>VXAL01006770.1:187508-244191 GCA_013399475.1 Chauna torquata | reverse complement strand
CCCTTTTTTTTTCCCTCCAGTTCATTGAAAACGTCAGTACGTTGTTTTACTAGTATACTAATTTTTCGCCACTTCTATTATTTTTTACTCTAACGCATTTACAGTGCCATGGGTAATTAAATCTGGGATGTTAATCTACTTGTGATCTCCTAAGTGCTAGCCAGCTTAAAGACATAAAAACACAAAGTCCACATCCATTGCAGTTCAACGTTGCAAGGTCCAGCACTTATATAGAAACGTCCAGATTAATTGTAGAAACTCCACAAAACTACTTAGGTGAATGGTATCTGAAAGCAGACATCTAAATAGAAGTTTTCAACTTAAAATTCTGTTCGGGCAAATAAAGGTCCTGTGCTGTTTCCTGCACCTGTGCATAGGTTGTTTTCATTACCACTGCAAGTAAAGGCAAGGCAACGATCGGCATTGCTGTAGCCTGGATGACTAAAACGTAAAAGAATGTTTACGCTCAAACTCATGAATTACTTTGTTTAAAAAGTGATCAGGTTTTAATCAAAAGCGCTGAGAACTGCCAATGCTCACTTCTAGTTAAGTTTACAAAATATTAAACTTGAACTACAAAACAGGTTAACTCCAAGTCCTGCCAGCTTATTTTCATTTGCCAGTTGGCTTCACTTTCAGTTTTTAATTAATTTCTAGCAAAGGGCACAAGTGCAACTTCAGTTAATGCACTTTTAATGCCTCTAACATCTCGTAAATTTTGGTTAGTTTTGCATCAAAACTGTATGGTATGCTACGGTTATGACATTTAGTGTTGGCAACTCTTAGGATTACAGTGAAATTTTGCAACACTTTGCTTTGTTTTAAGCTCTAGCTCTTCAGCAGATGTGATTAAATTGGAGCCTCAGCTTCCCTTAAAAATAATTGCATTTCTAAATCTCAAGTTTGAGAGGAGAGCTTGAATATATGAACCCAAGGCGCTCACAAATTAGGAGGGAAATAAAAGTCTTGAGTTTATCATTTTGTAAATGTCTTGGGTTTATCATTTTGTAAATCTCATTATTTTTAAGCCAGTATCATGATATTGGGGGGCTTGGCTGATTTTTTTTTTTTCATGCGTGGATTGTCAGCACAGCATTATTTTAGATTTAGTTGGTACCCATGAAAAATGCATGAGTTGATAGAACTGTGACATCAAAAGCAAATCCCCTTTTCCTTTTTGCTCTCTCTTGCCCTCTTTCTCTTTTCTTCTCACCTTTTCCTCCCCCTCTTGTTCTTCCCCACTCATTATTCCCTCAGTGATTTTCCAATGAACAGATCCTCACTAAGTAATAGGGCTGCACTATGTTTTGATATTCTTCGGATACAGAGGAGCAGTTCATACAGTTTTCACCTCTGAATCCAGCTCAGTTCTTTAAAATCCACTAATTCAGGCTGATTCTGCTCCCAGTAAGGTCAGCAGGAACTAGGACAATTTTTTATGACACCGGATAATGTCTGCTAAGGGGGCATTGAGATTTCAGTGGAAATTCATTCTGAGAAATCTGAAAAAAATGTTACTTTCCTTTTATGGGAATATTTACTGTATTTTTCACTGTATTTAATTTTGTAATAATTTGGTTTGGATCTTTATTTTAGCACATCACGGAAAGTATAGTTTTGATTCAAGACACAAGAACAAGGATATCGATGTGGATTTTGCCACAAAGGAGCAAAAAAATAAGTTGCTTTGTTTTTAAAAGATGTTGTACACTAACAGCTATACTAGATGAGTTCCTTTGCCAGTGAGTGAGGTTGCAGTTCTCATTCCTAGAACTTTAAGAATAGTTGTACCGGGAGGATAAAATCTTATAAAATACTTGGTTGCTATGCTTTACAGCAGTAGGACAATCTCCTAGCGGCAGTGCTGGCCCGGGCTTAGGGCAATCCCCCAGCTGGTACTTCAAAGCTCCCCACAGTTTTGCTAATTTTTTATTTCTTTTCACTTGCTCCCTGCTTTATCACAGATTTGTTTTTCATTGTCCTATCCTGTTTCTTACAGTCCTTAAGCCACCAAGAACTGATCTACACAGAGATACTCCAACTTACCTATTCCCATCAACCATTACCAAATAGTTCCACATGTGACTATTGTGATTCTGGAACAAGTGCGACACATGGAATTATTTTGGTATAGTGTTGCCACTTTAAATTCACACCTGACTTTATAACTAATATTATAACTAGTAATAATAATAACTAATATTTAGCCAAATCATATACTTGGAACCATGCAAAAATAAAACTTTGACCCAACCTGTTTTACCTGTAGTATCATGCAACTGGGAGAGTTTTTTCCTTAGAGTCTGTTAAGCCACTTGTTTGCTTGCTTTTTTTGTTCATCTTTTTCCCAAAAGTTTGTTCTGTCAGGGTTTGGCTGAAGTCAGAGAAAAAAATGCATTGGACTTCTTCATAAAGAACTTCACTGGACTTCAAATGAGACTCTAGGTCCTCAACTCTAATTTTTGTAACAAACATATGGTTGAAAAGATAAACTTGAAAAATGAACATATTTGTTGAGGTGATACATCACTAGTGAGTTGTTCAGTCAAATGACAGTTATAATATCAATAGTCTCTATATTTTTCTGCATTGAGGAGCATGTAAAAAGAAGAAAACTGTAACACATATATAAGCATCACCTCAATTTTAATGCACTGAACAGATTTTCTTGGGAGAGTAGTGCCCTTTTTCTTTCCAAATGCAGTTTTGGAAATCCTTCATTTCCGTAAAGCAAGCAAATCGTAGATCACTTTTTTAAAGCTTAAGGCACCCAGCAAAAACACCTTATTTATCTGATTATGCATTTTATAATGGACTTATACAGCTTTTTTCACCTTTTGCCCTTTCTCCGCCACCTTGCTGAGCATTTACTCTTTTGATCACATATCTTTATTTAGACTTTAAACTATGTGAGGAAAGACAATGTGCTGGTTTTATCAATACACTCCAGCTGTGTGTAACAGTAACATTTGGTCTATTGTCTTTTACTGGCTGTAAGGAACTATGCTCAGTTTTTAATAACTTACTCGCTTATAAATAACATACTTCAGTCAGAAAAGGAAGAGATACACAGACGATTTTTCACAACACATCTCATTTTTCTTCCATTCTAGCTCAGTTGTATTTCAACATGCTTTTAAAGCAGTTCTGTAATCACAAGTATAGTAGGTTCCTTGTTCTGCAGCTACCGGATGCATTCAACATGAGACACAAATAAAGGAGGAGATAAAGAATCAATCCCTATGTTCAGTGAATTTTTGGTATATTCAGATTTTTTTTATAGTTTCTTAACCCAGGCATCACACTGTAATAGAATAGAAGGCAATAAGTCATGACCAGAGTCTGCCTTGCCTATTGCTAAGTTTCGATACCGTAATACACACCAGGGCCCATCTCTCACCAAAGCCCTCTGGGAGCACTGAGGTGTTTCTTGTAAGAATAATTCTACAGAAAGACTTTTTTTTTTTCCCCCACAGCTTAGTAGGATTTGGATATATAGTTCTCACTGCTTTTAATGGATATTGCATGCTTAATTCCCGTGCAGCTCCAGAAGTGAGGGGATACAGTCCTTTAAGGTTTCCTTTAATCGTATCCTATTTTTTCCCTCTCAGAAAGGACTACGAAAGGTATTTAGGCTGATAACCTTATACTGGTGGGGAGGAACTCTGACCTCATCTGCTTTGCAGCAATGACCATGTATGATTGGCCTCTGACCTGATTACAAAATGATAAAATGATGTTGTGAAACCAGTATTCATTTCCTAATAGTGTCTCTGAAACTAGCTTAAATTCTGAGAGGATTGGTACTGCATTTTCTTAGTTACAGCTGCAATGCACAGGATACAGAGTATTGACACTACTGTAATTTTCTGACACTAAAATATGCTGAATTTCTCATTGCTAACCAATATTTACAATGATTGATGACTGATGAATGATTCTGAATGAAAGATGGGTGAATTTGCTATCTTTTGCTATATATGGACATTGTCGCTACTAGAGTGATGTATGGCATTTTAGAACAGATTTAAATATCTTGCATCAGCCTGTTTAAAACCTAGACCTGAATCAACATGATACTCTTTATGCAGTCAAATTTAAGATTAAGAACTCTAGAACTGCACAATACTAACCTACCACTTACTGAGTGCATTGACTTTATTTTAATTAATTATATTGAACACATCTCTGTCCGGTTGATGAGTAGAACCCATAATTTCAAGGATGTTGCTTTATTTTATGGTTTTGCTATATGATTCTGCAGTCCCAACATTTTTTTCGGTAATACTGAGAGTAGAGAAATCTGTTTGCTTGTCAAAATAGATCGCGTGCAGTGTAGTTGCTGCTTAGAAGCACATAAGAGAAGTTGGCCCAGTAGCTGATCTGGGTCATTTAGTCCAAGATTACATTGATGAGCCAATCTGAAACATAAAATTCTACTCAAATACACACTATATTGGGTTTTCATTGAGCCATTCATTTGACAAATGTAATGACTCGTGACTACAACTAGTGTTCTGACATCTATTTAATACAAGGGCACTTTGGCCTCCACCTTATTTTCTTCTGTCTTGCTACTCATCTCTCATAGAGGGCTTTAGGGTGGCTGAGGCACAGAGATTAACTATTTGGGCACTATTCTGATGGTAGATGCCAAATAAGAGTGGAGTGGAAGAAGCCAGTAGCTGCTTGAGTCTCATCCTGCCTGGAGGGGGACTCTGGATGTCTCCCCACTTAACGACACACGGGCTAGTCCTGGGCACAGACCCTGGGCACCACTTCAGACCAGGTGGATGAGGGCAGGAGTAAAGCGGTATCTTGTCCTGGGTACAAAATAACCTGTGGTTTTGATTTCATGCTTTTGCAGGACGCTGCTGGAACCTCTCTCTTTTTCCTTAACTGCTTGTGTTAGCGGGGTGCTGGCAGAGTCATCCAAACCTGGTGCATCGAGTCCTAAAGCTGGAGGGAAGGTTACTGCACTACCTCACGGCCACAAACGACATTCCTTAGGGGAACGCGATACGCAAAGGAGATCCTCTGGAAGGAGAGGTCCTTTGGCACAGCCTCCATGATGATCTTCCCTCCTCCCACGGATCTGGGCCAGGCATGTATTAGATGTACACTACTGTCACATGATGCCCTGCTGGGGCCTCACGCACAAGACAAATTGAGGTATTGGTGGCATTTCTACATTTCTTAAAATTCAGGCACTTGAAAATATGTTTATTTTATACAAAACATGCAGGAAAAACAACTTAAAAGTGGTAAATCCGGTGCATGGTTTGGTCTTGCTGGCTTTGGAAGACTTAGGACAGCTGGCAAGTTGGTAGGATTGTTATAGTATTGCTGTATGACTGTTATTGGACTGCTAAGCATTCATAGCAAGGATGAAAATTTAAACCTTTTCATTATCAGTACCAATTTAGCGCAACAACTGATAGAAGGAAATTGCTAAAAATTCAGTAATTTGTGAATTAAGAATTGAAAATTATTTCAGTAGCAACTTCCAGTCATCCAGGAAGTTCCTAAACAACAAGCAAAGGCAAGACTTCACAATCTTAAAACCACATTCAGATATGGAAGTTATAGTACTTGAGATCTAATTCAGTAGGACCCCACGGTGTGGACACATACAATGTTGTAAAAATGCTTCTATCTGTTTAGTTTGCTGTTCTATAGGGACACCTTCTAGTGATGCAATTTATGCATCCCTAAATGTACCCATGTTTAAGGTTGAATTGAGATAAACATTTCAGTCCAAAATACTCTTTAAAGTTTGTACCCTAGTTATGATAACTACAATATGTCATCAAAAATAGAATGTAAAAAAAAAAAAAAGTGAAGATTTACAGACAAGGACATGAAAGTTAAAGGAAGCGTACCAACAATCCTCATGTCCCCCAGGAAACAGAAGGTGACTTTAACTACAAGCCTCCTTTAAGGTGAACCAAAAGGTCACCTACAGCTCTGCCTCGTTCCTAATGGATGCAAATGGTTAGACCTCCCTCCTTTAAAAAAAGCTTTCGGTTACAGGTAGTACCGCTTACTTACCTGACAGAAACACAACTAATAATGAGAAAAAGGGGAAAGTGTTGCAAGGTGGTTCTTTCTTATCTAGGCAAGTGCCTCCACTAAAGTCAGTACCAAGGAGAAAGCTTTTCTCCGACTGTGAATTTTGCCGGATAAAGCACTGTAACAGGCAGTTAGAAATTTAGATGCCAGACTTTATGAAAATTTGAACTATCAAATTATGCCAAAGACATTTCTACCAGTCAGATCAGTTGAAAAATGCCCATCCCTTCGTATTACTGCCCTGAACTACCTTGACTTTTGTTTTCCTACATTTGTGAGTGGGTGTGTTGTGCATCTGTGACAAAACTAAAGCTTAGTGAGAGAATTTCCTGCTTTGTATATAGGTTTTTAACCATGCAAGGCATATGCTTGACCTCAATTCTCAATTTCTTGCCTGTTGTGCAACTGAGAATTTAGCAGCAAAAGGAGTTACAATCTCAGCATTATCTAGTACTTGTGCATATTGCATGTACATATGCTTGGATAAAAATGCTTAACAGCTGACATAAGTTGAAATAAAACACTTTTTTTTTTTCTCCCACAAATAATACTTCATTCACACAGTATTAAAGAATCTTCTGGCAGGAGGACAATTTGTCATAAAAATCGGGAGGAGGACTGGAAAAGGTATGCCTGGAAACAAAGCTCAGTTTTGTGTAAATGGTGAAATTCTCAATGAGTTCCACAACCATCTGTGATTATAACTGATTTCTGAAGCCAACAAATATGAAATCTCTGTAATGTTCACATAAAATGTTGTTATGAAAACCTGTAACTTTTTAAACTACTTTGCAAAAGCAAATAGAAATACTGCTCTTCCAGCTAGCAAAGCCCAGTCAACAATACGAACGAGTAAATAATTCCAGAGCCCTTTTACTTGCTAGAGCCAGTTTGTGTTTCAGCGCTAGGCAGACACCACTATTCCAAGCGTGGATCAGCTCTACAGGCTGACACATCTGCGTGTCAGTGGTGCTTAACTGTGGGATGTGGAAGGAAGAGACGTTCAAGAACTACATGTTTTGTCTCAGCGGTTGTGATGAGTATTAAGCAGCTTGGAATCACTTCTAAATCAGCGGGATTTTAATAACTGAGGTACCACCGCGGTGCCTACACGCTGGCGGCTCCCGACTTGGGCGAGGAAAGGACGGGCATCTTCCTGCCCCTGCTGCCGCCCTGCCTTGGCCGGGGACAGGGACGTGCGTCCACCGGGCCGAAGCGACTCGAGTCCCTCAAGCCGCCAGCCCCTGACGGCGCGCCTGCCTCGGCCTAGCGCTCCTCGCCGCTGGGCAGGAGCCCTCCAGCCTCGGCGGGGTCCGGGGCTGGGTCGGACGGTCCCAGGACCGTGCAGCTGCTGGAAGCAGAGCTGCACGGCCGTGGTGGGAACCGCGGCCGGGGCCGGGGCCCAGAGCACGCCGCGCCGGGCGGCAGGGCGGGCGGGCGGCCCGNACGCGCAGCGACTCGTGCGCGATAGCCCCCCGCCGGCTGCGCGCTGCGGGCTGCCGCCGGCTGGCAGCGTGTCCGCGCGGTTGATTTAGATAAGGCGGCCGGTTAAAGCTTAACCCGGGCAGGCCGCGGAGGCGAGCGTCGGCGGGAGGGAGGGCTTCACAGCAGTGCCCCGCCGTCTGGCGGGACCTGCCTCTCGGGGCTGCGAGGGAGGCCGAACCCCGGGGTGCTGGGGAGGACGGCGCGGGTTGCGGCGGCAGCGGGGAGGTGCCGCCTCGCCTCGTCCTCGAGGCCTGCTCGTGTCGCCAAATGGCGGCCGGGGGCTTCGGGCGCGCCGTGCCCGGGCTCCTCCGCCGCGGTCCCGCTTCGTACCACGCCCAGCGGCACTGCGTGGTGCACAGAAAAGCTCTCTGAAGTTAAGAGGTCCTTCTGCTGAGAGCCGTGAGGTGTAATTGGCCCCCCGAGGGGGGCAGAACAGCAAAGCGCTGGTGAGAGTTCAGACGTCGGTTAAACCAGAATTAAAATATACAGTTAGTCTTGTGTATTTCTGTAGTGTATGGACCTGGTGTACATGACTGTCCTTCTTTGTAAAATTCAACTGTCCCTTCTGTCCCTTTATTTTATGAACTATCAGTTCATAAGTATTTGCGGTAGGATAAAAGCTCCTGTAAATTGTTTTCGTATCACAGTGTTGGGAAATACAGGAGGGAACTTTTCTGACTCCTCTTTTTTTTTTTTTTTTTTAAACACAGTCTTCTCCCAGATCCTACTCTTAGGTATATTGTGAGTCTTCCACGTAGACAAGGCCATGAACTAGTTTAACTAGAGTTTATTCTGGCATTAGTTTAGCTGCTATGATGTGAACTGTCATGTGGACATACTGAGAAACAAGGTGTAAACATTATATTAGCACATTAACACGGGGTTTTAAGGGTTTTTAGTTAAGTAGGTGTAAAAAGTGATCTAGGTGAGCCAGTGCAAGCTTTGTGCATAGACTAGTTGTAGCATTATTTGGAATTCAGTTCCTTTTGGTTGGAGGGCCAGTTTGGCAATGTAGGAACTCAGCCTGATTCTGTATCAAATGACTGGTGTAAGTGTGTGCTTGCTCCACCACAGGGAGATTTGCCTCAAAGTATCTGAAATATGTGACATAATATGCTTTCCTCCTGTAGCAGCAGTCAAGCTAAAAATCCAGCTCTATCACCTGCCTTGCACACTATTTTCTTTACACTTAAATGTAATTTATTTATTCATTTTAGATAGTGAAAGTCAATGGCCATGTACTTCAAGGCGTTAAGTATTTTCCCCTTATACAAGCATGTTCCAAAGCCTATGCAAAAAGTATATGAGAAGAAAAGCTCATTAGCGTGCTTGAACTTTTAAAGAATACAAAGGTACAGTGAACAATAAGAAGAAAAAGTATCCAAAAGGAGGGAATGTTACACCCATAAGTTCAATCATATTAAAATTACTCTTTAGTTCATTATAAAACCTGATGATTTTGTCCTAACAAAAATAACACGTGCTAAGGTCAGTGACTTTACATCAGGGATGGATATGGTCTACAGTTTTTCTGAAGGAGAAGGTGAATACACACACACAACCCCCCGGTTGGCAGAACTTTTAAAGATTCGGTCGTGTTCAGTATCTCAAAACACTTCAGCAGCTGTAAGGTCAGAGCCCAAAGGCCTACAAGCAAGGATGCAGTTTCTAGGGAGGGCAATTAAGGTGAAGTGAAAAATGCTTACATAGGTCCTATTATAGTTGCTATTTAAGTGATCCTATCTGAACTTAACCATTGTACTAAAAAATAATCGAGTCTTGCAGGTTACTTAGACTTACGCAACTCAAAAACAAAATCTATCAGTTGAGCCAGATCCTTGGCACTACTCCAATAGTTCAAAACAGCTCTAGAGCCAGCTTAACTGCCCTAGCCGTAAATATTTTCACATCTCCAGGAGCACCTCTGCAGGGCATGGACCCATTGAGACAACCTACACTTCTCTATTTCTGAACTCTGGCTCCCAGAACTTATGCAAAGAAACAAATGGCATGGGCCGCATGTACCTGCTCTGCTGTGATTTTTCCTCCTTGGGAGCACTCCCCCTGGGCTAGGACTCACTGATTAAGTCTTCAAACAACAAAACAAACCCCAGGATACTTAAAATGTTCACCACCCTTTCCTTCTTTCTTTCTTTCTTTTTCTTTTTCTTTTTCTTTTTCTTTCTTTCTTTCTTTCTTTCTTTCTTTCTTTCTTTTTCTTTCTTTTTCTCTCTCTCTCTTTCTTTTTCTTTCTTTCTTTCTTCCTTTCTTTCTTCCTTTCTTTCTTCCTTTCTTTCTTCCTTTCTTTCCTTCTGTCTTTCTTTTCTTTCTTTCTTTCTTTCTTTCTTTCTTTCTTTCTTTCTTTCTTTCTTTCTTTCTTTCTTTCTTTCTTTCTTTCTTTCTTTCTTTTTCTTTCTTTCTTTCCTTTTCCATCTTTGCAGATAGAAGGATAGGCTCGGCAATAAGAAACATTTTTTAATGTCAACTGATAGGATTCAGGCATGTTTGCTTTTCCTTGGTCTCCAGTAAATGAACCCAGGTACCATTTTAGAGTTCCTATTGCTTGCTTTATACATGCTCTCAGGCTTCTGTCTGGTGAGAAAATAATGAGAATTTGTATAGTAATGAAAGAGAATCAACATTTTACAATGCTGAAAACTGTTCATAATCAACATCAAAAGGTTTTAATCTGTTGACAGTCATATACTTGATCTATAGAGCCTGCTGCCCTACTGGCTCTTCTCTCAGGCTAAGTGGAAGGTGCCCTGGGATATGTGTCTTTGTACAGTGATAACTTTGGAAACATTGAAGCAACTATGCAAGGCAATGGGTTGAACAGGAAGGGCTGAGCAAGAAGTAGTCTTGGCAGTTATGTGTGATTTTCCAAGGTTGATGTGAATGAATTAAGAGCAAAGGCACTGCCTGCAGGAGCCAAAAACAACAACAACAAACAAACAAAAAACAAAACAGAGCAAAAATAATCAACCCTCTGTCTAGCAGTTGCCTAGAGCAAAGGAACAGAAATTTTGTTTTTGTGTTCCTGTTGCCTAGAGTCATGTAAAACCTTTGCCCTTTTACAGCTAGCTACAAATCCTGGGGCTGACTGGGTATTACACTGTGTGAGAAGGAACAAGAAAGAAAAGAGAGAGAAAGAGCCCTTTGGGGCATTGAATGGACCTGAGGGCCAAGCATGGGATTTGGGAAAAAGAAATTGCTTACTGTTTATTTACAAGGACTATAGAGGAAGGGATAGAGCCGGTATTATCCCTTTGTCCTCCTGATAGATGCACTAATTCAAAGACTCAAATAATAACGTCTAAGCCAGGAAGAAAATGTTATTTTCCCCTTTTATGACAATCAGATGTTTAGTGGGAGGAACTCTCAATGTGCATCTAAGAGATAGGTAATGCCAGTTATGAGGAAAAGGGAACATTGCACCCTCAAACTAAATTAGCTTGGTTGCCAGTACAGTAAGCAGCCTGAATGTTGCAGAGATAGGTTCATAATCACTTGAAGTGTACTAGGTAACACACAAAAAGCCTTATCTAGAGACACCATAAACTTACAGGGTTTGCTTAGGAAAATGAAGTGGTGGCGAAGGTTCTCCAAATGTGGGCTAGTCTCTTTCAGGTTTAACTGAGAAGGGAACAGAACAAGGACATCTGAAAGGGATGCTGATTTCAGCCGGTTTAAAGCTGCTTCACCGGCATAAGTGATTATCATGTCCTCTGTTCCTGCAGGTGCATGAAACCCTGTTTCAAAGAAGGATTTTCATCAGCACCATATTAAACAGTCAGGCTGTGACAATGATGAAAACATGACAGCCAAAAAATTAAAAGGCAATGCAGATTCCTGTTTGGAAGTACTCTTTTCATCATTTCAGAACTCACCTCTTGATTTGCTCCATCTCCTTATCATTTTTGTGTGAACTTTGTCTCGTGAAAAGATAAGAAAAAGATTACGTACCAAATGATTCAGCTGAGTCCCTATTCTTACAGTCTGCAAAGAAAGTAAGTGGTATGCAAATATTAACTGTACAAGGTGAATTTCACCTTATTTTTCACAGCCCAATTTAAAAAATGCAGGTTTCTACAAGATACTCCATGTTAGATTTATAACATTTCTGCCAGCATTTTCCTTTTCAGCTTTTTTTTTCCATCTTTGAACACATTAGTTTCCTAGAATTTCTAGTTCCAGAATAGTTTAGATTATTACAAAAAATAAACTGTTAGTATTACTTTAAGTGCATTCTTATTATTCAGAAACACAACTCAGTGTTGGCCTGTCATATCCAGTTTTACAGTAGTAGTGTACATCAAAAGCTAGCTTGCTCTGATGTTATAAAAACTTTTCAGGGGAGAAAGAAGTCACAGTTCATTGTGACATTTATAGTATTTAAGAATGCTTTTAAGTAACTTGTAATGGCAGATGCCATCGAGTACTCTGTCATAAGTGGTTTTCTTATTCATAACAAGTAATGCATATTATGGTACGTTTCATGCAAGGCCCACATTAAACTTTGTGGGAAAAATAAAGACCACGTCTGTATTACTATATGAATTCCATCTGGGTTTTGTTAATGCCACTTTGTATTTTGATTTTTTGTTTTGAATACAGTGCTCACGTGTGGTTGTTAGCCATCAGTTTGGTAGTCTATTGTGTGATGGACTTTAATGGATTATTTCTAAGAAGTTCCAACACAAGTATCAAAGGCACACTGAATGATGATCCCCTGGGGTGAAAAAAAGATTTGTTACAATAGGACCAACCTTTGAATGGCTTGGACAAGAAGTCCATGAAATGGGATTCCTGCTCTTCCAAGTGTTGGCTTCTTTCTCCCGTTCAAAGCCATCTCTCCTCCTACCTCTATTACTCAGCCTCTCCCCAGGACTGTCTTCTCTTCCTCCAGGGTACATTCTCGTGGCTTGCTGCCCCAGCAAACAGGGAGATGCCACAGCATATCCTGGCTTGGGTAGAGGAGCAAGAGATAACTGGAGGACCACTAGGTGCTTCAGAAGGGCTGGGACACCAGTTCTAGGATCTAAACAAGCTGCATTGTACAGTACCACTGCTCCAGAAGGATCTCAGATACAGAGCTAAGAGCTGGCAATGCACTGGGAAGACAGAGTTAGGAGTTACTGACCTGAAAGCGACAGGATCAAGTCACAATACAATGAGTCTCCCTAGAACAGGACCAGGCCACATTCTAACAAAAATTGCCGAATTTGACCAGCTTTAAAGTCTCATTCCAGCTTTTCCAAGCTAGAAAGCCCCACTCCTTTGGAAATGACAGTGGCTCCTCAATACTACGTGTAAGGCTCCCAGTACTACTATAAGAAGCTTTTACCTTCTTTCAGACAAGCCATTTCTGTATGCCCTGGTCCCACTTACTGTCTCTGGCCTTACCTTTGCTGCCAGCACTGAGCCCTTCCAACGTCTGTTCTTAATCATTCAGTCATAACCATCCCTTTAACACATAGTCGCAGCTGTCAACTTGCTTTTCTTCTTCTAGAGTGGCTGTGGTCATTGATTATTCAGTTATACTGTAATTGGCAAGTAATAAGTGATTTCACAGCTGTTTAAAAACATCCAAGGTAATAACATTGGAACTTCAGGGGCATGTAGATCAAAATATATACACTCATTGTTAAATAGGTTAAAAAGTAGGTCTTTTTTTAATTATTATTATTTATTTCTTCTCTTTCCTCTGCCATTTAACATAATGTGTGAGGACTTTCCTTTTATAAGACACATAGCTGCCTTAATCGGCACTTCTCGCCCTTGTCATAGAAAACAAAGAAACTGGATTGGGAGCTTCTGACATGCTCACAGTTCAGGCCTCTAGTCCAAAATCCATCTTAAGCACTGTTAGTATGATTCCCACTGGGAAGGTTCTGCTGATTTCTGTCTTTTCCTTGTTTTTTTTTTGTTGTTGTTGATGTTGTTTTTCGGGTTTTTTTGTGTGTGTGTGTGTGTTGTTTTGCTTTTTTGTTTTAATTCTTTTATGTAGAACCATATTTTCTTATTGGAAAACATCTATATAAACAAGCCAAGCATGTTTAAAAGTATTATCTAAAACAAATAAATGAAAGATAAGTCTCCGCATGGTGTGCCTTGACAAGCTACTTGAGTCACTCTGGCTGCGTTGAAGGACTGAATTAACACCCGCCTTGGTTTACTGCTCTAATCCTAGCTGCCCAGTCATAATGACCACAATCCTCCCACAGCCTCAGAACTCAGCAATCAGTCCCTCTTCCTGTCAATACAGCATTTCTCTAAAGAATGCTGTTGACCGAAGACATACCTGTAGAGAGTATGAGACTGTTATTCCATGTGTATCTTCTTAAAAAGTCAATCATCTGCTTAGGTGATGAGAATTTGGGGAATTCTGTAATATAAATACACAGATGTTTCTATTACATATATGGGTTGCTTGTAGACAAAGCCAGCACTCAGTAGACTTCAGCATATATAGAGAAATATAAACAGGAAATGTTTAATTCTGTCCTAGTGAATTATGTACCAGACACAGAGGATTATTTCTGAAAAGTTGAGTGTTCAAATCCATAGCATTCCTAAATGCCCTAAGTGAAGTATGGACTGAAAGAAGATTCTGGTGGCAAAAGAAATCTTTACGTTGCTGGTAGCCTACAGTATTCAGTTATTGTTTTTAATTATTCCTGAATTGTATCATATTAGGCATGGTTTATTCAGGTATTTCTCAAGGGCAATGAGTGTTTCGTTTGAGCAAAGTGTAAGGGTTACTGAAAGAGTGACTCCCAGCAAGTAATAATTCAGTACAGAAATGTAGATTTCATTCAGAGGAAACTATTTTTAAGATGTGTCATCACAGACAAAGCAGACTTTGGTTGGTATAAGCTAGTTATTAATGGCTTTCTCATGTTAGGCATGGTATAGGTCTGAATGTGATTAAGTGAGCAGTATTCTACCACCCTTCAGAGACAGTGACGTTGAGTCCTGAACTGAAAAATAGGAACATCATAACAAGGGAGTAGTTATTCTGAATAATTGAACTAAAACGTTAGAAAATTTCAGGGTAAATGGAAAGAGCAGACCTCAGTATGGGTGATTAAAAAGAACTGTAGTTGTTAAGATCTAATTATTATGCAAAGAATGGGAAGCTTACAATTTTTTAATGTTGCAGTTTACCATTATCAGCCTTTTGAGTACCTTATTTCTAGGTGATGGCATGATTAACATCTTAACTATGAAGGCAGCTCTAATTCCTTACAATACTGCTTTAGATGTTAGTAGCACTATCAGCTATAGCAGAATCCCTAAACCTAGTTTTCAGCACATTAATACAGGAATGATTTGTTTCTCAATGGTTATTTTGAAACATATTGATTTTTCAGCCTACACATGTTTTCACTTGTTTGTGATCTTATCTTATTCAAATTTCAGAACCACACAATTCACCACGAAGATATTGAATGCAAAATTACCGCCCAGCTTGGCTTCAGACAAACAAATGCAACCCCACACAAACAAAGGGATTTGTATCTAAGTATTATTTGCCTGTGTTCTTAATATTTCAATACTCTGTGGAAGAAAGCAAGTTGGGTAACAAGCTGTTCTGACTTCATATCCAGTACACTTTCAGGTTTCTCTAGTCTTGAAAGCCAAGAATCCAGTCTAAAGATACCACAAAGCTTCAGCATGCTTAAGGCAAGGCAGTGCCATGCTTTTTTTTCAATCTTTGTTGCCATACTTTAGAATAAAATAAAAGTTTCACTATAGATAAAAAGGAAGACATCTGAGACATTACCTAAATCTTCTGCGCCTATTCCATGTATGATTTATGCTTGGAGGAAGGAACCTTGGGTTGGAGCTGGTTAGATTTGCTTTTTCTGCTGAAATGCTCACTGAGCTTGAAGTGTTTCATTGGAAACACCCTGCTTCAATGAGTTTTCAGCAGTCAAAGCTGAAGCCAAGCTCCCCAAAATGGGGCACTGCACTGGCTGGGTCTCCGGTCTCCAGCCTGCTGGCAAATGGTTTGTGGGGACTCAGCATCCAAATCATCCATCTCGCTAGTAGCTGACATGACTTCCTCAAAGGGCAATTCATGACTTTTCCAGGAAAAGCTCAAGCCTCACAAGTGGGGACATTGCCATCTGACTGTTGTTCTTGCTGTCATGTAGGAAATGGGGTCAGCTTTGTAGAGGGCTGCCTGTTGACTGCTCTGGGTTATTAAACTGGCAGCTTGAAAGCAAGCCTCCTGCAGACCCAGAAATCTCCTCCTGAGAGTTAGCAAGCCTCAACTGCTGCCTTGTAAATGACTGCACTTTCTAGGGAAGTAAAACTCTGCTTGATTCCTTGTCTTTTTGTGCAGCTTCAATTTGGAAAGACTTGTTTGTCCCCATCAACACCAGGGAGGACAGGACCTGACATTTCAAATAACTTTTGTTTGTCCCCAGCAGGACTTGATACTTCTTGCCCAAGTTATGCAAGGCTATCCTACCCTACGTGTGACAGAACTATTTGGCAAGATCTACCATTGTCTTTCTTTACAGCCAGGGCCACTCTTTCAATCCTGACTGACTGGAAAGTGTTTGCCAATTTGTGTGTGTTTTATTTGAATTTCCTCTGTACAGATCTGGAGGGTGCCTGCCAATAAATATCTGCTTATAGGGTGCTTGGGGAACCACTGTTTTCTCCCGAGACTAGTTTGTGTTTTCAAGTCATATCTTGCTGTGGAAACAGACAGCTAATGAAGGATCTCTGGATTTCTCTGCATCAACATCTCAGTCATTCAATCAAGCAGGTAGCAAATCCTCATTACAAAATAAAGGTTACAGTACAAGCAGAACCCCAAAAGCAGAGGTTTCACAAGTTAATAGAGATAAGCAACCTGTGACATCTTTTCCAAATCAAAATAATAGTGCAGTGGTACCTTCCAAATATGATAAGGAAATTTTCAACTCTTTCTACAGGAAACTTTACAGTCAAATCTGAATGCACTTCAGACTGACCTATGAATTAAAAATTGTATACTAAAACAGAGACCAGAACATGTGACTAAATTCTAAATCAGTCTTTGCAACTGGAATTCCAGACATCATAGAATGATTTTCAAGATGTTATTCAAAGCAATGGAATATATATGTTAAAGTGAGCTTAATCTTGCCCAGATTTTGCACAAAATCATTTGGGAATGTATGCTCTTGCAATTTTTTATTACACCTTAATCTGTTACAGTACTCAGGAAAGCTGTTGGAAATTACAGGCTATTATCCGACAAAGAAACATCACAATTAACTTTAATAGAACTACCAGTGTGCTATTAGCTGCTGCTAATTACCAAGGATTAATAAATAAAAGTTTTCTTAATATTAAAAGCCTTTGCTGAATCAATACAAAACTGTGTCAACATTAACAATAAAATTGTTCAGATTTTTCAGGATGTTATTGAACTTATCATGAATTTCTGAATATCCAACTCAATCAAAACAACCAATCAAAAAAATTGAGGGATTTGGGTAAGATCACATGGAAATGCATAGAAACCCTACAATGGATGTAAAAGATTTGCCATAGAACATCTCTTTATACTCTTGATCAGAACAAGAGACAAAGAGAGTTCCCAAAATATCCACCTTGTGTTTGACAACACTTAGTGAAGACTGAAGAAAGACTTTAGAACCAGGCAGAGCACACAGTTTCTATCGGCTGTAGTAAACCTTGTTGTAACAAGTCTTCTTGTATTATTTTAAAGATGACTTCAGGAACTTGATCTATAATAGTAGTTTACAATACTGTCATTCCTGGATAGGAATTACTAATTGCTTGGTACCTGTAATATATGATAGCTAACTGGAAAGTGTTGTAGTGACCAGAGAGAAAGTCGGTGGAGAAATAATTGTCTTATCTTTTGCTTTGCTTAGCTCTTTTCCCTCTTTTGTGTGAAAGAATAGTGGCAGAATGTCATTCCTTATCCTCATTACTCTGTGGAAATAGTATTTTGTGTCTGATTCTCATTCAGCACAATTTGTACCTCCGTCATGATGCTGGCCCAGTAAAAGGGTAGTAGGAGCATTGTGCCAGAAGGTGAGGGGAAAAAAAAGCTACAGAAAAACTATCTAAGTGAAAATGTTTGAAAGTCAAAGAGAGGGCACGTGTTTGACTTCACAAAAGAAAATGCTGGTTTCTGTTGCAATGTTGGTTACACAATCACATAAGGTTTTATTTTTAAAAGCAAGTAAAAAATTATAGTGCATCAGCTCCTCAACTGGTGTAAATCAACATGGTTTTATTGACTTTGATGGAGCTATGTCAATTTATACCAGATGAGGATTTGGCCCACTGTGTGGAGATATTTTTATTTCTCTTCTCACTCTATCAGTTAAGGAAAGGGTAATAATCAGCAAGCTGGAAGCAATTATGTGTGTGTGAGGAGGGGGTAGTTTCATAATAACGAAGTTGATATTATTTCCTGTAAAATGCATCAAGAGAATAGAGCCTGGAGCCTGCTGACCAGTTCGTTTTGTAAAGAAATATTTGTTTAAATCTGTTTATAATAATTTGTCAAGCGATGGACAAGCTCCACTCGAGCATTGCCTTTCACCGACAGCAGAGGCGGCAGCACTGCTGCTCGCCTGGGCAGCGAGTGGCAGCTGAAGAGGAAAGACCCAGGCGAAATTTGGGTTTCATTCGCACCTGTGTAAATCTGGAGAAATTCTACCAAAATCAGTGGAAGTATTTTCTATTTACAACAGTGTGCCCAAAAGCAAATTTTGGCAGAGATTTCAAGTACGCATTTATAAGCTGTTTCTGGCAGCAAATACGAACGGGGGAGGGGAAGATTATTCATTGCAGATGCTTTGTGAGATTAACAGAGGCTTTCTGGTGACAATAATGTCTACTAACATAGTCACTCTTGGAAAATATTTTTAAAATGTGATTTGAGGGAGTTTTCTGTCATGCTTCAATTCTTAGAGCATTTCATGGTGGCAAAAAGTGCTAACCAAGACCTCAAGTGCAATGGTCTAAATCGTCGGTCTTTACCCTGGCTGGTAAATCAGCCCTAACTGTGACACTGAGTGGGCTCAAGCAGTCTATGGAAGCTAAGATTTCTAAGAAATCATTTTGGATAGATGTATTTCGTAACGCTTGGTTTTAATTATTGTAAAGCGGCCACACGTGGACAACGGAGCTGAAGACAAACTAAAACACAACTAAAATAAATTGAAAAATTTATGAAATTATTTTTAAATATAACATTTAAAATATACTTAAATATAATGCAGATTATTCTTTAGAATAAGCTGTTGGAATATAGCTTACTCATCAGTTAGCACTCAGGGATACTTTACACTTTTTTGTAATGTTTTTAACTTACAAATATCACTAAAATGGCTTCGCCCTCTGTCAGAGTGGACGTAGTTACACTAGGCCAAAGGTGCTTCAGTTACTGTAGCTTGTATCCATCTGGCCACCTCTTTCTCTACAGCGGAGCTGATCCCAAAACTGGCACATTGGCGAACCCTGAAGCACGGGCAGGTCACTCGCAACAGGCTGGAGAGTACGTGGTTCGGGAGCTGTTGCGGAGGGGTTCCCAAACGCAGTGCCCGTCCGAGCCGCGGGGAGCCATGGCGTAGGCCCTCTGCCTGCCTTCGGGCAGGCCGGGCGGCCCACCAGCGTCCGCTGCCTTTGGCACGCGTGCGTGCGCGCTGCCGCTACGTCCGCTGCTTCCCGGAGCCTTCTCAAGCAAGCAGCAATAAGCAGCTCCACGGGGAAGGGGTGGCTTTGCGTATTTGGGATCCTTTTTTAGTAGCTCAGGTACAACCTCCTTAAAACCAATGTAAGATAACGCACCGGTTCAGCTGGGGCAGATGACAGGGTGCTGACGTTGAATTTAAATCCCCTTTCTGGTAGTGAACACATAACCTTCGGCATGAGCTGCTAGCTTGTTCCTCTGTCTGTTGTCACGGTGCATCTTTCACTGGTTTCTTTAGTCAGCTTTCCAACCACTCATGGAAAGTCACGGGTTGTTTCTGCCCACTGTTTCACATCTGTGTGCTGTTCTGCGCTGGAAGAAACAACTGCAGGGCCGTTACCATCTTTTCTGGTGAGAACAGAGAATTGAAAAGCAAGTGCAATTTGTAACCCGTAATGTTTTTTGACTGAATTTCTACAGTTATATAGACTGTGTAAAAGAATCATGCTATTTTTTATAAATGCATGCACCCAGATCCTTTTTGCTATTTAATATATTGCACAAAACGTAACTGCTTACAGTCGGTATTCCTAGAATCAATACCACAAAATCAATTCAGACTAAGAATAACTTAGAAAGGATGACAAAAATTTGAGCACGACACACCAGCAAAATGAAGGTAGGCTCTTTTCTCTACTTTTCTGCTTAGCTTTTAGACCTTTACAGAAAAAAAGATAAAAAGATCATTTTCAAATCTGGTGTATACTGTGAAGATGATGTCCCAACTAATTGTGATGTGGACAGAGATTATGACTGAAGTCAGGAATACACCGAAGATTAAATCCTAAACCATAACCCTGTTTTCATAGAAAAGTATTAAGGGAACAAAATAGATTGACATACCTAAACCAAAGCAGTTCTAAATAAGGCATTTGTCAGATTTTTTTCCATGAGATGTAGGCAGTTTAGGATTTGCTGTGACAGAATTTGAGATAGTTGCATTTTAGTTTTGCTCAGCTTTCAGAGTAAAAGTGGTCCAAAGCTTGAAGACAAATTTCAGGGACAAGCTGAGCAGTAGCCAGGAAAATTGTTAATATTGCAGTAACTACTGGTTCAGACATGTCAGCTGATCTTTAACATGAGAAAACATGGGATGGGGTCATCATTAAATTAAGTGAAGCTTACTTGTATGAATGAATTTGAGCTTGGTGTCCACCTACACACAGGATTAGATATTAGTGCAATATCTCATCTGTACATGCTACTGGATTTAGTGCTTAACACAGCAGAACCTCAGGCTGCAAGCACAGTTTCTCATAGGAAATACCTGTGGGTTACAGTGCATCAGTGTTTGCTCTTGATCAGGGACCAAGATAATCCTATCACCAGACAGAGCTGAAGTCTGCTGAGAGATCCCCGAGAGGAAGCTCGTGGGGCCTGCAGGACCCAGCGCTCATCACTCGCTGCGTTATTCACCCGCTGTACCAGGGCATGGGAGGGAAGGGACCCAACTATGCCCTGTACCAGCTGCAACCCCCGGCCAGGTGGGACTCGGGTAAAAACAAACTGTGACGAGTTCCCTTCCATGTACTCCAGCCTGATCTGAGAAGAAATATGTCTCTGCTGTCTAAAACAGAGCTCAGATATTCTGAGGTATATTTACAGTCTGGAAGCTTCCTAAGGCTCCTAAGGATTTTTTTGTTTGTTTGTTCTGTTTGTGTTGTTTTTTGTTTCTTTGTTTCTCTGGTTTACTACACACATATTTAATTGGTTTACCAGTTTGAAATAAATCCTCGGGAGCAAGAAGTACCCACCTCTTTTTGATCATCATGTTCCCATAGATATTACAAAGACAGGAGAAGATAGGGCTGGAAGGGCTCTCTGAGAGCCATCTAATCCATCCCCCATTCTAAGGCAGGTTGGAACAGCCCAGATTGGATTGCTGGGATACCTTTACTCACATAACTGCTTTCTAGCGTGCAGCCTGTATCTGACTCTGCTACGAGGTTTTACAAAAGGAATTAGTGTGGTACTTGCCGCTCATCAGGGAAGAAATGAAAAGAAGAATGGAAGTCACAGAATGACTTTTAAAATGCTGTTACTCAGCTTGGCCCTAGATTTAGTATCAGTGTAGTGGAACTGTTAATTTAAAAAAAAATTGATTACTCTGAGTAGTTCTGAAATTTAAGAAGCTAATGTTAAGGCCCACAGAGCCTGAGACCAGCTACAGTCTAATTAGTAGGCTGGAATTTTTTAATTACTACAGATAAGAGTATTGGGGGAAAACTGTCATGATTCAGAATTCAGAAACCACATCCTCCCTATTTTCTATCCATCCCACTCAGATGCTGAGAGAGAGTGCTGAGAGTGTGGAGGCCAAGTGGAGGCAGATAACCACATCCCCAGTCTGCTGTCATCCTCAGACAGCAGAATTTCCGATGTGCCTGTGCTTAACAAAGAGAAGTGATGAAAACAAAGAGGATGTAAGTAACCTCATCGTTAACAGGTGCCCTCACAATAACTTCTGAGTTTTCCTGGGCCTACAGGCAAAATTTCCATTGGCTTTTTGGCAAACTTCTGCCATGCTGCCACTTAAAAAACTTGAGATGAACCAGCTGAAGTCACAAAGACGTGAACAATTTGAGACATCTTAAACCCTATGTAAATGCTGTCATTCAGGAGCAAAGTGTCTGCAGAGCTCTGATGCAGCTCCCCTTCTGAATGTCACCTTTGCTGAAAAAGGTCTAAGGTATCTCAGTCATGAAAAGTTACTGTCTCTTTTGCCATGTAGCAGAGTGGGATTCACACATTTGTGAGGGACGTCCTCGTTTACACCCAGGTGTCATAGCACAAACAAGCCTGCTTTTATTATCGGCTTATGCTAAAGCACTGGGCTGTGAAATGGAAGGTAGGAGGTGTGGTACCTGGCATGTTCACCATAGCAAGGTGGCTGTGTTGGTGCATGAAACTGCTGAGCTACCTTTAGCAGAGGGTGCCTGTCACAGTTTTTGGTTCATTATAAGCAGACCCTTCTGAACAGCATCAAACTAGGGCAACTTGTTTTCTAAATGGAAATCTTCATGTGGGGCTGAAAGCACTTTAAGGACTCCGACACAAGGCTCTGTTGGATTGAACAGTAGCAATCTTTAACATTTTACTTCCCCCGTGGCTGCTGTACCCTCTTCCAGTGCCACCTGTCCCACCAGCAAGGGGGACCAGGAGCAGATGAGGGTGAGATGAGGTGAGGGTGGCTCCACCTCAGAGTCTGGCCTGGTGACCGTGAGGCACCAAGCCTCCGCCGTGGCCACCACCGGCGCAGAGGCAATGACCTCCGGCGGGGAGGTGGAGGAGGCGAGAGCTGGGCAACGCATAGCTGCCGCTGCTAAATCTGACCAAGTCCAACTGTGATGTCTCACACTCAGTTCATTTCCACAATCTTCATGCAGGCAACTTCTTCACAGACATAATGATGCGACCACTGAGAAAATTTTGCTTAAAGCAAAGCATAATAGAGCGCTAATGCGGTGCATGCAGCAAGCAGAATAGCTTTAAAAGCCCTTTCACAGCTTTGATCTGAGGCTGCCACTGGAAGGTTTTGGGGTTGCAGTAACCATGTTTTGCCCTGCCAGCCGCAATCCCTACAGGGAGGTGAACATGGGCCTCATCCCCTCATCCCCCCCTTGTCTCTGGGCCTACCTGCCAAGTTTTGTGCACCTTTGTGTCTGGCACCTATGCAAATTAAGCAATCTGTATCTAATTGAGATGTGGTAATAAATATGACTTTTGAAAACAAGGGCTTTAGGGATGGGCTGAGCCCAGGCCTCGCAGGGAGAGCGGCTGCAAGTGCCAGGCAAGCGTGTGTGAGGGTGGGGAGGGAGAAGGAGGCCTTCTGGCTGGCTGGCCCAGGAATAACACATTTTTGTGAAAAAGAACAAGTAACAGGTGATGGGCAATGAGCACAAGAGTGGAAGGATGATCTGGAAAGAGGGCTGTTCACGGCAGCAGGAGGAGTGATAGGGCCATCCCATGCTGTTTCTGCAGTGGGTGCTGCCAGGCTCTGAAGTCCTCTGTTAGCAGAGCCCTCCTGCTGCCAAGCAGCTCCTGGTCCCCTCGTCCCCCTAATCCACCTCTCCCTCCTTGTTGGACTCCCAGGGCCTTAAAACTGCACTGCAGAGTACGGGCGGGCTGCCCGCCAGCTGTGTGTTGCCCTGCTCCTTGTGACGGGAACAGAAACCACAGCCCACACCAGCCTGATTGCCTGCAGCAGTTTTTCCCCAATTTCTTTCAGAACAAGTCTTGCTACTGCTGCTTTCTCCTGCTTTTCCCTCTCACCTTGCCCCTCTCCTGTCTCCCAGAAGCTGGCTGGGAACCAGCAGCACAGTGGAGCTGCCAGGCATATCCAGGTGAACCAGTCTGGGCAGAAAGCGATTCCAGTCTGTTGACCTCTGTACTCCAACTCCCCTTGCAGAGGTGAGGGGTAATGGGATGCACATGCTTTTCTGAAAACCTTGCAGGAAGAGTGATGGTGAGAGCATGACTGGGAGAGGTGGGATGGTTCTGCAAGGCAGGGGAGAGAAAGCTGGTTGGGTCATGCAAGAAGCAAAGTCGGAAGCTCACCTGCAGGGAGAGGACCTGACTTAGCAAACCCAAGGGCTGCAGCAGCACAGGGCTGGACTCTTCAGGGCTGAAAGCAATGTATGGGGAAAGGCCAAGCTAAACAGGGCTCATCCTGGCTCAGGTCATCATTGGGGTTGTAGGCTTTACCTCTTCTCTCTGAGGCACTGAGTGGTGTCATTGCTACTTTCCCCACGAGACGAACACCAGCATTGGCTGCTCCGGTGATGCTGAGAAGTTCACACCTCGTTTCTCATGTGCTGTGATCACAGCAGTGAGGTGAGCCTCGTGGGCTGGAGTTAGTCTAGGTTGTGAGCATGGATGTCATCCACACACACAGGATGCTGGCTGTCATGGTTTTGGCTGGGATAGAGTTAATTTTCTTCGTAGAGGCTCACACAAGGTTGTGTTTTGGATTTTTGATGAAAATAGCGGTGATGTTTTTGGTTGTTGCAGAGCAGCGTTTACACAGAGCCAAGGACTTTTGTGCTTCTTGTGCTGCCCTGCCAGCGAGGAGGCTGGGGGTGCACAAGGAGCTGGGAGGAGATATAGCCAGGGCAGGTGATCCAGACTGACCAAAGAGATATTCCACACCATATGGCGTCATGCTCAGCCATAAAAGCTGGGGTAAAGAAGGAGGAAGGGGGAGGACGTTGGGAGAGATGGCGTTTGTCTTCCCAAGAAACCATTACGCATGATGAGCCCTGCTTTCCTGGCAGTGGCTGAACACCTGCCTGCCCATGGGAAGTAGCGAATGAATTCCTTGTTTTGCTTTGCTTGCGCGCGCTGCTTTTGCTTTACCTAGTAAACTGTCTTTATCTCAACCCATGGGTCCTCGCACTTTTACCTTTCTGATTCTCTCCCCATCTCACCTGGGGAGAGTGAGTGAGCGGCTGTGTGGCACTTAGCTGCCTACCGGGGCTAAACCACAACACTTGCCTGCTCTCCTCTATGCCAGCATCCTTCCCTACTATTAAGGCCTGCACAGGGGCATAATTCATTTCTGACCAGCTGTGTGTCCTTTCCACTCCCTTCAAGCCCTTGCAGGCACTTCCAGGAAAGACAAAGGAATAAGCCAAAGTCTGGATACCATAAGACTGTAGTCACAAGACAGTAAAACAAAACCAATCCATACTACTTAAAGGCCAGTAGCTCTGGGTTGAACGGTCTGCTTCTGAGTCTCAGTGAAATACCCCCTTCCAGTTACTAAATAAAAATTCAACCCTGTTGTTCGTGAGAGCTGAACCATATGTACAGTTATGATGAAATGTGGGTGCCGCAACTAACTTCTGTTAATTCAGAGCATGAATATCAACTCAAACTGATGAGCGGTAAGAGGAAAAAATAGGAAAACACGTAAGAACATCTTTCTGTTAGCAGAGAGCTTCCAGGGTGCGATCAACTGTTCTGAATACTCAATTTGAGCAAAATAGTTGACCAGAAAACAAAACAAAATAAAAACAAACACAAAAACAAAAGACAAAGAACAAGAAAGGCAGACCGCAGTGGGTCAAGACAAAGGAACACAGTGTTGGATTGTGACGTTTATGTACTCTGAAAGACCATCAATCTGAAAGGGATTGGAGAATTTCACGGAAACCATCCTGTCATCTATTTAAGTAAATACTAATTCTTGTGCTATCCTCAGTCGTGCTGTTCCTGAGTGCAAAGCCCCCTCAGAACTAAACATGTCATTTTGAGGTTCCTCTTACCTACAGGAAAGCCTGAGGAGGATGGGAAAGGAAGAAAATAGCCTTAAAAGGTGGTTTTGGCCTTCTAGGCCTTAGCTGGTAGTAGAGACCCTGAAATAACTGCTAACAAGTTCATATTTGGCTATTCTGCAAGTTAAAGTATCTTCTTTATCAGAGCAAACAAAATAATGCAGATATGGGAGAACTTCAAAGGTAGCTTAAAGCCTTTTTTTTTTTTTTCTCTCTCCCTCAGCCCACACCTTTGGCTGTAGCTCAGGATCTGAATATCTGTGCATGAGTGGGCTTAAAGAACCATCTTTAGATATCTCTGTGCCCTGAGTTAGAGGTGGGGAGCCAGATATTCTGCTGATAAGAACTGAAGGAAATTCACTGGAGTCTTACATGCCTGGAGTTACACCAGCAGGCATCTGAACCAGCACATTCCCCTCCACTTTTATCTGACAGTTTTCTTCCTCAGCACCTTCTGATGGTTCATGGTGGCTCTTTGAAAGTGAACACAAATTGCACAGGCTTCATGCCGCACGGAGATGCTTCAGCTCACTCGGTTACCCAATGAGAAGGGATGAGTGGCTGGGAGCAACCTCTGTGCTGCCAGCCTTCTTCTGGTACTTGAGCTCGCAGGCCTCCAGCTCCTGTGCATGCCTCCAAGGCACTGGTTCCAGGGAGGCAGGCAGTGTGCCTCACCACAGAGGCACACCAGCATCAAAGGTGAGGCATGGAGGACAACACGAGCTAAAAATGTCTGCTGGGCATGAGTTTAGGCTCCTCTCCAAAGCTGGCACTCAGCATGTATCGGAAAGCAAGAGCCCGGGGAGCGGAGGCTAGGAAACAGCCCTGCACAGCAGGGCCAGCAGCGGCTGGGCACGGGCCAGGAGGACACAGGGTCATGCTGGTGGCTAGAAGAGCTGAGAAGGTAACAGCAAGGAGGCAGGACAGTGCGGCAGCAGCACGAGGTGATCTGAAAGCAAGAACTGGGAAGAGAAGACGACCGTACCCCAAGCCTGCATGAACAAAAAAGAAAGTACATCTGAAAGGCAGCGCTCCAGCTGTAACCCATGGCCATGCATGTGCAAGTAATGCGGCAGAGGTAGCGCTGAAAGCCAGTGTAACACCAGCACAGTTGAATGTCAGTAGTAGCCTAAAGAGGGAACTTCACTCTGAAAAATGCATAGCTGTGAAATTCATAGATGAAACTCATGTCTGCTTCTATTAGTACCAAAACAGCAGTTCGACCTAAATAGCAATTTCTGTTTTGCATTGAAAGACAAACAGGAATAAGGTCCAACATATGAGTCATTAAAAAATAAAAAAAGCCCAACAACATGTACTGTACTGCACAATCAGCCCCTTCCTGAGAGAGGGCCAAAAGCTGTACATATTTTGGAGTCTTCTCTTCCATAGCAAATCTTAGTGCAGCTTTAGAGATTTTGGCTGACACCTTTATGACACTGAAATAGAGGGAGTCAGTCTACAAAACACAGATTTTAACTAGGCGGTGGAGCTCCTTGCTAATTCCAGTAAGTGCATCAGAATTACAGACTCAGTATTGCAACACCACATGTTGTGCAGTATTTGTGATTATAAAATCCTTGAATTCTTCCTATGACCCAGTCATTGCCTGGCGCTGCTTTGGATTTTTGCTGACGACCTTCTGGGTGATGGCCCCGGCAGGAACAGAGCTGACAACGACCTACCAGTCGTTCGTCCAGTCTTTCTACGATGCCCAAGTGCGAAAGAATCAGTGAGGAGATCTGAGATGCTGCTGTGAGGTTATTATTGCCAGCGCACACTTCTGATACAGACACCCTACTACACATACATAGCAGAGTGTGCTGGTAAGTTCAAGTAATCATTTTCCCTACTTGTCACAGTTCATAACAGGAATGTACTGACTATTCAAAATGCTTTCAGAATTACAAAGAGAATTTACCAGTTTGTTGTATTGGGTTTACGTGGTACAGGTTTGGTAGCGGGGGGGGGCACAGGGGTGGCTTCTGTGAGAAGATTCCAGAAGCTGCCCCATGTCAGATAAGAGCCAGCTCCAGCTGGCTCCAAAAGGGACCCGCTGCTGGCCAGACCTGAACCAGTGAGTGATGTTGTTTGCGCCTCTGGGAGAACAGATTTAAGAAAGGGAAAAAACTGCTGTGCAACAGCAGCTGGGAGAGAGAGGAGTGAGGAACAGTCCTGCAGACACCAAGGTCAGTGAAGAAGGAGGGGGAGGAGGTGCTCCAGGCGCTGGAGCAGAAGTTCCCCTGCGGCCCGTGGTGAGGCCCATGGTGGAGCAGGCTTTCCCCCTGCAGCCCATGGGGTACGACATGGAGCACCACATGGAGCAGATCTCCACGCTGCAGCCCGTGGAGGAGCCCACGGTGGAGCAGGTGGATGTGGCCTGAAGGAGGCTGCAGCCCATGGAGAGCCCCCGCAGGAGCAGGCTCCGGGCCGGACCTGTAGCCCGTGGAGAGGAGCCCACGCAGGAGCAGGTGATCCGGTGGGAGCTGCCACCCGTGGGGGACCCATGCTGGAGCAGTTTGCTCCTGAAGGATGGACCCCGTGGTACGGACCCATATTGGAGCAGCTCTTGAAGAGCTGCAGCCTGTGGGAAGCCCACGCAGGACCCATTCGGGAAGGACGGCATCCCGTGGGAGGGACCCCACGCTGGAGCAGGGGCAGAGAGCGACCATGAAGGAGCGGCAGAGACGCAGCGATATGGGCTGACCGCAGCCCCCATTCCCCGTTCCCCTGCGCCGCTCGGGGGGAGGAGGTAGAAGAGGGTGGATGGGGGGAAGGTGTTTTTGGTTTGCTTTTAGTTTCTCACTGCTCTAGTCTGCTAGTGATAGTAATAAATTGTATTAATCTCCCTATGTTGAGTCTGTTTTGCTCGTGATGGTAATTAGTGAGCAACCTTCTTGTCCTTATCTCAACCCGTGAGCCCTTGTCCATCATATTTTCTCCCCCTGTTCCTTTGAGGAGGGGGAGTGAGCGAGCAGTTGTGGTGGAGTTCTGCTGTTTAGCTGGGTAAAACCACCACACTCATGTATTTCTTCTGCTTGCACACCTTAAGCGGGACTGAAAGAAAATACACAGGCATCCACCATCTCTAGTGTAGAATACTGCTCCCCAACATCCAGGCCTCATTGGTGGGCAAGTGCTTTTGCAACATCACATTTAGTTTCATTTTACTTTTAAGACGCTCAGCCCTGTGTTTTGATAGCTTTCCATTAAACTCACTACTAAAATTGTTAATTTTTTCTTTATCTCTTTCTTTGTTCAAACAGTTGGAAGTGAAACAGGCAGCTCCACCCAAATTCTTCTTTTAATTACACCAGTGTCCTTGCTAGGTTTATCCATGTATCAGCTTGGTGTCTGTTTTCTAGTGTTTTAAACGCTTTGCCAGGAAGCTGTCAGTGATGTTCCTCTCCCTTCCTCCTGCCATTGTGAACTATTTATCTTCTTAATGTCATTTTAAAAATAGAGACTATTTCTTTTAACGGCATTTTGCGTATTTTTATGCTTACAATTAGAAGTCAGTTAATGTATTGACCACAAAAGTGCACTCACCGATACTACAGACCATGTGCGTGCAATTACCTCATTTACACAATCACAATAACGACACGTAATTCAATGCCCCATCTGTAAGAAAGGAAATAATATTTCCTTTCTTCTACTTTAGTCCATGTACATATTAGACTCTTGAGGATAAGCAGTCACATTTTGTATGCGTGTATATATATACACACACACACATATATATATATACACATGTACACAATACACATGCACACAATGCTGCAAACAATCAGAGCTGATCTGTGTCAAGGCTGCTAGCAACTCTGGTAGAACATTCTGCTTCAAAGTTTGGCACGATATCCTCCTACTGACTTTCCCCCTTTCTTTCTATTTCTAGCCCAGGCTGACAGTTTTGGTTAGCTGCCTTCCATGCTCTGGCAAACCTGGGGAAACACAGCAAAGCAGAAATGCCAGAGGACAGAAGCAGAGCCTTCCCTCCCATCCACTTGTCCCCAGGGCCCTTGGTGGGGTTTGAGGCAGGTAATGGAGAAGCAGAGCCCTCAGAACCGTTTCCACACAAAAAGGGGGCAGATGAAGCAGAGCCCAGGAGGACTCCGCTGCATCCTGCAACAGCAGATGAAAAACGTTTTCCTCTTCTTTCTGTTCTATAAGTTGGTGGGAGAGGAATCTCCCAAGAGGAATGAATCCAAAAATTCCTGAGATACGTTCTGCAGGTAAAGAACTACCACAGCTGCAGGAAAGGCTGGGACATCATGCAGGTCACGCAGCAGAGTGGGGAGAATGCAAAATGCTCACCAGAAAAGACTTACAGCAAGTAGGCAACTTCTGGGTTTGGATTTTTAAGATCTATTTGTTGGCAATCCTGGAAGAGGTAAGTGGGGAATGACTCCAGCATGTGCTAATGTAGGGGACTCCTACATTACAAGCCACGAGGGACTCTTGAGATAATGAACTCCAAGCCTTCAGCACGCTGCTACTTCATTCCTGTCAGAACAGACTCATCCCTAGGGTCACACAAACATTTCATTTTTTTTAAATGCTGCAAGCTGCATTGAGTTGCAGGAATTTAAAATATATATATTTAAGCATGATGTTCCGTCTCTCTCCCTCCCCCAAAACACTGTGCCACATGAATCTGTTCTCAAATGATGAGTGGAAGTACAGACATTTGCAGAAAGAGTATTTAACATGCATTTGTGGGCCAAACAGCATTGCTCTCCTTCTCCACTTATTTCTACAAATACATGCCCCCCTGCTGTACAGGGTTTGTCACAGCTCAAGGGTGAATTTTGAGAGGCCATTTGTTAAAATGCTGGCACCGAGCAGTCGCATTGTCTGTGCAGAGCTCCCACGTTACCGAGGCAGGGGAGCCAGAGCCTAGGTCTGCCGTGGTGCCTCCGAAATGGGATGGAGCCAGGTCTGCCCATCTCTTTGGACTCAGGAATTCCTGGAAAGTGCGAAGCAGCCCTTTAGAAATGCTTCTGCCACTACTCCAGTCAGCACTGGCCCTGAGAAATTGCTCAGCTGAAGTGACTGGCTAAGTTTGCTTTTACCGTCTTCCCGTGACAGAGACAACAGGCAGGCAACGGCCACGCTCAAGTGGTGCTTCTGCTTGCCTCCTGCTGCACCACAGGCTGGTCCTGGCTCCGCAAGCAGGGAAGGAGACGACAGCTGGAAAGAGACAAGAGACAGAAAAAAACTAAGAAAGAGAAAAGGAGAGAAGAACACAGATGATGAGGAATTGAGGAGCTGGATTTTCTTCAAGCTTGTCCCACTGTCAAGTTTTCCCAAGCATGGGTCATTAGGCCCTTCCAATACCACTTACGGGGAAGAAGCATACATGGAAAATGACTCACCTTTGACAGCCAGGCTGTCCACAAAAGGCATTTGATTTTTTTCTCTAAAAAGACATGATCTCAAGCAAAAATTTTGCAATGTTTTCTGTCTGCAAAGTTAATCTATCATTCTTACAGCTTGACAGTTTTTGCCCTATTACAGTGGGTCCAAAACACCTTCTTTGGTTTACTGAAGTAGTTCTTAATGGACCTAAACTTCAGATAGCTCATTCTGCAGAAGCCAGAATACTACATGGAGAGTTATGCTGCTAGGGAAGAGTGGAGCTGCTTTCAGTGTGTGCCAGAAACTCCTGGTGATTATGACAAGCTCTGCAGATGCAATTAGTTTGTCCTAATTCAGCCCTACAAACACGAAATTCTGTGATTTATGAGTTGCTCGTGACCCACAGGGCTGTGGTGTCATAGCCGGGGTTAGCTGCTTCATCAGGTCACACACAGCACTGTCTTTTGCAGGAAGATGTAGCGTGCTGGCCGTGTAGCCTAAGAGCTGTTGAGGGCAGCAAGCAGCTCCTGGGCTGGCAGCTTGCAACAGCCACAGTGCCATCTGTGGTAGCTGTCACCCAACTGCCCTGCGCACAAAACCAAAAATCTGGATACCCGTGGGGGTTTGTTTCTCTCACTTCCTCTCCTCCTGATGCTAGTGGCCAGCTAGCAGCAAGGAGAGTGCAAAAGCTGACTTTAGGAAAGAACTATTTACGTATTTCCAGCACTGTAGTATATTTAATCTGTGCTTCCTTTTCAATGTTGTCTTGTAAAGAAAAGGGCCAGAAAGTTATCTTAGAGAAGTACTTGATGTTTCGCTTTGCTTTTCAGCTCTTCTAAATCATGTCAGTTTACAAAGAACAGCTTTGCTGTTCAGCACATTTTATATGACAATCTCAAAGCAGTTGATACTCAATTAATTCACAACCTTGCTTTGATTTTGGGTTTTATTCCCATTTGCACTGTAGACACTGAGGCAGAGAAAAGTTCAATTGTCTCCCAAGCAGCAGGTATTACAGCAGTGGCAGAACCGAGAAGAGGGACTTGGTTTTTCCATCTTCCCTCAAAGAAAACCAGAGCTGAGGCGATACAGGCATTCTCAGGAGAATTTCCCCTGATGTCCCAGGCTGCCCGAGTGTACACAGGGAGGTCAGATTTTCCCACTTACCACACAGGGTTTTGTAAACCTCCTCACATCTTACTTTTGCTACCCGTGGGTAAGGAAATCTGTAACAGGACTAAAAGGAGCCAGATAACAAGTTGGAAAAGGGACAAATTCAATTAATACCTTTCACATACTAGTTGTTTCTAGCTTGTCATGCTCATTTAGCATAAAACCCTTAAGAATAGCCGTATGAGCTCAGGACCTACAAAGCCAAGTTAGGAAGAAACGTCTAAAGGGACAGAGAAGTTTTATTTCTGAGTATGTTTAACCAAAACAAACTGAATTACCACAACCTTTTCTCTGTGAACACCTGCATGTGTGGGTTTAAATCAAGAACCTGTTAAGGGCAGCAGAGGAATACAGAAATTTCAACAACTTGAACTCACCTCTGACTTTCTCCTGATGTCTAAAAAAGACATGGGGAGCTTCCCTGTTGCACCCTCTGTTGCATATGAACTCCAGATGTGTGCATGCTATTTCCAGAGTCAGAGGATACAGATGTCATTAAATATGCTGGTGATCTGCTCCGGTCTATTGAAAAATTTTTTTTATCTGAGATCAACACCCAAAAAAGTATTTGAAGACTCAGCATGAAGAGGGGAAACAACTGCAATGAAAGCTCTAGTTCCTGTATTACCAAAACAAGGTGCATGGCACAGATTATACCCAGTATTGTGAACCAAAAGTTCTGACAATTGAGTAGGGGGCAGATCTGGCAGGACCTGTGAAACAAGTAAGAAACATTCCAACATGGTGCTTCCTTCTCACATGATAGTAGGGTTATGCAGTAGCTTTTAAAGACCCAGCCAGTTTTCCTTTTGTAGTAGCCTATTTATACTCTCCAAATTCAGTCACAGCTTCCACTGTACTGTACTAATTAGTGTAGTGCTCATTTCCTCATTCCGAATTGCACATCCATTGCTTTCCCCATTTTTTATTCTCTCCTTGCTAGATCTATTAGCCTTGCATTACCTCCACCCCACTGCTTAGTCTCTTCTAGGTTCCCTTTCTAAGGACATTTGTCTCATTGGGCAATTGATTGCTGTTAAGTGTTGATTAACAGTTTAGTTACTGTACTTTAATAAAATAAACATTTTAAGCAAAGCCTGCTCCTTCTTAAATGCACGAAGAACAGACTCAGTGGAGTTTTTGGGCAGTGATTCAGTATCACTCAAGTTAAAATATCCTCCTCCACGTCAAACAAACCACTAAAAATATGACTTCTTAAAACTTACTATCCTTTATCCAGTACCATCTACTTACTATGTTACTGCGTGCCTAATGGCCACTGTTCTTTTTTGCCTACAGAACATATTATGAAGTTCACTGACCTGTAAATCATTTGAAGACTGAAATCCAATTTAAAGTTTTCCCATTTGCGCTATACATAAGTTGTGTAGCAAACTTTTAGACAGTAACAATGCTTCTGAATTCACAATGCACTTAGTCCAAAACTCCTGAAGTTAATATTTTTGCACTTGATTGCCAATGTTTGCTAAAAACTGAAACATTCCTCAGCTGACTAAAAGCTTCACATCCTTAGAATGTAAAATCTAAATATAAATGTGGTGGGCGTATGTGGATCTTTTCTCTCTGAGGAGGCTCTGTTACGAATTTCCAATGTTTTACGCCACCAGCAAGCCTCTGCTAAGCCATGACACCTGTTCAGAATTTTCAGCTTCTTAACCCCTTATTATACTTCCTGTAATCCCCAGAAGAACTGCAGGACATGGAACAGAATTCTGCAGTCCCAGACTTGTGGTATTAATTCTCAATGCCTCCTCCGTGTCTTTCAGTGTTTTACATTAATAGCCATCTTAAGGACGACCAACTAATAAGATAGACTTGCTTCTCTTAACTAATGCCAGTAAATGCTGAGGTTTTCAGGTAGACCATGGACAGAAAACCTGGAAATTCCATAGGAGGAACAGTACATATAATACGGGAAAATGGTCTAGGCCAAAACAAAACAGAAAAAATATACTGCAGCTTTTAAGTAACTATGTTAAATGCATTGCTATCATTTGTATTAGCAATGATTCACTATTCTTAGGTTTGATATATTCAGCAAACATTAGCAGTGCACAATGCTAGTGAACAAAAATCCTTTCGGCATCAATCAATAGTCAAACCTTCTAACATTTCTACCAAAAATAAACCATATCTCCTAGTTAAAAGCCAATATATTCTGCCAAGACAGAATGCCTCCACAAGAAATCCCATTTCAAAAGAAAGACTCTCTTTCATTACAAACCACAGATACCACTCAAATTAATCACAGTAACAATTTCACCTGATTTATTCACACATATCAATCAGGATTCATTTTAGACTCAAAATATATGATATTACAAGGATATTAATAAGTTTTTCCAGGTACTAGAGAATCCTGTATAAATGTATTTGTTCAAGTGCTTCTCTATCAATACCCTTTTCCACATCACAGTTTAGCTGCACCTCTTCTACCCATTGGCTGAGTTGTACATCCGTCTGAAACAATGAAAACAGATCCTTAAATTAACACAATTCTGAGAAACATAACAGGAGTTTCAAGGCCAGTACAACATTAAGAAAGCAAGACATAATAAGAGAGATTAGTCATTCCAAATTAGGCAGCACTGATAAATTCATTTCTGGAAATATCATTTAACTTAAATAGGAGAGAATAAAGATAACTTTTAAAAATTATCTCAGCTGGTAGTGTAGATATTTTGCTAGTATGTTACAACTGCTTCTCTATATGCATTTGTATAAGCCTCAAGCATCCTGATCTCAGGGCATCATTTTGACAGAAGCAGTGAGGGAGCAGCTAACTGTACCATGGAAGAATCACAGGTACTTTCCTGTTTTACACCCACAGAATATTGTAGTAAGACTACAAAGTGCTTCTCAGCTGTTGTGTAACTACTGTCTGCTCCAAGTAAAGGTCAAATGACACCACTGTTGCTCCTGGGGCTGAGGATCTATTTCATCCATCAGCGTACAGGCAACAAGTGATTCCATCTCTCTGAAGCAGACTACTGGGGCCAGCAAGCCACTTTATAAGTAACCCTGTCATGTATTATCAGCGTTTTGTTTCCTAACTAAAGCCAGCCCACATAATTTGTATAGGCATCATACACAAAAGAACTGCAATCTACCGATGACCTGTGGCAGAATGGACACAGAGCAGAGGTTGGTCTGTCGGAAGTGGTTACTGCTCAGAGAACAGCAGCAACAGCACAGAGCGTTCAACATCGTTTAAAGCTGCACTGTCATTCTGTTTCCAACTGCAATTTAAAGCTATGTTACTGATCCAAGACACCTAATGATAATCACTTGGCTAGTTGGGAGACCATATCTCTCCCTAATCTGTACTTCTAACAGCTCATACTGGCATATTATGAATAATTTTTGATGCTGACAGCAGGTCAAAAGACAGGATATCCTCAGGGGTGGTCCCTTCTTTAATATATTTCTTTCTCCCACTGGCTTAGCAAAACAGTTTTTCACATTTTAAGGCAATGTGCAAATGTAGAGCTAAACGGAGAAAATTCAAATTTTTGCTTTTAACTAGAAGTTTATAAATATATCTGTATTTCTGAGGTTCTACTCCTATACCTGGAAGTAGTCTGAGGGGAGTGAATATGATTACCACAATATTTATTCACATCAAAATATGGCTTTGATTTTTTTTTTTTTATAACCTCACAACTGAAGTCTTGTTAATAATACACATGATAATACAATGATTCATGTAGCCTATTGATATAGGCTGGGTTTTCCATTTTATGGGTAGGAAAAATCAAAGTACAGAAGATCATTGGTGTTAACCTGGAAACAGAATCCAGAGTCCTACATGTTTTAATCTATGACTAAATTACATGCCCTTTCTGATGGCTATACTGGCAAGCAGCAAAACTCCAGTACAGAACCGCCACTTCCACAGAAATTGACAAAATGTGTTGGATAAAATTGACTGAGGGAACTTACCTGGAGCTTTGACAGCGATTCTTTAAGGCTTGGAACTGTCACTAATAAGGACCCTCTTTCCTTTACATTACAAGCAATAAACTCCCAAGCTCTGAAACATACATGTAAAAGTATGTCATCGCTTTTTAGGAAAAGAAATACATTTGATATACGACAAATCTAACACTTTTACAGTTTAAGCATCAGAAGTAGACTAAGCTTAAAGGCTTGCTATACATGCACATCAGTCACTGTTCCTATGTCAGCAAATAACTTTGTATGAAGAAAATCAAGCTTTATATTAAAAACAGAGGGAATATATGGTCTTAAAATGTTAGGTTTTATAACTTTGTCACTCTGATACATACATGCATGTCATTTTGTACTGTCAACAGCTTCACTTTGGACTACAATTAAACATCAACACTTGGTCCCTTTAAACTTCTGAAGAAAATCCAGTCCCTGAGCACACTGTTTTATTAAGCAGCTCTTTACATACATACTTTGCAGTCGTGACAAAAGTCTCTTAAGACATTAGCAATAGCAGTATTTAAATATAGCCCCCAAGCATTCCTTTTTTTTCCTGATTTTGCAAGTCAGATCATTTCTCACAGCACGGCAATTCGGACTAAAGAGAATTTAATTTCCAGCATTCTTCAAATGTCATTTGTCTTCATGGTACTAATGCAACATTAAGCCTCTACACCTGAGTTCTTGAAGGATCAAATGAATTCTCAGTCATGTGCCTTGAAACAAATCTGCTGGCAATCTGAAACACCCACTACCCTTCACCTATCCATTCTGTCTCTCTGGCTGACATTACTGCTTGGTGTTAAGGGCAGTAGGATAAGCCTTAACCCAAGCTGCTAGCGAATGTCACACTGTTGGTTGGGCTGGCAGAGACACAGGCACCCTTTCCTTTTGACTGCCTATGCTAAAGGCACAGGAACTTTGGCAGGTAAAGTTATTTATGTTTTAAAAGGATACTGCTAGATTAACAAAAAGCTCATCTGGGAGTGTCTAGTACCTGAAAGAGAAGAATTTTAACCATGCATTTGTTTGCTGCCACATCCTTATGAAGATACATTAGAAAACTCATCAATAACCATGTTTTGCTGTGCATCTGTATTAATGCTCTGACATCCACAAGTCAGAGTGACCTGTCTTCTTTCTGAAGATTAAGCTTTATGCTGTCATAGTAATTTCATACCCTTTAACAGCAAAATACTATTTTAACAGATCAGTGCAAGGATCCAGGGCAACATCTGGGTAAACAAAGGAGCAGTGTTTAGTGGGTTTAGTAACAAACAACTGCCCTATCACCTTAGCAGTTAGGTAAAACAATTAAGTAAAGGCAGTTTAAAATGATTTCCTTATGTAATTTATGTATGTGACTTCAAAAAGCACAACCTTAAGGTTTTCCGTAACTCACAAGGTTACACACACATTGCCAAAGAAATAGATTACTTGTTTGGACACATAGCTTACCTGGCCTGTTCCAGTCTGTCAACAAAATATTCAGAGACATTACTCATTACAATAACATCGGCCTTCTGAAGAAGTGGAGCCTGAGTACAGATGTCTGCATGAACCACCTGAAGGAGAAAAATTTCACAAGGCATAAATTAATTTAAGAGATAAATACAGCCTTCAAGTAGACATGAAGCCTGTCAACATAATACAGCACCTGCTACCACCACTTTGAACCCGTCACAAACAGTATTTCACTAACTTAATAGTAGATAGAAACAGAAGTAAATAACCAGAATAAACCTTAAAAAATAAAATTTAAAAATAGACTTATTTCCTCTAATTAAAATATTTGATTCATTACATTAAGTGAAATAAGCTGTATCCAACTTTTGTCCTAGTACAGCACGTGCCATAAAACAGGACATTATGCATGTGATGGCTGTTACATTTCACTTACCTATGTATTACCACAAATGTTTATTGATTATAGAAAGGACTTAAGCTAGCTAAAGCTTTTTGAGGATACCAAAAGGCTACTCAGGCTCAGTGGCTTACTAAAGGATCACAGAAAACACACTACAGACGCATGGTGGACAACTGAATTCTCGCTATCTATACTGGGAATGGGAATGCTGGAAAGGCAAAATGCTCACTGGCGCTGCTGGACAGCAAGTGCTTTACCTTCCCAAACAACTACCTCTCCAGTCAGCACAGGAGCTGGTTTCATTTCATTTACCGTCACCTACCAAAAAGGATATTAGCACATCATGTCATTTTCAAACAGGTGAGATTATAGTGTCAGGAGAATATGAATGCTCATTAACACTCTGACAAGATGTGTTTGATTTCCCCTTACACACGGAGAAATACACCACTTCCTAAATCTGAGAAACATAAATTGGAACATCTTTTGAGGGGATAAGGGAGAGAAAGCCAATCTGAATAACACTTGCGTTCCACAAAATTTTTTGAAAGTGCATCCATATATGTTGAAAGTGTACAGAAAATCTGAACAACTTCTGGTCTTTCCTTTGTGACCTATTACTAGGTTGTGCAGGGAATATACATGATGGATTCAACAATTCACATTTTGTGAATTCCTTCCCATATTGGGAAGATGTAAAAGGAAATTCTTGATTCTGACAGGAAAGCTGCATGTTTGTATAGAAGATAAAGCATTTATCTGCTGAAAAACATTTTCCCACTTAACAATATACCAGTACTTGCTGGGAGGGTAAAATATATATCCCTGTTCATAAAGAACATGCAAAGCATGCTGTTCTGATTGACAGAGGAAACGGATACTACCGCCCCTGCAGCCTGTAGGGGTTCCAGTGGGGAAAGGGATGACAAATTGTCACAGTTTATGATCCCAGCTGATGCTATCAGAGTGCATTATAGCAATCGCAATTATAGCCAAATATTTCAGTATTAGTAATAGCAGAAACAAAGGTCTATTGTTCAGAAAAAATTAGGCATCACAGCATTTCATCTTTGTGAGCTATATTCCACGGGTTCTCTAAGAGTGCTTCAACTCAGAAAAAAAAAAAACAGCTTTATTTCCTTAAATGCATTACCATGCCAAGTTGTTCACCGCTGCCTGTAGTGAGCGGAAGGGAAGAGGTAGTGCTCTTGTACCTCAACCAGAACTGGCAGGTTAGTGTTTGAAGGCTGTATTTTATTGAGAAATATGGACAGTTTAGTTGTCAGAATGACTGGTCAAATGGCTACCTTCACCTCTAGTGTGTGGACATCTGAACTGCTTATCCACTAGTTCACAATATTTAGAGCTTTGTAAGACAATAACATTTGTGATAATTTATCTTAAAACAGTGTACTATAAACTGCAGCAGTACAGGAGCTGACTAAAAAGAAGCTCAAAGATCCAGGCAGCAGAGAAACAGGACAGACCACTCTGGCTGATGTCACCATCAGCGGTCCTAAAGAAGGTGAGCTCATGCCCTCTGCATAAAGCCACTGCTGACTCTAGATACAATGACAGACTACGAACTGAGGTGGTAGAGGTATTACTGATACAGAATTGACTGCAGCTCTGGTACATGGGCAACAGCCTCCTGCAGTGGGGCAGGACAGACAGCGAGGGACAAAACATGCTTCAGCAAGATCTGCCGGAACTCACTCATCAGAATCTGGATTACTCCATCATTTCTAGTGCACCTAGGCTGTGAGTGGGACTCAAGTCACAATTTCCAAGGCTAAGGAGACATTTTACTTCACTCTCTTATTTTCAAGGGGAGAAAATAACAAAACCACCAACTTTCTGTACAAAACACCTGAGCAGCAGCCCTTTAACCCAAAGGCAAATGACCGATGGACTGTTCACAAAGGGATCTTTAAAATGACAACTTCAAAGAAGAAAAGGTCATATATATGTGCAGCACAGGAAGTCATATTAGTACTGAATTTTCTTAATGCCCTACTAATGGCAGTCCCAGTATTTTAAGCCTCAATTCAGAAAAACAAACTACCAGGAAATTTTGAACGTGTTGATGCTTCCTTTACTTCAAAAACACTTAAACCTCAAATTAAAATTAGACTGCATTTACAGAGTGGGTGACTATGCTGATTAAACTGATCTAAGCAGCCCATTCTCCCTAAACACATTCTTGTTCCTATTGGGGAATGCAGGACCACATGAGCATGTGTGGCTGCAGCACGAGCCAGACCCAGATACCACTCCAGCTGAAACACCATTTTTTTGCTGGGTTCTGTTTCAGCTGGACCAGTTCCCTGATCTGCTTGGCTACGTGCTGGTGCAACAGAGGGGGCAGCAACTGATTTTAAATCTGTTGAACTATTTTTGTTTCCTCCCAGCATCTGAACATTTGCTCAAATGGCAACTTTCTATGTACTTTAACAAACCAAATCTTGACCAAGATTCCACCTTGCTTTCCCTTGGGAACATATTCTAATAGAAATTCAGAATATCCTGAAAAACAATGGTTATTTAAGTCTCTTCAAAGTTTTTTCCAAATTTGTGTCATACACTATTATCAGCATCTGGAGTGTGGCTATTTTTTAAGCTATGCACGTGTGTATCTCTAGAGAGGATACATTTTGAGGGTGGAAAAAAAAAGAATGAGCTGTTCAAAGCAGTGTGATAACAGAAGTCACATGACTCAATTAGCATCTAATGAGACTCAAATTGCAAAGTCCTCAGGCATTGCTTTGAAAATGTAGTATCTTCTTATCTTTATGCTCTGAAATGAACACTTCAGCAGAATTACAAGGTGTGAAGGAAAAACAAAGTCTTATAATAAAGAATACAGAAGGCCGAAAAGCATGTATATACATCTCCAGTTCCACTGAAGTAACTTGACAAAGTTCTTAACTGCATCTCCCGTCTCATCACAACATGGTACCACACAAATGAACACAAAGCATATGCAAAAACTGATACTACTGAACCCAATGTTACTGCTTACCTTGTGTTATGTTTACATATGTTTATCATTTCTTTATGGTTTAAAATCAGTTAATTTAATTTCCAAGAAATTACTGCACCTAGCAGTTTGTGTGACTCCACTTGAGAACATATGCATGTAACACAGGATGAAAGCCAGTATCTCACCCAACATATTCTATTCACCAATTTTTGCTGGTAACAAAAAACCTGGTATTCCCCAGAAAGGAAAAGCACATTTTTCTCATTAAAACAATAGTAGTTATTTCCATAACAGGACTAGGAAAACGGTTGCTATAATGGTACCATATTGTTTGAAACCCATATTGTTTGTGGAATGTACACACGCACTGACATTCCAAGAAAACAAATACCAATAGCCAAAAGTTGTTTAGGTGTTCCTTAGATGCAAATTTGCAAACATTTTTCTGCTAGCGTTAATGAAACACAGAGACATTTGGTTTTGTTATTCAAAACAGAAACTCTTTATACACTCAGTTTCAAGGAATTTAGTGGCAATCCTGTTATTAATCCAATTATTTCACTGGGAGAAACAGCTAAGATGTATCTATTTTGCATGAGCCAGCAGGTAAGTCCATTACAGAAAAGGGCTAAGCCATTCAACAAATGTTATCGTATTTTGATAATTTCCTTCTTCCTTTCTGCTTTGAGAATTTTTTTTCCAATACAAAGCCTTTGCTTAAGACCAAAACAAGCAAAGGCAGAAACAACTTTTCAGAATGCTGATTTGCCAGTCACTCTCATTAACAGGATACCTACTACGCAGTGGTTAAAAATACACACACTGAACCATATATTTAGTTACCTTTATCCTGTCAATGAACTAGTATTTTGTAATTGTCATTTCTTGCAACTGGCAAAAGTCTGCATTCATTTCTACTCCATACAGTTGGGATGCTGAGCTATAAAGTCAACCCTACATCAGGAAAAGGAAATTTAGTAACTGTGATGCCTTTAAAACAACTTCAAATATTTCGGTTGAAATGGAAAAAATAAACCAAAGGTTAAAATTAAGAAAGCATTTTAAAACATGAAGCTATGTCTTACAGTGGCTGTGATGTATTTTTCAAAGCTAGGCCCATGTTTTGGTAATTCCCACTTATGTCTTGTGAATTTTTATAAGAGATCAAAATGACAGGTCAAAACAAAAAGAAAAGGAAAGCTCCAACTTTATTTCAATTGCAAAACAGATGGAAAAAGGTCTAGGAAGAAAAAAAGCAGTAGAAACCAAATTATAAGAACAGCGTGAAGGACAAAGATTATACATTTTTGTTTCTCGTGAGAAAGGAATAAAAAATAGCAAGAGGAAAAAAAAAAACCAAGACATACACATAGTCAATGTGAATGAAAATGGAGGACAATGTACCTATAATATAATGGGATATTTGGGGACAGTCTTTGTCAGCACCTCTAAGTACTGTATTACTGCCATTTTCAGGTGCTTCCTAGAGATACATATGGAAAAAAAAAAGAAAAATCATCCCTCACTGATATCCCAAAATACTTCAGGGGTTCAGTTTTGGACTGAGATTTTGGAAAGCTGTCGGAGATGTAAAAAAAGCAAAACAAAACAACAAAACACCAAATACTGGAGCCTATTGGGCCCTAACAGAGATAATGCTTTAACTTTCATCTGCCATAGTTTCCATTGAACATCATTATTACACTTTGCTAAAAATGGGAAAGGGAAACAAACAATGCTGAAGATACAAAGTGTCTGAGATACCTATGTACTGCAATTTAATTATTAACGTTTTCTGAACCCACTCAATTCAGCAGAAAAGCAACCTGTGAAGGTAAAGTCACCATTTCTCCAACACAAGCCAAGAACAAGATAAAAAGTAGAACTCTTCTTTTAAAAACAATTTTCCTGCTTTATCTTGGGACTACCTTCTACTATAACAATACAAATATTTAAGTACTTCAAAACAAACTCAATAGCTAGTAGAAGTGTTACCATTTAAGGACCCAATGCTGCAAATATTTACAAATGGGAGTAACTTTCCTCATTTGAGTAGTCCCAAAATTAGATTATTCAGATGAGTAAAATTACATGCTCAAGCGTTTCCAAGATTGAGCCCTAAACAGCCATTGACTTTTTTAAGAAAGTTGTAATGTGTGTTTTGCATTGCTGTTGGCCATATGTTGCACCAGCCATGCCAAAAGCAATCAAAATTGCACTCAAGTTTCTCAATGAAGTATTTTATGTGCATTTTAAAATGCAGAGCAGGACAATATGTTTTTGGAGACAAATTCATATCAAAGTCTTCCTTCGTATAATTTAACAGTTTATCAGCTTCATAAAGGAATTTAACATAACTAATCTATATATAGACATGGTCAAGACATACGGGACAAACTTACTTATGAAGGAGAGACAGAGCAGGAATTAGCAAAAGAGCAGCATGTGTGACAGCAACATGCTGCCGTGTTGGACAACAGACTTCTCCTCTCCATAAGTAAGATCATTTGTATTCCCTTTTGTGAGGAAAGAGCAAGAACTAAAATCACTACTAAGCAGCACCATAGTCTACTCAGACAGTCAAATCAGAGGTGCTGTTCAGAATGACCTGTCCAAGATCGAGTGATGAGAGCAGGCAGTCAGAGAAGAGTGAAAATGTTTGTCACAGTAATAAAATAAGAATTCCTGTGCTGGAAGTTACTGCAAATAGCACTGCACCAAGCCTGAAGCCAACGTCAACCACTACCTTTCCTGTCAGGTCAGGCAGTACATGCTGATAAAGAAACTTCAGTTCCATGAGGGAAAAGGAATGCGAAATAAGCTCTGGGAAATAAGAACAGAACAAAGGTGTTGGGTGGGCAGTACTAACTAATGTGTTATTAACCAACGAAATATTAATCTGAAGAGTTACCGTCACTGAAAACCTGTCTGCTTTCCTGCTTGAACTAGTGCAGGGACCCTGGAAAACCAGGGTTTGCAGATGTGATGTAGCCTGCCAAGCAGACTGTCCTGAGTCTGGGGATTCATTCCCTTACATGGAGAATTTCGAAACCCTTCATGAAACTGAATTACCTTTTTCTGTGCAGTGACACATACTAGAGAAAACAAAATACAGCAACTTGCAATCATTTAAGTAAAAAAGGAAACATGGTACCTAAAACTCAACACAATTCATGCAAACCTTTTTATAGGCAGACACATTAATAGCTTAAAATTCAACTCCAAAGCTTTAAGGAACGGAATGTTCTCCATATAAACTATTCCTTCTTCAATGCCTGTGCTGTACTGGTGACAGCACTGATCTGTACCACACCACACACAAGCTTTAAGACAGATGGTGCTTTCCACTGCTTTTCAACGTGCAAGAGGAGACTGAGGCTACTGCATGGGCTCCTGTGGTTTTCTTCTTGCATCTTGTTTTTCAGTTGTACATGGCCCTACCTCTTCCCTGCCTAGTTTTTGTGGGCAACTAGGGTCACTCATGCACTGCAAATTACTTCGACTTACGTGTGCAGGAGTCTCCTTCCATTGGTTATGGGAAATAATTCTGGCCTGTGTATTGCACCAATTTGCACGAAGTCCTCCATCAGCTGGATGTTGTGTTGTCCAGTTCAGCCATTGCACAAACCAGTTTAGTTGAACAGAATTAGTTTTTTGTGTTCCCAAAAAAGCACTTACCTAAAGATGCAGTCTTGTGTGAGCCACGCTCTGCGCAGTAGTTCCTACTCATTCTCCTCTCCTCACACAATGATCCAACAAAATCATCAGCATAAAGGAATGCATCAACGTGAACCATAAGCAGTGAATGCTGATGTATCTGAGAAAAGGAAAAAAATCTAAACAAGGCATAACCAAGTCTCTTAACTTCACTTATGCTGTTACACAGACAATCGTCCCATCATCCTACCTTTTCCAAAATCCCTGAGACCCAAGTGTTTCCGTATTCAGAAGTTACAAGTCTAAATTAAACCACAGAAATCCTGCATGTGAACTGGATCATCAAATTCCACTGAAATAACCAGTAGGTGGAAGTTGACAAACGAACGAAAGTTGCAGGTTTCGATAGCTGAGTAGGAGAGCTGCTGTGAATTGTCTCCTTAGAACTGCTTGGCTATAGAGGAGGCACAGGTTAAGGAAGCTTTTTCTCTTCCACTTTAATGAGAAGAATGAATATTAAGAAAGGGCAATTTTGCTTCTTAATTTTAACTGAGTATTTTCATCTTCATGCCTTATGCCTCAATCTAGAAACACCCCTGATTAAAACACAAGTATAATTTTCAGTCAAAACGATACCAGTTGTGATGCTTGCCTTCTCATCATTTCAAGGGGTATAATCTTTATCCTCCCCCTCGCAGGCTTGTTGGATGTGGTTAATCCACTTTTTCTGCTTAAAAGCCACACACCACTTTTTTGGGAAATGTGTTAACTTTCCAGCTATACTGCCAGCTCAAGTAGACAAGGTGCTCTCCCCTCCCACAGGACTCACAGCCCACCTCTTTCTGAGCCAACAGAATCTGAAAAGAACTGGAAATCATTTATGGGCTGCCCACATTATGGCAACAGCAAAACACTGGCCCTGTATTTCTGTTTTCTTTCAGGGGGCTGTTAGCATCTATTATGGAGCTAGCACTAAAGAAACACTGTGACAGGTACCATACTATGCAGAATGAAAGCTGTGCCAAATAACTTAGGATCAAAGTGTTAAGAAGTATGAAGCAACTTTCTTGGGGTCACACAGTCATGCAGCAATAGACCAGAGAACCAAACTGAGATTTCCCATATCTCAATCCAGTGCTCATTCTCTACTATGAGCCACTAGTAAAAATTAAATCAGCATAGCCCCCAAATAAATGATGTGGTTCAGCAAAAGGAGACCATAACAATTAACTTAGTTTCCGGATAGCTAGATATTCCGAATTAAACATCGCCTCAACAGGTAAATGATTCCACAAATCTTCAGCGATATTTCTGAGCACAACACTATTGTTCATCACCACAAGCTCATCAAAGTCACCTATAAATCAAAACAAACAAAAAACTCTGAACAATCATATGTAGATCATGTGGACTAAGTGATGACCAGTACAATAGCTGCAAGACATAAACAATACCAGATGGATAAGGTTGTTATTTGAAATGCATTTTTCAGCCTTTGTTAGTTTTCCCAGCCAATGAAAGATTTAGATTGTAATAACTTTGCCACTTAAAATAAATGTGGCGCTTTTTTGAAATCTCAAATTATTTTCATATTTATAAACTTATAACTCACATATGATGGTCTGGGCTGCCACCAAAGTGATACTGTTTCAGCTTAAGATATAAAAACATCAAAGATTTTTTTGAACTATTGGAGAAATTACAAAACTCACAGTTGCCTGAATGTGCATAGTGGTGGTTTTTGTTTTTTGTTTTGTTTTTTTTTTAATATATTAAAGTTTCTTTTTATACATACCATCTTTCTAATAAAGTGGTTACAAAAAAAATCAGGGATAATGCACAGTTCAACAGTTCAACTTATGATACATTCTATGTGACTGAAACTATCAAAATATTTAAAACGTGATAGAAAATAGGACTGGATGTAAACCAGTAATTTTTTGCAAAGCCACACTGTAAATTCTTGCTGTTTTTCCAGGATATCCCTGCATTACTTCAACACTTTTTTATTTTTATTTTTTATTTTTAAGATATCTAGAAAAAAGACCTGGAAAGAACCTTGGGAAGTTACCAACCCTTCCACTTCCAAGGTAGAATCAAACCCGAGCACCACTGCTTCTCCCAAACTATTATTAAAAAAAAGATTATTAATGCTGGAGACTCCACAATCTCCCTTATTAATCTGTTCCTGTGCTTGACTTCACTTACTACTAAAAAGAAACACTTTTCTTAGTAACTGATGTAAATTTTCCTGCTACAATTTAAGCCTAGTACTTTCTGTCCCTCTCACAATGGTAGTAGAGAAATTTATTTCTCTCCTGTACATAATATGAAAGCTTTTTATTTCTTTGAAGACTCATCACATGTCCCCTCAGTCTTCTCTTTTCTAGAAGAAACAAGATCCACTTATTCAGCCCTTTCTTGCATTTTTCATAGGACTCTGATCATTCTCATCACTCCCCTTTGGATGCTCTGGAGTCTCTCATCCCTTACGACCTGCAGTATTCAGAACTAGACCCATTACTCCAGCTAAAGGTTTATTTGCATCAGACTTTTCACACCTTGCAGACAACATCCTGCTTGCATACCCCAGTTTCATGTTAGCCCTCTTCCCAGAGCATGATGTTCCTAACTGACACGCAGCTTGAGGTCTCCTGTATGCCTGTGCTCTGTTCCTTTTCTGTTAAATTTTCCTCAAAAGAAGGACTAGATGAAATTCCTTTTGCCTGGACATCTCTCATCACTCTGACGGCACTGATCTGTTTCTAAACAAAGGCACATCTCAAGTCAAAACTACATATGTGTAAAAGAAAGAAAAACCACAAAACAAAAAGCAACTGTAAACCTAATCCTGAAAAACACATCCACCCCATCTTGATTCTTTGACATATTTGTCCTCTGTTCCCCACCCTTTCTGGTTTGCTTCATGCTTCATTTAGACTGCCACCATGTTGGGCAAGGAGTACGGTTTTTACATATACGTGTTTCACTCACCAAAAGAAGATGTGACAGCTTTTATAGGTGTTAACAAAAAAGTTAGTTTGTCAGCATTGCTGTCCCAAGTGCGAACATTAGGATGAGCAAGCTTGACAGCAAGCAGATTCAAAATATATCTATAAAACATGCCACAATTTTGTCTATGCTAGCACACACAATCCTTCTCGTGAAGCACAAGCAATGCTAGAAACAGTGAGAAAATTTAAGGCTAGTATAGGTAGGAAACGGAGACCAGCTACACTTTTAACTATGAAATGCTTCTGAAATGCTTTTTTGCTTATGTAGTGTAGTCAGAACAACACGATTAAACCATCATTCACCAGTGCAAAACACTCTCTTCTTACAGGGTAGAAGAATGCTGATTCCAACACATTCCAAGACTGACAACAAGAGATAATCCTAAATCCCCCATAGTAAGCAGCAGAAACTGTAGATCAGCTATATTCCCTTAAAATGTACTTAGCTTATTATTTACAAAAGGACAGCAGTAACACCCCAAAGCCTTGATGGGCATGGTACACCCACTATTAGCTGTTACACAACTGGACGACAATTTACTGTTTGAAACAGCTCATAGACAAGTTCTCCAGAACCTCAGCTCCTGAAAAGATGCAAACTTTGCATCGAGGAAGAGGGTGGGATAGAGAAGGCAGCTGCAAATGCAGCAGCATGAACACAACAGGTGCAAAGCAGCAGCTCTAGCTTGTCAGCATGTTAATTTGAAACCTCTAATAAGCACCCGTTCCCATTAACCTCACAGTCCACCCAACAACTTGCAGATTCTTTATGAACATCCCAGAAGCAGTGAAGATAGTGACTTTTCTGATCAGCTCAGGGAAGGCTTCTACAGATGTGCTGTAGCACAGAAGTAAACCCAGTGATTAGGGGAAGGTGGACAAACTAACTGCTGCTTAAGTCTGACAATATTAGGCCTGGGGAATGCTCAATAAATAAGGTGGGAATGAGACCATCAGCACTAGGGCAGATCTTTAGAGTGCAATGGAACCAGAGTCTGCTGAGGTGGAAATCATCTGAGGAAGCAAGAAGAGGAAAAATCATGATACAGACAAAACGAGAGTGGAAAGCTGATATTAGCAGCTGTACAGACTGGTGCCTGTGGGCAATAAGCCCCTACATCTGGCACATGCTTTCAAACAATACTATTACTATGCAAGAGAGCTCATCCAGCTGTTATACTGCCTGTTAAGAGTATCAAATTCATATACAGAGTTTAATGAAATGCAGGAAGTTTACGTAGACCACCGGGCCAGCCACATCACACTGCAAATACAGAACTTCAGCTCCCTTCCTCCCAGAGCTGGGGAGTGCACAGGACCCACTCCCTCACGGCTCGAGTGACCTTTTCTGGCCACGGGCAGCGGCGAACAGCTCTACGGGCTGTGCGCAATACCCCAGCTCTACCACAGCAGAACGGGCAGCACACTCACCTTCCTCAAATCATGGAATATCCCTCCCCAGCTGTGACTTCCATTTGTACAATACTTGTCACAACACCGAACATCTTATATAAGGCCCTCTGAGCTCCTCTTAGGAAACAAACTATGACGTACAAAAATTCTTGCGGATACTCCGTACGAAATGGGTCCTAAGTAAAATCTCCTTAAAACACCTAAGCAGCTCAAATGAAAAACTGTTGCAACACTGATACTGAAAAATAAATGCCCAATGGAAGTGCTCCTCTCCAACTATCAGTTAGTTTTGTAAGCATAAACATTCAGGAGCAAAAAAAAAGAGAAGGAGGTTTGAACACGCAACTCCCAAGATGGCAAAATGGCAGCTTCAGCAGAAGCTGCACGAGGAACGCTCTGCACTTGCGTGTTTAGCCCATGACTAAACTCAGTCTCCGAGAGCCACCTCGCTCCTGTCAAAGCAAGAAACAGCAGCAGCTCCCACAATAACTCATTTACTTTTGCAGTATGTAAATATTTATAGATTGCCATCAAGTACAGAATGCAGGTGCCAAATATGAAAATACATCTGCCTCAGACTGCTACAGTTTTATCAACTCCACCCTTGTGTTTAACAAATTGTTTGCTCTTGAGAATTTCAGTATCACCTTACAAGGATCTTCAAAGAAGAAACAAAAATAGAAAACTATTTTTGCTATCATTTTAGTGCCTGTTATATATATGAAATGCAGAGCGTGCAAGCCAAACCCTGTGTTCATAGAACAGACAACTAACCAGGAAAGAACTGCACAGTTCATGAAATGCTGCAAGATGAATCACAATCATTTGTTTATGGAGGAAGTCTCGGTGCCTTAGTGTTTGTATTTTACTTCAAAAACCGGTTCCACTGGATCTACTCAACGTGCATTTCTAACATCTAATCAACACATTGCAAAAAGCTTAACTAACACCCTGGTGCTGCTCAGTAAATTTTCTACAGCAAATACAACACGAGCTAAGAAAACATCACAAAGCCTCACACTGGATAGAAAGGACCGCTATACCAACATCTAAACATCCTGGCACTATGAAGTGCATGACAGAAGACAAATATATGATTTCCAAATGACAACAGAAGACAACATGTCATGTGGAAAGATGAGGATTTAGCAAAGGCGACTGTAACGGCCAACACCATACGGTTTTCTAGATATATATTCAGGCTCACAGAAGTAAAAAGCAAATACTAACATCCATGTTGCTTGATACAAAGTTAATTTAATCATTCAGTGTGCTTTAATGACACTGGACAAACAGGTCAAAGAGGAAGTCCCACATCTCTAAAACATTACTAGCTCCTTTTTCGGCTAACAATTTCAGAACCAGTCTGTGACCTCTGCATACCAGGTTCTTCAGGAACTCTAAATACTTTTTCTATCCCTAAGCATACCTAGCCATTGGCAGAAAGTAACCAGCTTTTTCCAACAGAAATATAACCAGAGCTTGTTTTATTAGTTCCTTTCCTTCATAAATTGAAAGAAACTTCAAGTTAAATTTTAAGCTAGTTAACTCACATACCTATTTTACAATCACTGGTTTTTGCCACCATTATTAAGTTTCAGTGACTAACAACTTAGAAGTACTTGGTATTCTTGAGATTTCTCTCCTGCAGCAGTATCATTTGTCTCAACTGAGAGTAACAAAGGAAATTAATGCCACTTCCTAAAATTGGTGATTCATCACATGGCAGGTTTACCAAACAACAGAGCAGCGAAAAAGATTTTTGATATGGCATCATTTTAACGAATACATTCCTGCTACTGTGGCCCTGCAACACCATTTTGATCTCTTTTGGAAGGACATTCTACTTGAATAAATCACTTCTACCCATTTGGATATGAAGCCTTGTACTAGATTGCCTTTTCACACACACAAAACTACACCTATACTTGTTACATCGCAGAAACCCATGCTTTTATCCTTTCAATGAGACTAATTCCACCTGCAGTGACAACAATACTGAAAGAAAACATTAAAGACTATTCCCTGTAACAGTCAGGTTTTTTTCTTATTTTATACTATCTCCTATTCTTGTCTTGTGAAAATCATCATCTGCTAATTTTGCCTAGCATGTCTGGGAACACAATAAAGCCCGAGTCATAAAGTACGTAATACAAAAGCTGGACAAACTTGGTCTGTTCCTGAGAGTACGATGAGAAGCAGCTTCTTCGCCATATGCAGACCACTGTACTAAAGGAGCACGTCTATCACGGTCCGGTTAGGTTAATTTTGTCAGATACCCTTCCTTCACTGCCTGCTAAAGGCTGAGCTTACAGCATTGATTGAGCTCAACTTCCAAGTCACAAGACTAAATTCTATGTCAATCTCTTAAAAAGCTAGTTTCCTCCCAGTACAAGTGAATCCACAAGAAAAGAAAAAAAAAAAAGAAAAAAAGAAAAAATCATACTTAATTTTATGTTGCTTATCCTTAACTTAGAGGATTTGTGAGGGTTTATTATTCAATGATTGTTTTGAATAATACATCACTGTATGCACAATTGGCAATTCAGTCCAGTACATCACTTTGAAATCTTAGCTTCAAATTCAAATGTTTCTAATGAAATGTATAGAATGGAAAAGCTTATAAGATTGTTTTATTTTACTGTTACATGACTGAAAAAAAAAAAAAAAGCTAGTATGTCTGTTTTAGCCCTGCTGAAAACAATCTATTTTTTTAATTTATCTTAGACCCCGTGACAGTACATGAAAAATCATAAAGGGTCTTTTTTATCACCTTATCACTTGCTTCACTGACATGAATCAAGAGACAGGCTTTTGTAATCTGCATTAAAGCCCCAAGTACAGCAAAGATGCTCAGTAGTTGCCAGTAGGTAAAATGGTTTGGTGACTTCAATCCTGAAATTAGTATTCCTGGAGCTACTTCCTCTGATTCCTGTATCTCTGTTAATGTAGAGATACAGGAGCCTGATCAGACCCTGACCAATTCTGCTTTCATTGCTTATCTTCTCCAGCACCCATTCTTACAAATGCATCCTCTCCTGCTATCGAAAATTCTGAAGAGCTTGGGCAGTGGAGGAGCGATAAGAAATATGCGCATGCACACATTTATATAGAACCTATACATCAAATGCTGGGACCCCAACTGAGCGGGATCTTCAGGGGGGTTTCCCCAAGTGGTTTGAATTAGCTCTTGGGCTTCACCCAAGTTTTCTTAGCCAGAACTTCTGGAACATGGTTATTGCAGAAGGATATTAAAGCATTAATCATCCTATTTTAAAAAAGTTCAGTTAAGAGACCAAAGGTTCCTGTTATTCTTTCCAACTCTTATTGTTTCATTTTCTTTGAGATCTAAGACTAACTGAAAAGAAAAGCTGGAATGCAAGTCACCATGAAATGACGTACGTTTCTCTGCAGTGTGTGGGAAGAGCTGGCTGATTGCGAAACAGTGAAGCAGCGTTGCTAAGCAGCTGCCTTAAAACAGTAATGTCTTCTTCCATCATACGTAAGGACTAGGAATTTCTAAAATTTGCAAGACCAAAAAAAAAGTATGACTGGTTATTTTGTTTTCTACTGGGACAAAGAAAATGAATAGCATCTTACACACGCTTACATTCCCATAATTACTAAGAAAGATTAGTCAGAAATCATTAGAGTGAGAACCTGTACAATGTTCTGTTAGCTCCATGTACTTAAGTTACTTTAGTAAAAGAAGTTATCTACAGTAAAGACATTTGGCTTTTCCATGGAAAAGTTTTGCTATCAATCCATGCACATAATATATGAGTCAGAAAACATGAATTAAGTTAAATAAATAATTACGGCTAACTTTGTGACAACACAAATCCTAAAGGGCAACCATTTTTGTACTGCTTTACTGTAAGGCTGCACATACACTCTATTTAAGAGAGAAGAAAGCCTGACTATGGCTAACACTGGAACTGTGCCCAGTCTTCCTCAGCTCAAAAAAAACCTGTAAGCTCAACATCTTGACAGAAACAGGAATAGGATGGCAGTAGAAGGGGGGAAAAAACTCACACACCACAGAAAAATGACTTGTCTGTGAGGATGCCATTTTTGTTTCCATTTATCCTACCCTTGTTTACTTTCACTGTTTTTTTTTTTTTTCATCCAGAATGCTGTCCCCCCAATCCCCACTTTTTTCCTTTTTTTTTTCCCCTTTTTTCATCATAGGTTTGTTTCTTCTTCCACCTCTATTTCCAAAGACTGGGCTTTCATTTCTTTGTGGTACAGAGATACAGTAACTTTTCAGCATCTCCTATAAAACTGCTTTCTCTCCGCACACAGGAACACCAAACTCCCTAGCTGTATTCAGAGTACAGCAGCAGCAATCTCAGTACCTCAATCCTCTGTCCAACCAGTATTAATTACTACAGCACTACCTAGTTGTTACAATGAGAAAGATAATATAATCACTCAAACACAACAATTAAGAGGAGGAAAAAAATACAGTGAAGGTCACTGTCTGTATGGAGCCACAGAAGCTGCTCAGAGGCAATCTAGAGAGAGGTATCATCAAGAGTGTTTTGTTGGGGACATCACCCAAAACATTTTTGATTCTGGGGAAACTGGAAAAAGAGAAAAGAAATGTGGCTTGCTGGACAAATGCCTTCGCTTACTTACTTTTCAATGATGTAGGAAAATAAAACCAGTAATAGAAAGAGAGCTCTTTTCCTCTTGCCTGAACTCACTCAAGAAAGAGAAAAATGGAGATGCACCAGAAGGACACAGCCATTCTGGAAAAGTGAAGAGTGGAAAAATACGAACAGGTTAATAGCCTAACAAATCAATGAAATATATTTTAATTGGATAACAATGACAAATTCTTACAGATATGCACAAAGCTTTCTAATCCCTTCTCCCCTACCATACAGGCACATGTACACGTATGTGCATTTTAGAGGCAGAGACTGTAGCACCTCAAAATTGCACCAAAAATTGGGCAAACATTAATAATTTTGCTTAATCATCATAATCAATAGATGCAGAAACTGGTAGCTTCTACAGGCAGTAGCAGAGACCAAATTTTATAGGCTCTAAATTTCTCCACAAATCTGGCAATCTGGGAAATAAAATTAGCCTAAGTCCCACATGTCTCAAGTGACACACAGAGGAACAAATATGGTTGCCTGTAGCTTCAATCTTGGCAGAATACAATCACAAACTGTAAGGAGATGCTAACGATGCAGATGCCCGAACTGCAATTTCATTTCTCAGAAATTAATAGCATCCAGACAGTATATTAAATATGATTTTTTTTTCCTGAAAAAGAGAAAGGTAACAAATTATTCTTATTATCAGAGCACAGGTATGTAAGCAAAGTCAGTAAAACATCATGGATAGTGACTACAAGAACCCTAAACAAAGAAGACTCTGAAAATGGCCTGTCAAGGAAACTACAGAGATGAAATTATATTCATTACTTTAGCTACTCGATCATGGTTGCCTACGTATCCTGTCTACTCTGTCCTCTGATCTGCAGCACTGGAGCTAAAAAGCCACTGAATGGTGACGACAAAATACATTATGTTAGCTTCAAGATGATGTACATAGTGAAGCAACAGCAATCAGCATTCATACAAAAAATACAAAAACAGAAGTACACAGATTACTCAGATGTATCAAGTACAGCATAGTTCAAAATTTAGAACCCGACCTACAATGTAGTTTGTATCTTAATTACAAAGATTAAACATGAAGCAAGAATATAAATTTCCTTTCATTGAAAGACTAGGTACTGACCTAGATCATTAACACTGGGGGGGAAAAAAAAAAAAGCATTTGAAAGATCATAATCTGAGAAAAAGTAGGAATAATATAGTTGTCTTTCACAGAAACTACCCATCTGTGAGAATTTTGGAAGTCATACCGTAAAAAGAAAAAAAGTTATTAAGTGACAAAAGGTTTTTGCAAGTCTACATGACTTATGCCGCTCGCTAAAAATTACTCTGGCAGAGGTAAAGCATGATCATAGAATCAAAGCGGATAAAACAGTAAGCACTCTTTTCCTCACTGAAACAGGTTAGCATTTCCAAGTTTTCCAAGCATTTTCCAAGCATTTCCAAGCCATGTGCCTTACTGTATCTGTAAAGGAGTCGGTAAGCTGAGAAAGGCACGCACATCACACAAACTAATACGTTAGTCTAGAAGGAGCTGTAATGATTTACTTTAGGTGAACAAGCAGTATGAATGATTGCATATGAAATTCAACGAGATTTTTAAATCAGAACATATTGGATGATGGAAAAACACTTCTGACAAATTATTTACAGTAACCTCGGCACCATTTAGCAAGCACAGCACGCTAGCGCATCCAGATGATTCATAAATGAAGGGATGAAATAGTGCTCACAGCACTTCGCCTTGCCATTATCTATATACACACAGATAGGTGTATATATATATACACACACACGTACATACATGGACATTAAGAATGTTCAGTTACAGTTAACACTAACGAAACCCACCCAACTTCAGCCTTCAAGCCCTGGGGAGTCCCATCTCTGCTCTGGGTGTGAAGGCGGACTCGCAGGAGCTCTGAAACACCCGGCAATGCTTTTCCTAGAGAACAGCACGTTGGGGTGGGAGGACGACGGGGCCTTTCTAGTCCGGTAAACGCTGTACTCCCAGCCGGTTTTTCCCGTAACGCCAGCAGAGGGGGCCATTGAGCCCAAGGAGGATCCCTCCTGCCTCTCCCCAGCTTGGCGGCCGTGGGAGCAAACAACCCCCTGGCAGCCGGCCCCACGGTGTTCGCGCTGCCGAGTGCCGGCACAGCCGCATGCGCAGCCCGGGCACGCCTTCAGCCCCGGCCCGTGGGAAGTGGCACCTGCCGCTCCTGGGTGTCCCAGCTGGCCCCTGTGTAACACTCCCCGTGTGTTTATGAAGGTGTTTCCACCCAGCCGAGGTGCTGGAACAGAAGACCTGCGCAAGAACGACCCTAGCACGACAGCGCGTGGCTTGGGGAAGGACTGGGGTACGTTACAACCTTATCCCACCCAGCACATCACCACCATCCCAATGCATGCTCGTTGGCTGCTTGAGACAGGATCAAAGCACTCGGGGGGCCTTCAAGACTCGTATCTGCAACAGCAAAATGTAAACATAACCACAGACTAAGCGGCACTTCGTTTATTCGGCACGGCACTGCGCGCCTTCGCCTTTGGCGCTGCCAATAGTCAGATTTTCTGTCATCTTGTTGTTCAGCTTGGGCGCTGACCCCCCTTTCCTTTCTTCATCTGTGATGAGGCGCTTGACTGCGGCACGTTGCCGAAATCATGCTGATGCACGAACAAGGAATAAACAGAAAGCTATGTTAACGCGGCATGACGTTAAACGGGGAAAGCAGCGTCTGCAAACCAGCTCAAACCACGATTTCCGAGCTTCTGAAGGCGTGCTGTGAACACGCGAGCGGCTGACCGACACACCGTACGGCAGCCCTAGATGAGCCAGGAGCAAGGCGCCTCCGCACGACCCCTGGCGTTTCGCTCCGGGGACTCTCCGGGGCTACCCGGCCGGCTGCCTGCCCCGCTCCCCTGCGGGAAGCTACTGCCTCTGCGGGCCCGCGGCCCTGCCCCGACGCCCGCAGCAAGCACCCGCTGCCCGCTCAGACGGGCCCGGCGCCGCCCGGCCGCAGCAGCCACCTCGCCCCGGCCG
>VXAL01006770.1:170156-186872 GCA_013399475.1 Chauna torquata | reverse complement strand
GGCCGAGTCTCTGCCCCGGGAAGCGGAGCCAGGGGGCTCCTGGGCGAGCCCCGGCTCCCCGCGCCGCCCGGGCGGGACTTGGCCGGGCCGGTGCCCGGCCCTCGGCTGCGGCCGGCTCTGGGTGCCCGGGGGAAGGGCAGGGAGCTGCCTGAGGGTGGGACCTGGGCGGTTTTTCTTTTTAGGCGAAGAAGAGGGCCTAAGGGCCTCTAATAAGTAGTGAATAAATAACCTAAAGATTGTAAGCGAGGTGCAGCTCTGGGGTGCCCACCCCTCCCTCCGCCAGATGGTTTAGGCGGTGGCAGCCAGTAAGGCGGAGCTGAGTGTGGCTGCGGCAGCTCAAGCTCTTTCCGCCTGTCGGTCAGCCTTTTTTCAGTTACGATACCAGGCTTTTGGTCGGTCTTAACCCATGTGTGTAGACGTTTAGCATAACCTTGTTGCATAACGAGTATCCCTTTTGCTTGTCAGAGGCTGTTGCCTTTTAAAGGCTGTGCGCTAATGAAAGGCTGCTGCTAGTTTCTCTAGGCAGACTTGCTTAGAGGCTTATGCTAGATGGATAGGCAGTTTGTCTCTTCAGTGTTGTTTCATTGCTGTTTTGCTATGGCTTGAAAAATACCCCAGCGGGTGGTGCAGTGAAGCTACTTCTGGTGCCCGTCACTCCTGCAGTGCCTGCCTTTCAGCAGCGACTGAGGAGGTCTTAGCACTCCGCAGTGGAACCATTACCTGGGAGCCCAGCGCCGAGGTGCCCGGGCTGCCTCTGCTGAAGGCAGCTCAGCTTGCGTGGACCTCGCAGCCCTGCCGGGCGCTGGGCATGCCTGCGGCAGCCTGCCTTGTCTGCTGTGGTCTAATGCCGGGTCTAAACCTGTTCAGAGCATTTGCGCAGTGCTGCGTCGAAGCTAAAAAGCTCTCCCAGAACTACGGTCGCTCTGAACGCAGCCTGTATGTGTTCTGCAGTGCAGCTGGTGCTAATGTCCTTCTGGCTACCTCCCAAGCTGGCTACCTGCTAAGACAGCTTGCGTGTCTTTTTGTCTGTGGTAGACTGCACATGAAGAGTTGTATTCTGATGCTTTACAAAACCTTAGCATGCTAGAAAAATAAGTTTAAGCATTTTGGTATTAGTTTGTCCCTTAGCCTAGTATTTGCACTATTCTTATTGCAGGGCTGTTTGAAGTAGCTTTTGGAGTTCTGAAGTGAAAATATTTGTTTATTAGGAAATAATTAACTTTCTGTTCCTGGAGATCTGTAGACTACTGGAATCCTAAGGCGGGGCGGGGGGAACCTGTCAGCTGATTTGATTAGAGGCTTTCATTATTGGGAAGTTTGCTTTCAGTTCTGAAAGGAAGAAGAACTCAGACATGAGATTCTGAAGTCAGCTGTTGGCAAGGGGGTAGTTTCAGTTGAGTCTGAGAAAACAACTGTGAAATGGGATGATAAACACAAGAAGAATCTGAAATGCTCCATTTCAGCAGTAACTAGTGTTGTAACTTTTGTGCTTTTTAGACAGATTTTGGTTTGCCCCTTTTCCAGAATATTAAACTGCTGTTTCTGCCATATGTTCTCTCAAATATCTTGCTACCTTGTGTAGAAGGTGGAGTGGTTTAGCATGTCAATTTAGTCTATGCATACCTTTCAGAATTAATTTTTTTATGGTTTTCTTACTGTAAGTTGAGGCATGTTCTAGGCTTCTATGCAAGATTTGTCTACAATGAATAAAAAATGGTCTGGTTTTCAAATAATTCATGTTGTATTTTTGAACTGCTCTTTGCTTATTAAAATGCAGGTATGTTTATAGGCTTACTGAAATGGGAAATCTGGTTTGATTTAGAGTAGGGTAGATAAAATAGAACTGATCAATAATGTTCAATCTTGCTAGCAAAATATACTCCTGATCATACTGCCTTTGCAGGATGCAGAGCTTCTAGGCTGTTCGGTTTGATTTTAATTCTGTCATGTAGCATATTGCTGATAGGAAAATAAAAAGCAGTTAGTGTTCTATCTGGAAGTCTGGGCAATTTTTTTCATGAATTTGATGCACAAATATATCAGACAGTGAAATGCTTCCTAATTGCAGGACGGTATTTCTATTTTTAAGTGGGCCATCAGGATACCCTAAAATTAACTTCAGGCCAGTATTTCTTAAAATAACTCTTAAAAAAAAGTAAAACTTGTGTGCTTTCCAGAATGCAAAGCAGGTTTCTTAACCCAAGATATACTGGAATAATTAATCTGTGAAAGCATAGCTTCAGCTAGTTTTAAAAATTATTTTTTAAATTGTTTTTCAGATTCTTCTGAGTTCTATTTGAAGCCGCCAAAATGGTTCTAGCAGATCTTGGAAGAAAAATAACTTCAGCATTGCGCTCACTGAGCAATGCTACAATTATCAATGAAGAGGTATGTAATACGCATGTGTGATGGCACTGTAACATTTAGAAAGAAAAGTTCTGATAGATTAGGCTGATGAGAAGCTATAAGTGGATTGATGTTATTCCTGGGCTCTTTTCTTCCTTCAAATAACATTTCTAGCTAGAGATTTATAACCCCTGATAGTACTGCCAAAACTTAGAGCTAGATTTAGGCATGTAGAGTCACCTCAGAGGTTGTGGGTCCCATGGTCACAAGGTCATTGAGCCTGGTGGCTGTACTCCTGGAAAGTAGCGTTCTGAGGAGGTGAATGCTGAAGGAGGCTATTTGCGCCTACGTTTGGGAGGTTGGCTGTGAGACTATGTAGAGTGTTCCAACTATTGTGTTTAGCTGCGCTATGGAGATCTGTACTAGGTTGCTAGCAGCTGGAGTGTGGAAGAAGAAATAGTTTTCAGTGTAAATTCTGGACATCTGCAACATGAGGATTGTTATGTTTGCAGCCTTTCTATTCTAGCTGGTGTGTGTGGTTCTGGAAGCTGCGTGACTTGGTATAGTGTGTATTTTTTTAATTACGAATTCGAAATTATAAATAAGTATGCTCTATTAAAAGGACTGAAAAGGAAGATTGAAAACTAGCAGATGTGATGATTTAGAAGTCCCTATGAGTAAATAAATTGCTAGAAACTTTTCAGATAGGAAGACATTATTTGTGGCTTGAAGTAACTATAAGGTAGGCTTATCAAGGCTTGTAGAGTTGGCACAGTTCTAGAAGTTATGCAGAGGGGAAAGGTTTTAACAAGTTTTAAGCTAGGAGACAACAAAATCTTAACTGAGTCAAATATAGCCCAATTCATTTTTCTTAGCAGTGCAAATTTTTCTCCTGCAAGAGCTCAAGCTGTGGTAATGAGGTCACTTATTCAGGTGTTACTTTCAAAAAAAATCTTTCTGTTCAAGACTTTTCGAAGTGAAAAGTCTTAAAACTACTGATCTGGGTTCCTGAGGCACCTGTTTGCCTGAAAGCCATACCACAGCAGTGGTCCAGTTTCTGCTGAAAATGTAGATACTGTGACCATCTTGCATTTGGGGAATGCTTTTATTTATCAAGATTGTGTTGTGTTAAGAAATTCTTTTGTGGCTTTGTTACAATTGTATTTAATGAGTAGCTGTAGGGAAGTTCAGGAAGTATTGCTACCGTACAAGCTGCCATCCTCCTTAACGCAGTAGGAGGCATTCTGCATTACTTAGTTGTAGTATGCATATTACAAATTGGGGAGCCTCCTTCTCCCTTTCAGATTTAAATTTGATTTGCATATGAACAAACGCATAGACTTTGTTATGTGGCAGTTGATATAACAATAGGACCACATGCATTTAATTCTTAAAAGCCTTTACTATATCATAAATACACATTTCACATTCTGATTTGAAACTAATACTGCGCTAGGCAATGCCGTGTGTTGTAAAAAACATTTTTCTTTCAAAGGTTTTAAATGCTATGTTAAAAGAAGTATGTACGGCACTACTGGAAGCTGATGTTAATATTAAACTTGTGAAGCAACTAAGAGAAAATGTCAAGTAAGTCAAATAATCAAAATGAATTTAATTTCTAATGTTTGTAAAAGTTGTAGCTTGAGGTTACAGAATAATAACTTCTAACTTGCATATGGTTTTCCTAGACATACCAAGTTCAACTTCAAGCCCCTATTTTCACTTTAACAGAAAAATTCAATTTCAGCTGAATGTCTAACCAGTTCCATGAAAAGAATCTTCCTCAAGTTTAGCCAGTCATTGCTGTTATATTCTTGTTTGAAAAAACTGATGTCAGTTGAGTGGAATAATAAACAAGGTCTTTGTTACTGCCTAGACATTTCATCTTCATATGTTCCGTGCTGGATACAAATAGATCTGTGCGTAAGACCGGTACTGTTCCCTTGACTGTTTTCAGATGTATAATTCAAGTAGGTGCAAGTTGGAAAGGTACAAGTATTCTAGAAGCCTGTTTTTGTCCTGCATACTGTTGTATTTTTGAACTGCTCGTCACTTCTTGAATACGTCTTACCTGATGTCTAAAGGCAAATCAGAGTGCTGTTCCAGTTGCAAAGACTTCACTTAATACTAGGTTAAGGTGATGCTTTGAGTTATACAAGTGTTTTATGGCTTCAGTTTTACTAAAACTGTTTTCTTAAACTCAGGTCTGCAATTGATCTTGAAGAGATGGCGTCTGGCCTTAACAAAAGAAAAATGATTCAGCATGCTGTCTTTAAGGAACTTGTTAAAGTAGGACTTCAAAATTCTGTATCATGTGGCTTTTTTTTTTGTACAGCCTGGGTTGTGTGAACAGTACAGTAGCAAGTTAAGCTTTAAGGTTATTTATTGTATGGTTCCAACAGGTGTTCTGCCTGTTTGAGTTGTCATGTTTTCTGTTCTAAGGCTACTTACTATGTAAACAGTATATTTTTCTGATTGGAACTTTACTTTCTGGGCATCTCTCTGACTAACTTCAATTTAACCTTCAAGTTCAGCAATTCTTACTTTTCAATTGAAATTTAAAGACAAAATAAGTGTAAGGGACTATAAGCTTCTGGACTACTGTCTTTGGTTGTCCCAGAACCCACCTTTGCTACCCTAATGAAGACTTGTTCAAACTACGTAAAAGCTCTGGAAAAAGTGTAAGTAACAACCAGGCAGTTTCTCTATGGCAACTTTAAAAACTGCCACAGAGAAACTGCTGGCAGATTAAATCTGCCTGCTTGGTCAGGTCAGTACCCGGATATCAGTATTCTGTCCTCTTTGCAGTTCACAGTGTAGTCTTTTGTCCTTCTGTAGTCTGTGCTCACCTGTATGATGGCTCTCTGGAATGTATGTACCTTCTACTCATTTGAGAAGTGAGGCACTAACTCTAAAAGGTCTTCTGTACTATAGGATTCTCACCAGAATAGAAGAGTCTTGTGCAGTGATGGTGGGGTGGGGGTCATGTTTCTGTGTAGATTGTTATATTTGTCATATACACAGGCCACCCTGACTCTGGCGCTTGGTCTTAGAAAGAAGCGAACACTGTTACTGGTATAGAATGATTATATATAACACTATATACTACAGATATCTTGCATGGGCTGTGGCTGTTCATTGTAAATCAGTAAGTGTCTAAGCCAAATTAAGACCCAAATATGCAAAAAATTGGCTTTCTCCATTGAATGTAAAACCAGGCACTTAGCTTGGCCAAGTGTGACACTAACTGTTCTATGCTTCTGAAATTCAGTTCTGCAACGTGCAGTATACTTTGTTCTATAGCTTGTAGATCCTGGAGTCAAAGCATGGACACCTACCAAAGGAAAACAAAACATTATAATGTTTGTGGGTTTGCAAGGAAGTGGTAAAACAACAACCTGTTCAAAGGTAACTTGCACTGAATCCTTTTTTTTTTTTTTTCCTTTTTGGGAAGGAGGGTGTTATTGGATACTTTATGTAGTATTTGCTTGGGACCTGTGCTGTGAATGTATGTTGTACTAATGAAGCTTACAAGTGTTAAAAGACAGTAAGGATTCCATCTATTGCTTTAAAACATGTCCTTGCAATGGGATTATCTTTGTTCCTCTGGAAGTGAAGAAGCAAAGAAATGCTCATGTTGTAGCTGTTGCAAGTTAGTTAATAACTTAGCGCTTTGGGTAGTTTCTAAAAGCTAGTCCTATCTGCAGTATCAAGAGTACGCAGAACCTAGGGGTTGTTAAATGGGGACAGGGGTTATTTGTAGCCATTCGTAGATCAGGAGACTGAAATCAGAAGCAGAGTAGAGGAACTACTTTCCTCTAAGTGTGAATAATTGTATAACATTCATTTCTAACACCCTAGCATTTGATACTTGTGTGGCATTACTAAGTGGTCTCAGGTAGAGGAAGGCTGGCTTGTCTTTGTGTCCTCAGTATGTGCTTCAAGCTGTTACATAGTGTCATGCTATCTGGTGGGATTTTGGTGTAACTTCTTGTTTGGGATTTTTTTTAACAGTTAGCATACTTCTATCAGAGGAAAGGTTGGAAGACGTGTTTAATATGTGCAGACACATACAGAGCAGGTAATACAGACAACTTCTAATGATATGGTTCTTTCTATAATACTTTGGTGTGTTTGTTTGGTGTGTTTTAAATTATCCCTTGACCATATCTGTCTTACAGGTGCTTTTGACCAGTTAAAGCAGAACGCCACAAAAGCAAGAATTCCCTTTTATGGGAGGTAAGCATCTTTCAGAATCAGTTTGGAGAACAATTCAGTTTTAATGATATGTTGTTCCTTACTGAACATCTCACACAAAGTCCCGTTCAGTGTTGCGTAACTATTTAGACTTTATTATAATATTTGCTCTGATATGAAATATCTGTCTAGCTCAGTATGTTCTGTCAGTCAGTAGTAGCAGATAGGGAGAGTGTAAGAAGAGATCGTGCATCTGGGGATAATTCTGTAACTGTTCTCTCAGCTTGCAACAGTTTACAGGGCTTTACCAGACAGATTGAGATTTTCAGGAAATAATCCACTTAGCATCTTTACAGGTCAAAGGATATGATTTTTTGACCCATAATTTTTGTCATGTAGTGGCAGCAGTAGACCTAATATAGTTTTTATAAAACTTTCCCATAAGCTTTGCTGAAGGTGCACTATCTAGGTGCCTAGTTACTTCTTATTTCAGAGGAGGGCTAGCAGAATCTAGTGCAGTCTGCAGCAGGCCGGACAGTCCTTTATGCTTCAGTTCACTGGACAGTAAGGGTAAATGGCTTAGGAAGGCATAATCTTAATGAGTTTTGGCTTGACATAAGAGGAAGTCCATCCTGAAATCCAGGCAGATTTACAGTTAACAAGTTTACAGTCAAGTAATAGAATGTTTAATTAGTTTGGGAATAAAGAATTGCACATATTGCATGTTTTCTTTGTGATCAGTTATACAGAAATGGATCCTGTAATTATTGCCTCAGAAGGTGTTGAGAAATTTAAGAATGAAAACTTTGAAATAATTATTGTTGATACAAGTGGACGTCACAAACAGGAAGACTCTTTGTTTGAAGAGATGTTACAAGTTGCTAATGCCATAGTGAGTAGTTTCAAGAAATACATTAACTTCTGTTATAGTAATTTGACTACAAATCATTGGTCATCTCCCAGTGTTGTGTGTGGTTTTCTCTCTCCTGGAATGTGCCAGGACTATTAACACCGAGAATATGTTAGAAATTACAAACTGATATGAATAAACAAGAACTGGATGATCAATTCTTGATAGCTTTGTGTGAGTTCTTGGATCTGTAATTCAAGGATGCTTGCATGAAGCTAGATTACATTTCCTGCTTTAGCTTTTCCTTTTGGGGTCTTTGCATTGAGAAACTAGATAAAAGAACCAGTCTGGTCTGATTTTCTGTAGCTATATGTACTAAATTTTCTGTGATTGTTACAACTATTTGCCCTGAAACAGAGAATATTATTGGAGAACATTCAACAACTTGGATATGCAAATGAAGCTGGTGTTTCTTTTGTGAGTTTAGAAATTCCAGCTATTTTTTGATTCTGTGGTCTTGCATAAGAAGATGACAGTTCCCATACAACTCCAGCTAGTGGGTAACGTGTTTTCAGAGGAGTGGACATCTTAAAGCTCTTAATGTAAAACCAAATGGAAGATGTTCATTGCTTGTAGATGGTAATTATCTTACTGGCTCAGACACTGGCTAAAATCACTCAAAACATAAATAATAACTGTAGAACTATTAAATTTGAATATTCTATGTTGTAGATAATTTATTCCCAAATAGTAACACTGCATCAGGGTTTTCACATCGTCCTTAGACAATGCTACTCATAGAACAACTTGGAATAAGTTCTACTACTGAACATAATGCATGAACACAGTTTAAGAAAGCAGGAAACAATTCTCTTCTTTTTTTCTCCTAGCAACCAGATAACATTGTTTATGTGATGGATGCTTCCATTGGCCAAGCTTGTGAAGCTCAAGCTAAAGCTTTCAAAGATAAAGTAGATGTAGCTTCTGTTATTGTTACTAAGCTTGATGGACATGCAAAAGGAGGTGGTGCTCTTAGTGCGTAAGTATTGTGATATAATAGGGTGTCCAATATCCTAATTTCAGTGGACTTGTTGACATTCGGTGTCAATCAGATTCAGATGTTACGATGCACTTCCCATGCAGTAGTGTGTATTGTCACGTCTGACTTTTGTCTTCTGAGAACAGCATGCAACAATTATTGTTGCATCTTGCATATCAGGACTTTTAGTAAAAATATAAATTTGGACTTAATAGATGTGGCTTACCTGAAAAGTTTTCCATCTCATTTAATGCCCTAGATTTTATCCAAAAGGGGAAAAAATTTAGCTAGTTATATCTAATTGCCTTAAAGCTGTGATGGAGATCAAATTTCTGAATTGTCAGTGTCCAGCAACTTGGTAAAAAGATAGGTCTACAGTTATGCTTTTCTGAACTCCGTTCTTGTTGGGCTTCCTATGTGCTGTGCTGTATCTTTACAACCTTTGTTGACTAGAACATGTCATATTATCTTCGGTCTTCTATGTTAGACTAATCTTCAGCTGCTTTTGAATGATACAGCTTGTATGGAGCTGAGATGATGTGTCAAAACAGTCAAAGTTGTCTGACACCAACTTGCTAAATCACTGTCTAACTTGGATCTTAAAGTGTTAGAATTCCTAAACTGCCATATGTATTTTGTTGTTATTTATAGCACAGTGATGGAAGACTAAACTTAAAAGCAAAGTGAAAATACCAAAAGTGAATTCCAGCTGTCATGTGCATGTATACATTGTCTGCTGTGTCTGTTCTATACTTTCTGTAGACTGGAAGTAGAGTTCATTTAAAGCTAGTGCTAGTGATTGATTGATTCCTGAAAAGGTTTTGATTTTTCTCATGTCTAAGCTTTTTTCCTGTGTTGAAAATGAGATTGTCTGTAGGAGGAACCTTGAAGAAGAATTAATCAAGACCTGTGTCATCTGACCTCGCAATATTAAGATAAAATGGACATGATTTATTTTTCTTTCTCAAGTTTCTGAAACTGAGCAATGAAAATAAGTGACATATATCTGTTGGTGATTTGTCAAAGCGGAGTGTAGAAGAAGCAGAGTTTGTATTTTATGAAGTCCTAATTAGAGAAACATTGTCAGCTACTCCCTGCTACCAATCCTAAATGCTGGGTGTTTTTGGACTACTAGTTTGGGGAGTAAGAAAGATACTTAAGAGATTGTGTTGATGTTGTGTTTATTCTGTTGTGCTGATGATGTCTAGCTCAGAGGCAATTTCATAATTTTACTGCAGAGTTGCTGCTACAAAGAGTCCTATTATTTTTATTGGAACTGGTGAACACATAGATGACTTTGAACCCTTCAAAACACAGCCTTTCATCAGCAAACTTCTTGGTATGTACTACATGCAACTGTACTTACAAGACATTTTGAATTGGATAATAGAAAGTTAAAGTGTAATTTTTGTAATGCCAACTTCAGAACTGGTTTTGTTTTCCAGGTATGGGTGATATTGAAGGATTGATAGATAAAGTAAATGAGTTAAAATTGGATGATAACGAAGCACTCATAGAAAAGCTCAAACATGGTAAGTTGTTCCCAAAGCCTGAATAGCAGGTGTATTACCATGAACAAATCATGGCAGGTTCCCTCCAAAATGCAGACTACTGTGTTAATTTGTGTTACATGTAGAGACAAGTAACTTGTTTCAAGTGCACACTGAAAAATGGACATTCTTTCTCAATAAAAGTGTCAGGCAAGTAAATAAAGTTGTTTTTCATCAAGTGACAAGTAGCGCTGTATCTGTAGATTAAATAGCTTAAAACTCGTAAGTATGTGCCATCAGAAATGGCTTAGCCATATTAATAGTGGAGAAGAGCTTTACATATCTGCTTATTTATGCACTATAGTATTTACCCTGTGAATATAAATAATTGAGAAAGGACAGTAACATCACAATATTAGTGTGACATCTAATCTAATCTTCTCTTTTTGTTGTACTTCAGGACAGTTTACGCTAAGGGATATGTATGAACAATTTCAAAACATCATGAAAATGGGACCATTCAGTCAGATCTTGGTTAGTTATCCCAAAAATCATTTTATTTCATCAGATTTTCATTTATACCTGACAAATTTCTGCTGTAAACCTAACTCTTCACTGAAACTGGTGCTAGAGTCTGTGCTTTATATCTTTCTAAAAGGTGAAATGATTTGTCTACTGTGACACATACCTGCTGAATTAAAACTTGCTGCCTGTATTTCTGGCTGCTTAGTTAAAGTTAGGTTTGCCTGTTCTGACACAGCTTTTGTTTTGCATTTTAAAACTAGGGTATGATCCCTGGTTTTGGAACTGACTTCATGAGTAAAGGCAATGAACAAGAATCAATGGCAAGACTAAAGAAATTGATGACTATAATGGACAGTATGAATGACCAAGGTAAATCAAACTTCAACCACGATTTCTTTTCTCCATTGTTGAACAAGCCTATTTACAGAGATCTTTTTTGGAAACAAGTTGGACGTAAGGTAGCATCTAAAATGACAGAAAAGGGCGAGGAGCATTTATCATCACCCTTACAAATTGCAAAGAGTACATATGTATCCCTGTACCTTTAACTTTCTGAGTAAGTCCAAATACTTAAAGATACACTGACAATTGCCTGTTGCTGCTGTCATGTGTAGACTAGGTGGAATTTCAAAGCATTCTATTGATAATTAATGTATTTTTGTTTTTCATAGTGTAGCTGTGCTTCTGAAATTAATGCTGTACTTGCAAATGAAAAAGTTGCTTTCATCTTTAGTCTGTCATTGTCATCTTTCTTCATACCTTTCTTCCACCCTCACATTTACTTAGTGGTATAGCCTGGTCTCTGGAATTCAAGGTGTGCTGTTTCTAATCCACCCATAACTCTTCCAGGAGAGGCGTGCTCCTACCCTTGAGCTAAACCTATTAATATGGGTTACACTGGGTATGCTGAGAGCATAATTTATTCTGGCAACTTTTTTTATCACTGTGATTAACATAGAAAAGACTAGTTCTATTTCCTAGAATATTCTGTCCCAATTATTTCTGTACAATTCTGCATTGTCACTTCTAAAACTAGATTTTTGTTCTCTGGCTCAAAACTAAATTCTCAGCACGCTTGTTTTCATTATTGTTACCAGCTGTAATATATTTTAATGTCAGTAACTGGATGTTTTTTTCTTCTTTCCCCTCCTGTAATTGCAGAACTTGACAGTACAGATGGCGCCAAAGTATTCAGTAAGCAGCCAGGCAGAATCCAAAGAGTCGCGAGAGGTTCGGGTGTTTCTACCAGAGATGTCCAGGAGCTTCTGACCCAATACACTAAATTTGCACAGATGGTGAAAAAGATGGGAGGTATCAAAGGGCTTTTCAAAGGTAAAAGAAAGTAAAACACTTATTAATTCAGTGTGAAGGTCACTTGATATGTGAACACAGAGGAAGCTCGTAATGTAGATTAGGTATTGGGAGAAGGGAAGAGGAGGTGTGTTGGGAGAGGAGGACTGAGTTGTAGTACACTCATTTTCATGATGTTTGAAAGGTCTTTTATGTAACTGGTGAGAGTTGTACTGTTCTTTATGATACTAACGTGTAACTTGGCAGTGAAAACTACTGTATTTTTGGCTTTATCAATGTGAAGTTCATTACTACTACAGTACTGACACATTGGTCTGTTATGTGGGAGAGACAGGGACTGTTGATCCTTAAATACTTCAAAGTGGTTCATGTAGTAACTTTTGATGATTGAATTGAATGTAGAATTAGGAGGTAAAATTCTGGTTTTTAGCCTCGTATGCTAATCCACTTTGCTTCTTCCATTTTCTTTAAGGCGGTGATATGTCAAAGAATGTAAATCCGTCTCAGCTGGCCAAGCTGAACCAACAGATGGCAAAGATGATGGATCCAAGAGTCCTTCATCATATGGGTATGCGTTGCCTTTTTACAACTTCAGTCGGAAACTAGCCGTTACAGTGATCCATTTGAAATACAGAACTGAGGAAGATGATGTGAGAATGTGTGCACTACATATCAGTATTAAGTGTTTCTAGGTCTTCTAACAAGAATCGGAAAGCTTAGTCCATGTGTTATGAATACTTTGCACTTAACTAGTGCTTAATCTTCATTTGGATTCAGCTCTCAAAATGAGCAATTGGAGTAGTGTCTGATGAAACAGTAAAGTGACTTTAAGCATGTCTGTTGTAAAGCAAATCTATTCCTGAACTTCCCTCCCCTTCCAAGCTTTGCCTCCAATAAGTAATTTTGACAAGAACAGCTTTTAGTAAAGACTCCCATACTGGAATCTTGCTAACTGATAATGATAACTCCTTCAATGTTTTTTCCTCTGTCTAGATCTTAATGCAGAGGTCATCTAAAAACCTGCTTTAAGCCTCGTGTTTGCAGATCCTTCTGTAATTACTTCATCAGTTGTCCATATTCTGATAGCCATTTAAGCCTGGCTGAGTCTTGGGCTTTCATTTGTATATTACTGGGATGGCCTCATCACAGCAGACACGCTCTTGAAGCAAGATAGCTGTGCTTCAAAACTGATTAATACATACATGTTCTCACTTATTTTCTGTAGGTGGCATGGCAGGATTGCAGTCAATGATGAGACAATTTCAACAAGGTGCTGCTGGGAATATGAAAGGCATGATGGGATTCAATAATATGTAAAGAAGCCTTAATAAAAATGGACTTGGTTGACTATTATTTGCAACTTCAGTGAAAGGATTTGCTTTCTTCCTTTTTACAGTGATGGGGGAAGTAGTCTTTTAAAATCTTATTCAGGCTTCTCAGTTTCTACATCTAACTTCTGAAAACTATTTTTGCTTAAATTAGTTCCTCTCCACTAATACCTGATGGCACAAAGAGTAATTCAATTTAATAAAATCATGATGTAAAATTTTAATATTTAGAGACACTTTTTAATTGTTTACATTAAATGGCAGCCATTATATTTGTAAACAACCCTGATCTTTGGTTATAGTAACATAAAATGTCACAAATATACTGTAAAATAAAATTAAGTGATTATAAACAGAGGAATGGCCTGTTTGTTTTTTTCTCCAGTTCTTCATAACAATGCTTTATCAGTATGTAATGAGATTTCCTTAATTTGATTTGTTTCTAACTACTGCCATAACTGTTTGGCATAGATAATGTAACAGTAATTCAACATCTAAAATGTGGTGATGCTGCTGCTGCTCTGATTTTTGAAGAAGGTGGGTGTGTCAGTTTTGTACAAAATTTTGTTCTCCAGAGTTCTGTCATTCTTTCCCTATATGTAAAGAATGAAGCAACTAAAAACATGTGTATGCAAATATTTTTAGTATCTGTGACAGCTTGATAATTTTCAGACTGCCAATTAAGCAGTTCTTTTGTTATCAAGACAGTTTGTAATATATAGTAGGTAGAATTCTGTGCTGGTATTGAACTTAAAATAAAACATTCGTAGATAGCTGTATCTGGCAGACCATATTGCCCCAACTCAGCTACAATTTGATCTTAATTTCCTATATCATCTCTTGTACTATTTCAGTCCACGGTGTTGGTCTGAAATGGGTAGAATCTACAGGCAAGCTTCGAAAGCTAGGTAAGCCAGATGAACCTTAAAATCTGATGTACGTCTTTAGCAAATATGGTAACATCTTTCACCCTTATTTTAAGAAAAGGGGGTATATTATGAACTTATTTAAATATACTGCAGAGTGCTTGGGTTGTAAATGTATACCCATTTCTGTTGCCTAGATCAGACAGAAGTTAAATGCAGTAATCAAAGTAAGCATGTCCATCTGTTAATATCAGCCAGTTGTTTGAAAGGGTGACAGCTAACACAGTTGATAGTGAATAACATGCAGGTAATTATGCTCTTGTGCTAATAAAACATAAGGCATGCTGTAACTTAGTTTATGATGTGGAACTATCTTCTGCACTATTAATGATACATATATTCTATGTAGGGAGGATGCTGAAAAGTCTAGGTATGCCGTTCACTACAACACTGCATTTTATGCATATAATTAGTCTGTGAAAGGATTGGTTAAGTCAGATCTTAGTATTTTAAATGTAAGGAAAGAATGAATCCTTGCATATCAAGAGCTTGTGCGGGAGCTGTCCTCAGCTATTTAAGTGGCGTGTATTTACAGAAAATACTTTGTTTTTATAGTATTTTCAGTTCTTAAGCAATAAAAACCAATACAATATACAAAACCATGCAGCAGAGTGGAGAATAAATCTTTGTTTGCAACACAGTTGGTAGTGGATACTTGAGTTGAATGCTGTTGATGGAAATCAAACACGAAAGGAATAGGCATATTGAGGACGAACAGTGAAGAACAGTGCTCCTGTACAGGCTTAGTTGGACTGTCAAGTTATTAACAATTAACTCTTCCTATTTTCAGTTCATTGCATATGTTTAGTTTTAGTCTTTAGAATTTCCAAACTACTGCTACTGTACAGGAAGAGAGCTCTCACTAGCTGTGTGAGTTGGCAGAGGCAAGGGCAAGTTCAGAAAGCAGTTCCGTTAAAGTGTAAGATGTGTGATTTGTTATTTCTAAGGTATACATTGGTATAAACAAATAGCAGTATGTTGCTCACTGATTACATATAGGTGAACTCTGTCATGCCAAGGAGAACACTCTTTGGAGCCTATTTGGAATAACTGCCTAAAGATTTGATATCTTTAAAAAAAAAAAAAAGTGGGTATAGGTTCATGCTGGAGGTGCTTAAGTGGAGAGTTCAGCTGTATAGAAGGCTCTGTAAAACCCTCTTACAGCTTTGTAGGAGAACGACATTTTTAAGGAGTGTGGGAAATTAAAACTTTTTGATGTTTGTGGATCCTGCACGGCACAATGTGTAGAAGAAAATCATAGCTGTTGCAGGAGAACAGAAGCTAGCATGTTCGGTATGTTCTTTCAATTTGGTATTCTAAATTGAAGACAATAACATCAAGCCAAGTTGTCTAAGCTGCAGATGCTAACTGGTCTGGGAGGTGAAAGATTAACCTCAGTATTACTACACAGCTGCTATTGTCGCAGCAGCGGCAAAGGAGAGCTAGTTGGTTGATTTAATGCTGCTCTAAGAGCTGCTAACATATTTCAATCAGTACTTAAACAAAATTCAGATCTACTATGGATAAGAGGTATTTATGTGCCCTTACGCTATTTTGTTTCTTTGCAGTTTTAAGTAATACCTTCTTATTTCAATCTATAAAGCTACAAAGCAGATGCTCAGTCCTGTACTGTCTTTTGATATCTTTTATTCATTCAGGCGTTTCTGTCATCAAACATTTGATAGCACATTCCATTTTTAAGTCATTTTCATAAGGGGAACTTTTCTGCCTTGTGCAAGTATAATTGTAAATCTGATACATCTGTGCTCTATGTGGCATTTTAATTAGTCTTGTGACCTGGATAATGCTTCGATATGACTAAGAAATGGTCTAATGATCTATCTGTGCTACAGACCATAATTCTTTGGAAGACATACTTAGCGATACAGGATTGAAGGATGGTTCATGCCATCATGTAAATAATTGCATTGCATGTTACAGCCACTGACTCCTACCTTTAAAAAATGATTCACTCCTTGATTGTGTAAAAAGGATGTTTCAAATACTTCCTCCTCAATGTTCTCTAGTTGTTGGCACTGGCTAATGTGCCTTTTGGCTAGGTCAGGTCAGCTCTGGCCCCTCGTTAAGGCTGGGCAATCAGCTGCCCATGGGCGGTCAGCAGTCAGGAGGCCTCAGCATGCAGTTAGGAGAAAGAGGACTTTCAGCTCTCGGCTGCTGCTGCTCAAAGCAAACCAATTATCTGACGAGAAATGCTTTTCCTTGCCTGCTGGGAATACGCATTATTTTCTCACTGAGACAAATCCCAGGGGCCAGGACACCCTCGTTTTGCATTTCTTTCTCGTTCTGCAGTTTGTCCTTTAAAATGCATTGAATTGCCTGAGCAACGCAACACGCTGTAACGTTTAGCAAGCCAGCTCCTTCTCAGTAGCAAGTGCAGCCATCCAGTCCCATCCCTCGATGTTTAATGCAACTGCCATGTAACTTCATGCACTTTTCAAAATATTCTTCTATTATTCTGCAGCTTCTTACAACGTTCCAGGACGACGAGACGTATTACACTGGGGTCTTTCCCACACGTGCAGCATTTCCCCTCTGTGCGTAGGTGGGATGTCCCCCCCGACCCCCGCTGCTGCCCGGCCCCTGTTCTGCCTGCTGAGGTGAAACCCGGCTCCCGGCCCGCGCCCGAGGCTTCGGCCTCCCGCTGGCCCGGCGCGAGGAGCGGCCGACGCGAGCGGGACGCGAG
>VXAL01006770.1:136227-169684 GCA_013399475.1 Chauna torquata | reverse complement strand
GCCTGCCGGAGCCCAGCGGAGAGGGCCGGTGGTCGGGTGGGCAGGAGCCGGGGAGGCCTCGGTAGGGGTCGGCGTCCCGCGGCGGGGTGCCCGGCTGCAGGGGGGAAGGAGGAGGAGGAGGAGGTCTGTCCTCCCAGTGCGCTGTAGTTACAGTCCGCAACGCAGGCACGCGTCTCAGGTGTCTTCTGTTTCACCGGGCAAATAACGCCTCTTACAAACGAGCCCGATAAATATTAAATTAGGACAGGTTTCCGCTTCCCGCCAGCGCTGTCAAGTTCGCAGATGTGTTGGGGATCGCCTGCCTCACGCGTCAGCGGCGCTGGGTCTTGAGCAGACTTTCACCCGGCGAGCTCTCGTACCTGTTCTGCACGTCTCTTGCAATAGCTGAGGCTTTATGCTTAATGTTTTTATGCGTTGCACCTTAACTGTTTGTGCTATCGTTCTCGTGCTTGCCGTTCCTAGGGTTTCTTATAGTCGTCTTCCGACTCTCCTATTTTGTCTTGTTCTGTTTCTGAAAGACTCTTGCTATTTAATTTCAGTTGAAACACAAGGGTAGAAAGTAAAGAAATAGGCAAAAAAAAAAAAAAAACCCAGCACCCAAACAAACAAACAAAAAACCCCACCCACAACCAAACCAAACCAAAAAAAAACCACCCAGCCACAAAAAAGTATACAAATGAAACCGATAAGGCAGGCAATATAGTATGGGTGGAAATATTTCTCTATAGGTATTACCAGCCTTCTAGTAGCTAGCACTGTCAGATCAGTAGATCTATGCAAACTGGATTACTCGTCTTTCTGAGGGAGAATAGATGTCACAGACTTTGGCATTTTGGATCAAAAGCTCTTGTAAGCTTAATTGTAGTTTATTTGTTTTGGCATTTTGATTGTGGACCTAAATTCCATTGTGCTGGATATTGTATGAAGACAGCCAAAATGTTCCCTGTTCTCTGTGTGTTTCTGGCCAAAGGGTGAGGTAAGAGAGGGAGTGAAAAGAGCGTTAACAAGAAACATCAGTTTTGAACATGACTTTCTGACAGGCAAGGTTTATATCGATGTCATAAAACAAAGAAGAATTCTGAGAGGGCATTTGAAAGGAAAAGAAAGTAGCTTTACAGTGTTCACGGAGTATCTTCACAGCATTAGTTAGTGTGGCGGAAAGCACAGAGGTAACCAGCCTTCGTGTTTAGTAGTTGACAGTATAGATGCCAAAGTAAATACTCGCATAGCGTGAGGTTATGTCAAATGCTGAGCCTTTCAAGACCTGTGTACTGTGTTGGAGGGGGATAGGCCTGTGGAAAAAAAATGAGATGACAACCTGACCAGAGCTGTGTACTTGAAGGGTGATCTGTGTAATGACTTCTTGTATTGGAAAAGAAAGATGACTCTTTTAAAGAAAGATCAAATATGTAAAGCCTCAAGCAGAATATACTGTAATACTTGGCTATAAAGTGAGCCTAGATGATAATTATAGAATAGATCTGCATTGCCACATTTTTGGGTAGACCCTGTTGGAAAGATGAATAAAATCTACTGATGCTGGACTTTCTGCTTGCAGCTGGGAAAGTTGGCTTTTATTGGTGCTGTGCATGTGAAAATTAAAAGGACAAGTGCTACAGTAATGTCTAAATACAGCATTCAGGTTTGTTGACCATGCAATAACCAAAGCAACAGCTGACATGTTTCATTTATTTAATAATTTAGGACTTTCAACCAGATTACCAAGGGAAACTGGATTCATCACTCCTTGATGAATCCTTGTCTTGAACTGCTGCATTTGTCTGAAACTTTGTACCAGTGCCAGCTATGCTGAGCTTCTAACTGTGGGTAGTATAAGTGGAGGGCAGGATGGGTTGAAAAGTATACAGTTTCCACAAGCCTGCTTTTTAAACTTTAAATATTAACTACAGTATTTTTCTGAGTTAAAAGATGTTTGAAGTATTTGAGTTAAATGAATCAAAATCAGCAGAAGAGACCGTGCCTTTAGAGGTGCTTGCAGGTGAGGCTGATGCTGCTCACAATTATTAATAACAGTAATATTTGTGGTGCTCTGACACAAGAAATAGTGCTCTTCAGTACTGCAACTAAACATGAAAAATGGAATCATTGTACTATGCCAATAAAGGAGTGGGAAACTTTCATAAGAGGCTGAACCTGTGGTGCTCTGTGGTCCAAAAAATCTAGAGCTGACTTGCAGTAAGAGGTGTCTGCTTTTACAGTGGCAGCAAGGGATGTTCCCTGTACTGAGGGTGTTTCGCTTTTTTCAGCACTCATATTTTTGTAGCCTTGATGTTCTACTACTGCTGTGTTTCTGAGACTGAAACTCAGCAGAGAGAAAGCACAAGGCCCAGGACAATCAGTTTTGTGTTTCTGCAGGAAAATGTAAGGCTGTTTCAGCGGGATTATACTTTTGAAAGCTTGTCACTTCATTCTGCTCAGGAAGGCACACAAAATGTGCCACGGTAGCTAAAGAAACACTCCAGGAAGCTGAAATGACTTGCAGTTTTCTGAAGCTGCTGTGCGAGGGCTAGGAAGGATGATGAATGTGTATACTCCCTCTCCACATCATCAGGCTCGGCACGTGATCTTTATGTTCCCTCCCTCTTCTCTGTGGGCATGAGAAAACTCCGTTGCCTGGAATGAAGGAGGCAATTCTGCTCTCCGCTGCCTTCGCCTGTCCCACTATACCATGCCCACTGAGTTTCCTAGCTAACTGAGCCTTTCTGTGTTGCAAGGCTAATTTATGTAATCCAGCGTAAGTGACAGGAAGGCTGATTCTGTCCTTGTAAGGTAACCCTCAATCATTATAACTATGTGATAAACATATGTATTTTTATTAGTAATTTTGATTTGTGATCTGTGAAAACTGCTATGGTTACATAGACAAGAAGTCAAAAATTGGAACATGTCTGTTTTATGCAGCCTTAATTCTGTGTACGCGTACACACAGTTCCTTCCACAAGTTCCTTACGACATGCTTTTAAATCACATCAGCTCATGCATTTTTAAAAACCTTCATGGTACATTAAAAACGTATGGCTAACATTTCCTATCTTCTGTGTCCTCTGTATGACAGAATTGTTTCCAAAACAGTTTTTGCATTTGTTGCAGCATTATTTAAAAGCTCTACCAAGATGAAGGCTCTATTTTGACGGATGCAATACAAAACCTTACTAAAATTCTCTGTCCGCAGGAGTTTTTAGCCTAAAGAATTATTGATTGGCCTTTGAACTAGAAGTATATTTTTTCTAATATTTGTGATTCGAAGACTGCATTGTAGCATTGAGCAGCCGGAGGAACAAAAACAGCCATTGTACTTCTCTTTTTCATCGGTCCTTACCCACCAAATTAAGTGTTGTTCTTTTTGCATGGTCCCTTATACTAAACATGAGTGCTGGTGAAAGCCCAGAGAGGCAGATTCTTTGATGTATCTTTTTAAAGGTTGAGCCTGGCGGCTTAGTCATCCTTCATTCAGTTTTCTTTCGAACTAGAGGTTTTTGTCTGAATTTGCAAAGAGGTGGCTATAGCCTATGAATTACTCGATTCATTTCAGTAGGTATTAATTCAGAAACCAACCATATACTTAAATATTAGCACTTATGTGCTCATCACATTATTTAAAGAAAAGTGTTCTGCTAAGAAACTCTTACATAACACAGTGCTCTGTTGGAGTAGACATTTTTTAAAACCACCTGTCTGCACTGAAATGAAGGCACTTATCTTTTTGTTATTTTTAGTGAATGATTTTTTATGTATCTGCAACCAATAATGTTTCAATCCTATCTTTTATCTACAGCCAAGCTCTTAGATATATCTGTTGAATATGGCAAACGATCTAAAATACTTTAAATATCTCGTGAAGTTTTTTAAGGGGAAACTTGAACAGTTTTGCAGCTTTTTGCATAGAAGTGTACTTGAGATAATGTTTTTTTTTTTTTTTTCTTCATTATAGCAACTTGCAAATGGAGATAGAGGCTTTGAGAATGTGGAGCTGGGAGTCATAGGCAAGAAGAAGAAAGTTCCGAGGAGGGTTATTCATTTTGCAAGTGGAGAAACAATGGAAGAATATAGCACAGATGAAGAGGAAGATGAACAAGAGAAAAAAGACCTGTTGCCTCCTGTAGATCCTGTAGGTATTTTGCTTGATAAACTGCTGCTTCTGGTTTACTGGATAATTACCTGCTTTTTATCCTTTAATTTGTATGTCATGAATGTAACTTGGTGTATTAAAGATTCAGTTAATTTGATTGGCTCTAAGCACTGAGAAATCTCAGAGAAGTATTTCTGAGAAGTTTTGTCCTGTGGTCTTCCTTCACTGAAATAGCCCTACTAATTAGAAATGGGTTTAATTTCTTCACAGGTCTGATCTGTCCTCTCCTTTCCCCCTCTAATAATATTTGTTTGGTGTCATCTTTTACTGTTGTTTGAAAAAATCTGTAGGGAAGGCATTTGTTTCCTTATCTTTGGTGGCAGTGGAGAGTTGAGCTTGTAATTTAGTGTTAGCATACCAGCAACTAAACAAGTATAGAAAGGAAAGAAACAGATGATTTGCAGAAGTATTGGAAAACTTCACAATATTATCAAAAACAGGTTTTAATGGATCTGCCTAGTGCATGCATATGAAATTCATCTGTGTTTTAAACTGTTAAGAATTTGCTCAAACTGAATGGCATCTCCATTTATGGGTCCAAATCCAAGTGAAGTATGGACAATTAAAGTGTATCTAATAGTGTGTATTATGGCTACTAAAAAAAAATTCTCATTTTGTTAATGATTTGGTATCTATACTTAGAGATAAAATGAAATATATCACCTGTTTTATTCTGTTGGAGTGTCTGACAGTGTGTTTTGTAGTCTAGAGATTTGCAAACCCAGCAGCTGTGCACTGGTGGAAACAGCTCCCTGCCTTCTGGCAGTCAGTCTCAGAAAAGATACGCATCCATCTCTTCATCTTTCCACACCCCCAGTCTCATGTTTCTTCTGTGACAGCCCCACAAACTGGTGTTCCAACTACCTGTTTCTCTACCCTCCTACAATTCAGTCCTCCATAAACTGGGTCCGCAGTCCTGTTTCCTGCCTGCCTGTGGGACTCCCTTCCTGGCCCTCTTTTGCCTTGTTTGCCTGTGCTGAGCTATAGGTGGAGCCCCTGAAATTGGCTGGATCCTTCGCTGTGTGTTGAGTACAGTCAAGTGGCTGAGAGTTACTGCTTTGTGCAGCAGCCAGTCCTGCCTGATTGCTGCTTATTCCCACACTTCAGATCTTTGCATGCACAGAAACTGGTGCTGTTTTCTGCTTGACATACGCATTGCTGTTGAAATGACTTGTGCACCATAGTTTGGGAACCAGTGCTTAAGAAATGTCACGTTTGAAGCTTGCTATTTACCGTACTACTAGGTGCTGTATTTATTTATATGTGCATCCTTCCCAGGAGAGCAGAGCTTTGTTGGAGGGATTGCAATGAAGTTTGACTTTCTGCTCATTCTCCTCTGAAGAAGTGGTGTGACCACAAGGGGTTTGCTTTGGAAAGGACTGTCAATCAATTCTTTCTTCCCCCCTCTGTAAACTTAATTTAGCTTGAAGAAATAGTAGTTTGAGGACTGGGCTGCAATGAGACTATGGAAAGCTGGGACTGAGGCTCCTAGGGATTCATGAGTAAAGCCGTTGCGTTTAATCTTGGGTGGGCTGGTGGCACTGGCATCTCTTCTTTATTAGGCTATTCTTGTATACAAGGAAAAGTAACATTAGCCTGAGAGCAGGTGTGTCAGTATAAAAATGCATATGAAGTTTATACGTTACTTAAAGCATCATTGTTGAAAGTAAATGTATTGAACTTATGAACAATAATAGATGTTAAGCTACCTTGCTGGGTGGTTTTTTGTGTTTTTTTTTTTTTTCCACTTTGAGGTTCTACTCAAAGAAGTGAAAGAACTGTGAAACTTACTGAATATTGAGGTGGCTTCGGAGTCAGATCTGTTCCCCACTATGCAGGTTATGTCAGATATCTATGGATGTGTACAAAGATTTTTTTTTTCCAACTATAATTAGCAGGGGACCAGATCTATATAATTTCTCTGTCACTTCCTCTCAGTAGAGCAGTTTCACTGCATTACCACAATGGAAGGCTCAGGGGACTGTGTGTGTTGTGAGGCCAGAGAAGTACACAGTGCTGTACAAATGGACACTTAACTAAAAAAACCTCAAGTATTCACAACAGCCAGGAATTCTGTATGATTGTTCTCCTGCTTTCCTAATACGGATTTTATTCTGAATACCTAAAAGTATATTGTATTGCACAGTTAAGATTGCATTATTCCACTTCTATAGTTTATGAAATATTTAATTTTTATTACATTTTTTAATAGAAGGACCTTCCAAAGCAGAATACTTTATTGTGCAGCACAGTATGCATTGCTTTTTACCTTGACAGAATAAACTTGATTAGACCAAGGGCTGCCATTAAGTGAAGTTTACCTTATCTGCTGTATGCTTCGTGTATCCCAACTGAGCCAGTGAATTGAAGAAATGTCAGTCCAAGCTGAGCTTTGATGTTTTCGCCAACAGCTGCGTTAAAAATGTTTTTATTGTAGCATTTCTATAAAAGCAATTAAATAGTCAGTTTGCTGAGACCAGCATGTCTAAAACTTGTTATCTCAGTTGGGATACAAAAAAGTACATTGCAAATAATAGCTGTTTCTGGTACAATTTATTTTTAGAAAAAGCACATTAATATTTTAAATAGAAAGTTTACATCACGAAAATTCAAAGCTCAGCTGGTATTGGCATACTAGCGGGTTCTGAATGAGTGTAAGAGAAACAAATATCTTGCCGTGTTGTAAAGAAACTTCTTCAGTACCTACCTCGGTTTAATTATGCTTTAGGGCTATGCAGATGATGACAATGTCTTTCTTACTAAGCAAAGTAACATGTATGTATTCTGGTAATATGATAACTAAAGAACTCAGTGTGATGGACTGGTGCCACTCATAACTAAACAAATTCTCATAAAATACTGAGTCTTAAGTTTTGCTTTGAAACAATGATTCCGACACTTCTGTAGGTCAACGTTCAGTTCGTTAACATTCTTGAACTGGAGTGTCCTTTCTGTTGTGTTTTTGTTGTTGTTGTTGTTGTTGTTGTTGTTGTTGTTTGAGTGAGTTGAATCCAGAACACAGGGCTTACTAAATTTTTCTCTATTTTTTTTTTTTTTTTAGATAATAGCTTTCAGTATTATCAGTGTTCTCCTTTACCTCTTTGATGCTTTCAAATGCTTTAATTTTAACTGAATCTCCTATCCAAAAATTTAGATGCTTACATTTTATATGTAAACCTCCTTTTGCTTCTGTCCATCAAAACCTTACTTTATAGTAATTAAATTTCTCTAACCTGTTCTAGAAGGTAATCTTTCTGTTTATCCCTGGAGTGCCACTTGCTATGAAGTCTTCGTTGCATTCACCTATTACATGAGTAAGCACAATGTGGAGCCTAAGCCTTTGCAGAGCAACTATAAGCAACTATGTAACTGTTGATTTTAACCTTAGAATTCATCCTGAGAACATTTCTGTGACAGAGTGCTAGAACAGATGTAATTTTGTTAACCTTCAGTGCTTGGAAAGATTAAAACACATTCTTACAGGAAGAGTATTGTGATATTCTGTAGTTAAAAGGAGCTTAAACTTCATATAGCAAAAAAGCATTCTACTGAGGACTCTCAAACTCTATTTTAAGAATTCAGGAATGAGGGAGAAAAATAGTCAATGACCAAGTAATAGCTATTCATAATATGATAGAAGCTTTTTTGATGGAGGAGGGGGGGTATGTGTTTCTGAATCTTGTTTTCACTGGCTTCTATTAGATGCCACAGTTGCACCTGGTGTGTTCCTTGAAGGACCTATTACAGCAATGACTAGTCAGTCATTAATTTAACTCATTTAAAATGCATCTTGGCACAGTAAACTATGAAAAAGTATCTATTTGGTGGTAATTAACTCTCAAAAACATAATTTATTTTCTTAAATTGGGAAATGATTATTTACCTCCTTTTGCCATTTTCTCTGGCAAAAATGAAACCAAAAAACTAAAAAAAAAAAAAAAACCAGCAACAAAGAAACACCCAAACCTAAATTATTTGGAAAGTTCAAGTGTTACCAGGGACTGAAATCTGGCAAAAAATAAATATAGATGTGGATTGTTTACGTGGTCCACTCAGAAGCTCAACGGAGTGCATGTCCATTCCCTTCAGCAGCCCCATAGCAGGAAACAATAGCATGTTCTGTTGTTGAGTCATAGCCCTCTTGGTTTTATCAGTGGTTGAATTCATTATGCTCGTTCCTACTTAAAATGCAGTGCACTAACACCTTCTGTAGGTAGACTTGGACAGGTCGTATTATGGCTGTTACAGATTAGAATTGTCCATTAAGATGTTTTGTAATTTAAAAACCAAGTGTAATAGCCATCATGTTTTCCATTTTAAACAACAAAGTGAAGTCATGATAGCAGAACAGCGTAGTTAACCATTGTAAAAACATATGCTTAAGAGAATGATGGTAGGAGAAATATGGTTCCCTCATAATAAACTGATGTCCTGTGTTCCATTCAAGAAATACAGTATTGCTGTGTCCGCGTTTTGATTAAAGACTGAACATTAAGGCTTCTCTGGCTGAAGGGGGTTGATATGCAGCATCTGGGTATTATGCGGTTCTTACTGAACATTAGTAAGACCTGAGTTTGGTACCATTTTCCAGTGTCATTCAATGCATTAAAGCTACCTCACGGAGTAGGATTAGTTTGTACCGAGCTTTTGCATAACATTTCGTATCACCCATAAGGTTCTTGTTTTCTCCAGTACCTCTTCTCCCTTCACATACTTGCCATTCTTGCTTAGATCTCTGAGGTGCTTTGGGAAGCCACCCAAACTTACCATGAGGGGGGAAAAAAAGAAAAAAAGAGGAGGATCATTTCTCCCAGATATGTTCCTGCTTGTTCTTAGTGGTTTACTCTACAAGGCATTTCATTTTTACTGTTGAATTTTTGTGAAGTAGCTTCTCTTGGTTTTATATTGCCTTCTGAGGTGCTTGAAAGAATTCTCCTTTTTTAAATTATCGGGACCGGCAAAGCAATACTGGACATGAGTGGAGAGGTGTCTGGTTGGGCTAGAGACACGTGTTGTCAGAAAGCAGAGGTTTCTATGAAGTTGAACTTAGAAGTACTTCTAACATACCAAACTGTTCTTTCATTGTGGTTGAGAATAGTAGAAATAGAAAGCATCTCTGTGCCCGCAGAGTCTCAAATTTTATGTTTGTGGTACTACAATAGTAAGTTAGAATATTCTATGTCTGATTTACTTCTGTCACGTTGAAGCTCAGCTTCTCTTTTTGTCCTTAAATGTTAAGGGGGCTCTTGTAGCTTCTTGCTTACTGCTGCACAGCATGCCTTTGTTTGTCCTGTGTGCTGTGTGAATGCTTTTTAACCTTGTCACCTTGTTATGAAGGATTGTACAGAGGCTTGTCAATGCCATTATTTGCACCTGTGGCAAGAAGCTTTTCCAGCACTTTTCTTGACTTCTTCAACTGAACAAACTGAGAAATGATTGTCGTTAGCCTGTCTGCCAACTGAGTACGTAATCAACAAGCTGGAGGTGCTTTTGTGTAAGCAGGATAGCAGCTGGTTTTGCTTACACTTTTACCTTGGCAGGATATTTTCCATACCCACTGCCAAAAATATATAGCATCTGGCTTTTTTATGCCTGCCCAGCTTGAGTTTCTGGCTTGACAGATTGTACAAGTTGATGAGATTTCCCCTGAGCCTTCTCTTTTCAAGGCTAAACAGACCCAGCTCTCTTATCCTTCCCTCACGTGGGAGATGATGCTCTAGTCCCTTCGTCATCTTAGTGGAGGTGCATCCCATCAGGGCTCAAGAACTTCTGTATGTCCAGCTTGCTTAAGTATTCTGTAAGCTGATCCTTTTCCACCGTGTTCCTTATGCTATGTCTTCCCCGTGGTCTGCTAGATTTCTGAAGGCCCGTCTAGCAAAGACAGAGGTGAGGGTGGCTTTTGCTGCCACAGCCTTTTCTGTGTCCTGTGTCACCAGAGCCCCTGCCCCATTCAGTAGTAGGCCCACATCATCCTTGTGCTGGCTAGGTACTTACAGAAGCACTTCTTGTTGCCCTTTACATCTCTTGCTAGATTCAACTCCGGTGCACCTTGGCTTTCCTAATCATGTCTCTGCATGCTGAGGCTGCTTTATATTCCTCCCTTATCACCTGTCGCTGCTTCTGCCATCTGTATACTGCCTTTTTATGACTGAGTTTGGCCAGGAGCTCCTTGTTCTTGTTGGGATGGACTGCTCATGAGCTTGGAGGAGATGATCCTTGAATATCATCCAGCTTTCCTGGACCCCTCTTCCCTCTAGGGCCTTTTCCCATGGGATTTTTCACAAGAGATCCCTGAAGAGGCCAAAGTCCGTTCTCCTGAAGCCCAGGGTTGTCATTTTGCTTTTTGCCCTGCTCCCTCCTCTTAGGATCCTGAACTTCACCATCTTGCAGTCACTGCAACCAATGCTGCCTAGAGTCTTTGCATCTCCAATGAGGCCTTCCTCACTGGTGAGTATGAGGTCCAGCAGAGCACCTCTCCTTGTTGGCTCCTCTGTCACTTGGGCCAATGAGTTGTCATCAGTGCTCTCCATGAACCTGCTGGATTGCTAGTGCCCTGCTGTGTAGTTCCTCCAGCAGGCCTCAGGGTGGTTGAAGTCCCCATGAAATGCAGGGCCTGCAAATGTGAGGCTGCTTCTAGCTGTCTGGAGAAGGCATCATCCACTTGTTCTTCCTGGTCAGGTGCCCTATAGCAGACGCACTACAATGTCACCCATAGTCAGCTCTTTAATCCTTGCCCATAAGCTCTCAGCTGGCTCCTTATACATCCCCAGGCAGATCTCCATGCTCTCCAGCTGCTCTCACACAAATGGCAACTCACAATCATCTTCTTTCTGGCCGGTCCTTCCTAAGGAGCCTGTATCCCTTTATTGCAGCACTCCTGTCATGAGAGCCATCCCACCGTGTCTCTGTGATCCCAGCAAGGTCCTAGCCCTGCAGTTGCACACAGATCTCCAGTTCCTTGTGGCTACTCCCCATGCTGCGTGCCTTAGTGCACAGGCACTTCGGACAGGCACCCCGGCATGCTGACTTACCAGGAGGGGTCTGTTTGTTTATTTTTTTTCCATAATGGTGCCTTGCAAGTACTTCCTTGCCTGCATGCAAATGCTTGAGGTGACAGCTGAAGCCCTCTTTTGTTGATTTGGTGTTCCCTTTCCTTGACATCACCCCAAGCCCTTTGCTTATCAGCCCTGTCCATTGCTCACAGGGCTGCTGGTGACTTTCTCCCTCCCTCGTTGTTCCTAGCTTTGTTCTTCGGGTACAACTCCAAGTCATAATTCATATCTGTATTTAAATACATGGAAGCAGCTTCTTCATCACAGACCATTCTGAAGTTCTTTTTTGTTTTTTAAACCGTCTGTCACAGTTCTGTGATTACAATAATCAGGGTATACTTGGTTAACCCAAGTCTTGTCTGCTTGGCCTGACAAAATTCAGAATATTATGAAAAGGTCTTTATAGTTATAGGAATTATTTTGGGATTGAGCTGGATGCTTGTTATTTCCCAAGTCTGGGAGTAGGAAACAAAAAACAGGGAAATGAATGTTCTCAGATGTAAACAGTGGTTATCTTTGTACCCTATAGTGATAATTTGCTTCATGTTTGTCTGGTCTAGACTTATTTTAAAGCAAAAATGTTGTGGTAGCTGGCAAACAGGCAGCATTGCAGATCTTTCTTCTCCATCTGTTTGAGCTTTCACATGTATTACTATGTACCATGAACATGCAGAACGAGCCACATGTATCAATACATATTGATAACACATTTGTTGTTACAGACGACGCTCACGTGGGGACCCTACTTGTGGTTTCATATGCTAAGAGTTGCCACATCAACCTTATCAGGTATTGCTTTATTTAATTCTTAGGTAAACCTGTGAAGGAATATTGAGTCACTTTGACAGACTGTAAATCATATTTGTTATCTACTGGTCATTTTTTCAAAAGTATTAGGTTTTTGTTTTTTTTTTCTGTGCAGATGTAATCTCTTGCCTTAGGCACTGATTTTATTTATTATCATTATTTTTACTTCCAATCAACAACTGTTGAATGAAGAATGAACAGAAAAATCTTTTTGCTGAACACTTCTATTTTTCTCTTCTTCTCTGTATGGAGTGATGGTAATATTGGCAAGGGAGTATATCAACTTCCTCTTAAGTCTTTTATGGAACCATTTTGAGAGACTTATTTGAAAATAATGCTGTTTGGCATAACTAAATTGAGTTTTTATGAAGAAGACAACTGGAGAGTATCATAAGAGCACACCTAGTCTTGTGCTTTACAACAGACTTCTGAGGTTACAAAATAAACAAAAACAGGACTGTTGTCAAAATTTTGCTAAGTGTTTAAGATTGCTTGCCCTAGTCTGTGTTCTTCCCAAGGTGTAAAGCATCTGTATTGTATATTGACAAGTATTTGTGCGATTTTCATCATTGTACAGCCTGATTTTGAGTATTTTAAAAAAACTATTGGCAGTCTATCCTATCGATTACACTATTATTATTTTTAGAAACACTTTAACATAGTGTAATTCTATTCATTGTCGTATATTTTCCTCATACACAATGGTAGATATTGCTCTCCTTTTTTCATAAGTCTTTTATGAATTTGAAGATTGCTACATGCTTCCTTCTTCCCCCTTCAGTGTCATTGAACTTTGTCATTTGAACTGGTCTTTTTGCAAGAGCTCTGGCTGTAAGGATATCTGTAAAATGACTGAATACTTGCTGAGCCATTCAGTTGCTTACTTCTGTTTTCACTGAAGATGACTAACTCATTTGCATCCTCAGGGCAGACTCGTAATTTGAAGTGCAATATATTTGATTTCTTGCTTGCTTTTACTCAAGGACCAGTGCTTTATCCATCATCATGGCAGAGAGACTGACTGACCCAAGCCCACCTGTTCCATACTTTTGACTGCACTACCTGTTCTAGCAAAGTAGTCCTGCATGTAGCCTCCAGCTTGAAAACTGAGACAGCTGAAACCTAAAAATTTTATTAATCCATCCGTATGCAACACAGAGCATTGTTAAAACTGACACTGGCTTGAAGTATGTATCTATCAATAAATACCTTATGTTGCTTGGTACCATTAGACTGAATTACCAGTACAGTTGGTAGCCATGTATTTTTGTCTAACCTTAATTTTCAGTTAAATTTCAATTAAAAGCTTATACTTTAACCGATGCTCTAGCAAAACAAATCTGAATGCAGAGCTAAAACTGGTAGAATGCAAACACTACCACCATCAAATTTTTCATTGATTTCCATGTCCACTTTTTGTTCAGTCTCTGTCTTAAAGAACAATTATTAATATATTGAGCTAATAACTATATATAAGTAGATTAGCATAGCAGATTTTATTTTTGTCTTTTGAGTGAAGTAGGACTATGGAAAACCAGTCATGAAAGGTGATACCTTTTAAAACAGAACTGTGTTCAAGAACTTTCTTGTAGATACTAATTGTTTATAAACCTCTCTTTATTTTCAGTGTGTGATTTCCTTGGGGAAAAGATTGCATCTGTTTTGGGGATAAGCACACCAAAATACCAATATGCCATTGATGAGTATTACAGAATGAAGAAAGAGGTATGTGAGATAGAGTTCTTAGACTTTTTTCTCCCTACTTATCTTCCCTGGCATTTTTAAAAATAAAATTTGTATTCCTGCATTAATTACTAAAAAGAGTTAAGTTTTAGAACCTCTGTTTCAGCTCATCTTCAGTTTTCATTTGCTGATGGATAAGCAAGCATAAATCATGCATCATTTTCTCACCAGCTTATCAGACTTAGAACTGGTTGGGTCCTGACCACTGCACTACTTGCTTCTCTTCTACAATGTATTTTAAAGTCAAAAGTGTGAGTTCCTAGGCACTGTAAAGAGGCAGCTGCCTCACTTTACTGACTTGATTCACTTAAAGTGAGTGTACTTTCCAACTCTGAAACTTGTCCCATTTCATGTGCTAGAGGTGTCAAGGGTGAATTGAACGTTATGTTACCATTTCTTCTAAACCCTAACTGAAAATGAATGATAGGTAGCCAGTGCTTTATGAAAAAAAAAAAAACAAAAAAACCCCAACATTTGGAAGAGATGGGAAAAATATTTAAAGCTTTAATACTTATTTTTTTATTAGCTNTTATTTTCAGCTCTTATTATTAAGAGCTGAAAATGCTTTATAGAAGGTGGACCTATTACTGCTACTGTTGACTAAAAACTGCTTATCTAGATGTGTCATTTTTTCTGTTTATGTAACACAGTTTAATCCTTTGCGAGTGATTTATTTTTTTTTTTTCCCCAGAATGGGAATTCTGGAATATACCTAGTCTTATGATAAACTAGTGACTGTTTTATAGCAGAACAAATATCCGTGTCTTGTAATAGGAACTGGTATGTTCTTACAGAATGTAAGTAAGTGGTATTTACTTCAAGTAAACAGTAACTTATGAATCTAGTTGTTTATTTTTAGGAGGAAGAGGAGGAACAGGAAAACAAGATGTCAGAAGCAGCAGAAAGACAGCATCAGGAGCAGCAGAACAAGCCACAGGCTGAAGCTCCTGTCCAGACAAACCAGCCTGAATCAACAACATGTACTTCATTTGTGAATTTAAACTTTGAAAATGAGGGAGATTGCCACTCTGTTGTGGAAAATAAACAAGATGCAGTTCCTGTCCCTACTTAAGTATAAAACTCTGTATAACGTAGGAAATAGGAAGTGTCAGGTGTCATAATCTGGCTATATGCAGGAAAAATAGGATTATACTTATTCAGTGTAATACAACTTTTAGCATTCTTATTGATCAGGAGAGGGCTAGGTGATGTCTCTTCAGTCTGTCTGCCTAATAAAGGCTAAGGCATTCTGCCAAATTGGCATTTCGATTAAAATGAAAATTGCACTACAAACATTTGGTCTAAAATTGAATTTCTGTGTAAAGCAAGTAAAAATGTCTTTTCTTTAAATTGCTGTTTGGCACTGTGGATTGCAGATGCAGTGCTGTTCCTACTTACGAACGCCTATTTCTGATTTGCACATTGTTTGCAACTTGGCTCTCTATGAATAGATTAATAGGAATCAATGTCCTGTAACCCACAAGTCATTATAATAGCTTCTGAATTCCCTTATTTATTGTCACTACTGTGTGCATGTATCATCTTTTTCTGTTACTGACACGAGAGGTTAAATTTAATGTTAATTAGATTTAAGGGCCCAATGAAACACTTCTTTTTCTTTAAAAACTTTAAGGGAGGCTGTAAATACCCTTAAGTAAGTACTTGTGAACTAGTACCAACACTCTTGCAGGCTAATAGCACTCAGCTGTTCCATTTAGTGCTGTAGCAAAGCACAGAACTAGCATCAGTGTAAGATGCTGTCACTCCAAATCCAAGAATTAATAGAGAGCCGCCTGCTCAAATACTTCTTTATGTGCTGTGAATTGGCCTGGGAAGTAAACTAAAGTCTTGCTAAATTATAGTGAATGCACTGGACATTGTGTATAGTACCAACCTGTAACTCCTTTTTTTTGTTTTTACATAGATTACCTGCGTCAGTGTATTTGATTAACCTAAACCGGCTATTTGTTTAATGTTCAGTTATGAGTAAGGAATGTGCCATTGCAGATACCTTCTTCCCTCTACTGCAGAATATATAAATAATTGGAAATTACAAAACCAGGCTTATGACTTTTTGTTTTTTTTTAAATGAAAAACACTTTTTTCAATATTGAAACAATACTCATATTTGTTTAAGTGAAATGCAGGTTCCTCCAGTTTTTAACTAGCCCCAGATACCAATTGAAGGAATTTTACTGCAATGACTGTGATCCTACTTCTATCTTATAAAAGGTGAATGGTTTACTTTGGGACAATCAGATGTCAGTGCTGCAGGCAGAGACACAAGTAACTGTGTCCCAGTCACCTTCTATGCAGAAAGTTTGTAGATAAATACGCAGAAAACCTGTACTTGTTACTGTATGAATCGTTGTTTCTGTCCTTGAGACTTTAAAAAAAAAAATTTGAAGAGTCTTCAGAGAAATTTTTTGTTGGGCATCATCATACTTCCCTGGCCTTAGTTAACTGGTAGTGGGACAAAGGAGACTGTTGGAATAGCACAGGCCAGGAAGCTTGGCTGTTAGTTTCCAGAGCTCAGTTATGTATTTCAGACAACTCTCTGCCTGAACTAATGTCCCATACAGCACAAGTTCTTTCTCTTCTCATCTGCCCTTAGCATTCCAGTGCTACAGCAAATCTTCTGAGGATTCAGTCGTAAGTTCTATTTGATCTGTTCTGATGCTCTGTTCTTTGCCTCTTTTTGAATTAATACAGAGGGTGCTGACAGCTGTGTAAAATCATTCCACAGTCCTGACCATCCGCAAGCAAGAACATGGTTTGGCATGTGGCGAATACATAGAAGAACATCATGTTGGGAGTTTTTGTACTGTAGCAAAGATAAAAAGCCTCACGTAGCTCAAGGGTAAAAACTGTAGACCTGAAGGTTGCTTTGCTTTTCTGCAAAGAAATTCACAGCAGTTGTGCTTTCTTTTGTCCCTACTATCTGTGGCATCAGAGATGCTCTCACTGCCTTGGGGTTAAACTTCTCTGTATAAAATGCTGTATTACTCACTGTGCCTTAACTTAATCCTTCCTTCAGTTTTTTTGTTTTTTTTTGCAAACTGTATGAAAGTGGTTACTTTCATAATGGTTTAATTTTTCTGTAAATGCATTAATTGGTTATTTAATATTTAATATAATTTTTGAACTGAAAGTTGGCTATGGCTTTTCCTTTGAAACTGTGTGGTCTTTGAAACTTTATGCCTGCACACAGGAGTACCTGCCTCTTTCCTATTTTCATTTTTTCTCAAGTCACGCATCCTGGTGGAATACCCAGGCACTGAAATTCAAGGTATCATACTACCCCCACCCATTCCTTACAACCTTATGTAGTACTTGTTAATGTACTTGACATGTTCGGCACTACCTCAAACTAATAAATAGTGTAAGACTACAACCATTTCTGGCCTGCAGCTTTTCTAATTTTATCTTAAAGTTGAAACATTTATGTAAGTTTATTAAATCAGTAAAACACTCATTCTTTAACTACTGTTGTAGCTCAGATATATAATTAAGTTAACCTCCTATGCAAGTACTCTAGGGAATTTAACTTGGTGAAAGCCTTTATACAAGTCTTTGGATTAGTTTTAACCAGACCTAAAGCTAGAACTGTTCCATTTCTGTCAATGAACCTCTTAAGAAGTAGACAGATAAGCAAGTAACTGTTGAACTGACTGAATAGTTACCCTTTCTGTTAGACACAGCTAGACACATAAATAGCTTAGGCATTTTCCTTAATTTACCTCTTACTGAAGACTTTTGCCTTTACAACAGGATGCTTAACAGTGCTGTCGTTAGATGAAGCCATACGGAATGCTGTGGGAGGCCTGGTATGGCTGAGTAGATACAGGGCAGTGCTGAGAATACCCAAGACACACATCCTTACTTTCAGGATAAATTCACATTCTATTATGGAGTAATCAAATAAAAAAAAGGCTTGGTATGTAAGGAAAAAGTCCAAAAATATTTATTAAAAAACAAACAAAACCCCAACAGATCACAGCTACCTCTTAAACAAGACTTGCTATTTTGGTTTCGGAAATTAGTTCTGCAGTTCCTCTACGTACCACATTTTATATNGATACAATCTACTCCTGTTCAAAGTCACGTATCATCAACATCAGCAGTGTTGTCGTTATCACTTGCCACAAGGACCTCTCTGTTCTCGTATGTCCAGAACCCATTCAGATCAATTAGAATGCTGGTAACAGTGTCTCCTTGACTGCTATTGATTAAATCTTGAAGGGAGATTTTGTAAGGATCCTTAGGCTTTACCATATCAAAGATTTCATCCTGTGAAAGAAAAAAGTCAAAATTGGGAGGAAAGCCCCTACACATTAACGAGTAGAATAATGGCTACTTTATACCATATACAGAATGATCTTTGGGTAACTAGTACCATCCACACTAATTTACAAAGCAAGCCGTTCAGTCCCTAACCATTTAAGATACAAAACATAACAGCTACAGATAGGAGCAGTGTGCTCAGCTCCTACATCTCAAATAAGAACTTGCTTTTCTGGGGAGGCTTTGGGCTCAAAGTGGCAACATGAAACTCAGTTCATTTGTGTGAGTTAAGTTTTGTAGAAGTTCTCGTACTTTTAGTACTGGAACTGCTAAATGTAAGTAAGCAGTAGTGAAGAGAATTTTATTGAGTTGGTTTTAGTCAACTCCATGCACACCCCTCCCCCGGGGATGATCCTGAATTATAACACAGATATATGAAATACCTTTGAGTTTTATGCACAGCAGTATGTATTAATAGTCACTGTATCTATTAAATATGGAAACCACTAGAACAGTTGAATACCAGATTTTTCTTACAAAGCAACTGCTGAACAGAAAGACACTTTCAAACCTATGAGAAGCACAAGTCAGATTCACCTCTACTACTCTGCAAGTAAATATGCACCAACCTAGAAGCTACAATATTATGTAAGTAAGTTATAAAATGCTTATTTAAACATTTCATGTAGTTCTTTGTTCAGGAAAACTAACCTTGACATCTTGAAAAGAAACTGGTTCTTGTCCATGGATTTTCATTTGTTCCTGAATAGCCTAAAAAACAAAAGTTAGAAATAGGTAGTACAGTATTATACTGACACTGTAGGAAACTTTAATGCTTCTGCATCTTAAGCTGTATGGCCTTGTGACAAAGCATTAACAGCACAGCTTGCAATCAATTCTCTTCCACAAGTAAGGCAGTGGTGAGTTAAGGCATCATCAATGATACGCATCTCTAGGTCCACAGTTCTTAGTCAGTACAACAAGAATCCAACTATCCAATTATAACCAGCATTTGAGCATTCTGCAAACAGGATACGCAGACACTTGAATATTATCATTCACCACTCAAGACAGGAATACACTGAAACCAGAAGGTTCAGTTTTCCTAGAAAGTGTGAAATACAGACTAGGGAAAGAAAGAAGTGGAAAGACCAATCAGTAGACAGACAGCAGTGTGGCTACTGACTTGCAATTACTTTGAAAATGGAACCTGTATTGTGACTGATCGAATAATAACGTGAAGAGGATGATGTATTTGTCTATTTGAGCATTTGTCTGTGCATGGAAGGATTCTCCTGCTTCATGCTGTAAGTAGGCATTTCTGATTTGGAGTAAAATAGTATTCGCTACAATTAGCTCTTTTAACACAGTACTATCTAAAGAGCCGCATCAAACCTCTGTCTGCAAACATTAACTGTGAACAAAACCATTTGTTTCACTAGCACAGGCTGCATAGCCTTGTCAGGACAGCTGTATCACTATGGTCTCTGTAGGTGCAGATCTACTCACACTTACGCTAGCGTAAAAGCTATTATTCACGGAGTCAGAAGGAAGTGTTTCTGATTTGAAGAGAAAGCTCGCATAGAACATTCCATTTCCAAAAGTTTATGGAGGGCCACATTCTGGAGTCTGATCAAGTGTCTGCTGTAGTCAAGGAGTCTTTTCAATAACTAAGAATAAGTATGTAATTGGGGATGCACAAAAGTGGCTATGCAACAGTAGCTTATGCAGAATTACCTTGTTAAATTGTTTTCATACTGAAATCACCTACGTACTGTAACAACACAAATTCTTATTTTCGTAAAGTATAAAACTGTAAGTTAGCACACTTTATTAAAATCAGAATTACTGACAGCAGATATGGACCCCGGCCTCCCTGAATCCTACTGCCATACAAGTATGAGCAGAAAAGTGGTGGGAAAGGCGGAGGGGAGGAGATGAGTCATCGCTTAGTTACTCCAGGATCCTTAGCATTGCCAAGTCCTGGCCCAACAGTTGCCCGTCAAGCACACAACACAGCTACAATTACTAAATGAAGTTCATCATGAAGTTTAAAGGCACATGGCAAAATCCTGCCAGCACCTGGAACAGAATAACCTCATGCAACAGCAAGCTCTAGAGGCTGGCTGGCTAGAAGCAGCTTGACAGGAAAGGTGCTGGATATCTTAGCGCACAAGGAGTTCAACAAGAATTTGCAGGGTGCCCTCGCAGTGATGAAGGCAGATGAATACTTGGCTGCATTAGTACAAGAACAGCAAGCAAGTTTAGGGAGGTGATTATTATTCCCTGCTCAACATATGAGCACAGTACTCAAAAATGCAGCCTCAGCTTCCGGCTCTCCAGTATGCAACAGACATTGACAAACCAGAGTGAGCCCACCAGAGGGCTATCAGGATGCTTAGGTAGCCAAAGCAAGCACAGCTGAGAGGCTTGATAAGAGGATTAATCAGCCTCGAAAACAGAAGGCCAAGTTGGTGGTGGAAATCTACTTACTACTTCAGCTACCTAGTAGGTGGTTAGAGAGATGACACAACCAGACTCTTCTTGGAGATGCATAGCAAAAGGACAAGAGGAATGGACACTAACTGCAGCAAGAGACATCCCAATTAGACCAAGACAGAGGAAAGGGTTGGGGGGAGAAAATATTCTCAGTAAGGGCCATCAGTCACTGGAACGCATTGCCCAAAGAGGCTGTAGAGTCTCCATCCTTGGAAATACCCCCAATTTTGCCTGGACAAGGCCCAGAGCAACTTCATCTAACTATGAAGCTGGCCCTGCTCTGAGCAGGTGACCTCAAAAGTTCCATTTCATGCTAAATTACTCTGATTCCAAAATATTAGGGGGGGAAAAAAAAAGCTTTTTAAAAAAAGACTTTCCTTTTTTAGGAAAGCTCTTCCAGATAAGACTTTTTTTTTTTTTAAACAAAATGATATAGTTATAGTCCCTACCAGAGTTTATGTCCAGCTGGAGGCTTATTACAATAAAGAAATAAAGTGGATATAAGATTATGCCTTTGAGTAGGCCTGAATACTTTACTTAAGGAGTTGAATGAAGTATGTAGCTTATTCTTCATACTTTGAGCACAGGGCAAAGTATAATGACATTTATTTTTAAAGTTATAATAACGTGCTCTAGGTGGTCCTGCTCGGCAGGGGGGGTTGGACTAGATGATCTTCAGAGGTCCCTTCCAACCCTGCCCATTCTGTGATTCTGTGATGACGACCCACATACAGAAAATTGAAGTGTTTGTCCGTGTGTCTGAATAAATATCACTGAAGGAAGATATTGTACATGAACAAAAGGCATCATGCTCATAACTCAGCCTAATCCACAGCAAAAAAACTATTTTACTCTATGACATTCCTCTTCCCAAGACATCCAAGGTATCAATTAACAAAAAAACCACCACAAACCAGAAACAAAAAGAACCCCACTCCCAAAACCATAATTTGAAGGGAGACTTTACAGCCTTAGATTAAGTTTAACATCAGCTCAAAAAAACTGAATTTCAAATCTATTCTGGGAGCAAAAGATAAAAAATACAGAGTATGAAAAATGTGAGAAGCTTTTCGCAATGAGTTCCCTGGGTGAAAAATCCCACAGCCATACAGGCCATCACTGCATTTCAGTATTTTCATTTCTTGTACTGTATTTCAGGATTACAGTGGAAACTAGAAGCATGAGCAATAACCAACCAGAACTGTCATAACAGATTTTAACAGGTAATCATTAGGCAATTTTAAGGACAACTTTTTTTTTTAAATCAATAGAAAATATTTTTCCTGAATGAAATAAAAACAGTTTATTTCAACTGCAGATAAAATGTTGAAATACCTTTTGAATTCTTTCCAAGTTTTGGAATATATTTTTTTTAATGTTTTAAATCTTCTTACAAGTAGTTACTAGCCTCCCAGTAGGTACTGGTAATTTAAAGTGATTCCCTGCAGATCTGCATGCAGAAGCACACAGGCTATAACACCATAAACACAGAAAATGGCCTACCTGTATAAAGAGACTTACCCTAAAGAAATAATTAAGGGAAAAAACATTCAGGTATCCTTTGTTCTCTATATCAAGCAGTTTGAAAATATATTGCAAAGCTGCAGGCTCCTTTCTGTTTTCTAATGCAAGTACAAAGTCCAGGTAGGTTTTATAGTCCTAAAAGCAGATACAATCATGTTTATTACAGCCTTCTTTCTAAATTGATTTTGCAAGCAGGAACATTATAATTGGCAGCTATTTCATTGTGGGGGATCAGTCTAATTTCTGAAAAAGACAACATGAAATAGAAAATGGCTGCCATGAGCAATGTGAACAGAAAAGTTAGTTTCTAGTGACTGTTGAGGATAGGAAATACTTCCATTTTAGATCCAAAATAGGATTCCAAGCATAAATCCAAATTAAACAAGCCATATATACACACTTTTAAACAATGCTTGTTACATCTTTAGACGGCTGAGCACACATAACCAGTTAAGAAAAGCCATAATAAAAGTTTTTATTAGCACAAATTAGAAGTATCCAGTGGTAGTAAGCCTACTGTTATCCAAGAGTAAACTACGTGACCAATTAAAGTACACAATCCTTAGACCAGAGTAGGTAGTCTGGCAAAGCATGTGGTTGAAGCATTAATAAACAAAGATATGTACATTTCTTACTTTTTCGCTAATACTGATTCTTGGTTTCCTGATCAAGATACAGTTGTGACAATCAAGGACCAAAATCCTACAGGTCTGTGTATGTAATAACCCTGTCTACCTTAACCACTAGAGGGTTGTGCTGCCATTCAGAAGGACCTCAACAGGGTGGAGAAATAGGAATCCCACTGAATTCAACAGAGGGAATGAAAAATCCTGGATGTAAGGAGGAAAAACCCCATGCACCAGTACAGGCTGGGGGCTAACTAGATGGAAAGCAGCTTTGCACAGGAGCTGGGAGTCCTGATGGGCAGCAAAGCTGCACATGCGACAGCAATGTGCCCTTGCAGCAAAGGCAGCTGGCAACAGCATTCTGAGCTGCATGAGGAAGACGTTTGCTGACAACTCAGGGGAGGTGATCATTCTCTGCTCACCACTGGTTAGCCCACATCTGAGTGCTGGGTCCTGTTCTGGACTCCCAAGTACAAGTGAGATATGGACCTACTGGAGTAAGTCCAGCAACAGGCAACTAAGAGGATCACTCCCAACCTCAATGATGCTGTGATTCTACAGATTGCAAGGTAGCAACAGGGCTGTATAGTGAACTGCAATTTATCATTTTTAGAGTTAAGCCATCTGAATGCAGACATTTTTAGTGATACATTAAGTAAAGCTTTCAAGATAAACAACACAGGTATCAGCTTTTGTTTTAACTGTAATTTACACTTCCCATGGTTCACAGCTATGTAAAGCCTATTAGCTAACCTGTACATTTCATCATGAAGACAACCTGCAATAGTATCTAATGTGGCTCTCTTTAAAGAATTAAATGTAATTAAAAACCGATACTCCATCTATACATTTTTTCAACATGCACTCTATGTTATTGAATCTACAAGTGGAAGAGAAGCTCTGCCCTAGGTTATTTGGATTGTGTAGCACCTTTTCTTTTCGAAGCAAGCAACTTGTCTTCCCACCACACTGCAATCATCCTGATGTTAGAAAATTAATTTTCTAATCTGCTGCACTGTCATTTCTGTGAACAATGACAAACACAAATTACTCTACCTCAAGCTTCTCTATTTTAAAAGATATTGATAAGGGAAATGTCTCATAATCAGTAAGAAGCTTTTATATTGTGAACAGAATATAAATATGCAATTACCATTTCTCCATCATAAGTTAAGCATTCCTGAAAGACACGATCCAAAAATATGTTGGTCAAAGTCCCTGTTCCGTACCGGGACAGTTCTTCTTTGCTGAGCATACCATTGTGATCTTTATCAAGGTTTAAGTACTGTCCTAGGGAGGAGACAGAGGACAAAATATAGTATCCCTGTATCACCAACAAACTCTTTCAATGGAGAAGGAAAATTCAGCATGTTTAAAACTAATTTAATTTTCATGATAAAATCAATGCAGTTGTGGGAATATTCTAGATCCACAATAATATTCATAGAGCATCACAAACGAGCACAACATAGGGGGGAGGTGGTGAACTCCCTTAAAGACCTGCTAATATGTTATGTAAGTTAACTGCTCACTAAGTTAACTCCACTATAAGTTAACTGCTCAAAAGTAAAGGCGCTGTATACAAAGGAGTAAAGACTGAGGAGAACACAGTATTTTAAACAGATCTGATGTAAACAAAAAAGAGCTAAAGGTTATGCAAAAGCATGAACAGAATCGTTAAAAGAGAATATTACATAAGAATCGTGTACCTTGTGCAAGAAGGAGCACAAAATGACAGAGAATAAAACCAAGGTAAAGAGCAACATTGGAGAAGAAAAATTGTAAAGAAAGTTAGGAGGACATACTGAAAGGATCGCTAGAGGAGTTGAAAAGACAAGTTATCAGGAGGATTTAAAGAGAAAAAAATAACAGGAAAAATAACACTAGGAATTTGACTAAGTCATACAAGGTAGAGGGAAAAAAAGTGTTCACATATAAAAGGGACCTACCATAAACTCTTAATGCAGAAGGAGCAGAAAACCAATTTGTTTCCTGACTTTCTTTAGAAAGTTCTTCATCCCTTAACTAAGTGAAATATAAAGTTAGAATTCAGAAACAGTAAACTAAAATACAACAGTATATGTTAAGAGACCTTTACCTCCAGTAAGTCATCCAGGAAGCTGCAAGCTAAAATATCCTGTATCTTTATCTTCCCTGCAGCAAGAAAAGGAAAACACATTTTAACAGTCACCCAGCCAACACGTCCATTTGGCTGTTCTCTTTTAGCTGGTTCTTAGCAGAAAAAAATATTTTTTAAAGAAAAAAATTCTTACATCAAGGATAATGCAGTCATTTAAATGATGAAATATAAATAGGTTTTAAAAAGACAGAAAAAAAATAGTCTGATATTGGTAGGAGTTATCTCGCAGCTTTGAAAGCCAGAAAACTAGATAAAAATATGAATGTTCAACTCAAAGTGTGTAATAAAAAATACAAAGAAAGCATATTCTTACAATGTTTATTAGAGTAAGTGTCTCTTAAGCAGTGTGATATTTTTACGTCTTCAGAAACTACAGACCTGACAAAAACTTCTGCTGGTGTAGCTTTAACCAGTATGCAGATGCTGCACAAGCAGCTGTGCAGAACAACAACACCAACTCCACACATACCCTCTCTACATGGTTATTACCTCTGCTGGAGGTTACTGCCCACACGACTGACATCTTCAAGAGACACAGCTAAATCTTGAACACACATAGTTTGTGACTTATTCAAGGACATGGGAAAAAGCAAACTGTTGTCTGAGTAAGTTACATCTGTAACAAGAGGATTAGCAGCCATGACTGCAAACCTTTTCTAGTGAGTTTATATGGTGCACACAAATTTAAACACAGGAGAAGTGCATCATAATAAGCATTCTTGAGCATTCCCACAGCTCTGTGGATGTTCTGCCCTGCAATTCAAAGTTACTTGTTGTTCGTTGCTGTGTTTTCTATTCATTTTAAATAGTTATAAAATTAGCTACCACTAATGATGCATTATGATGAAACAATGTCTTATTTGTTAATTTCTGTAACTCCACACTATCACAACTGATGGATATCTCAGTAAAACTCATTAACAGTGCAAGCAGACTAACAGACCCACACAAAGACTCCTGGTCTTCAGGGGAGATTAATATTCAAATACAATACTGCTGAATGGGACCCTACAAAGACAACTACATATTATTTCAAAGGCACAAGTAGCTTCAGTAGAAACATTTTAAAAGGGAAAATATTCCCACATATTTAGTATTTGAAAAACATGGACCTACCTGTTCTGAGAGGATCCAGAAAGAAGAAGAACTTTCTAACTGCTGTGCAGACATAGAAGGAGTAAAAAGATTTTTCTAAACCATCCAGTTGTGGCAAAGTAGGTATGAGTTCCAAAATATAGTTTTCTAAATCCTGCAGAATTAAGAAAGAAAAGAACACCCATACAGAAGCTTTAAACACTACCATTGTTTATAGCATTTGTTTGCTATACTACACCCTGACTTTCACGTATGCTTAGCTAAAAATACAACCCAGCAACAATACAGGAAAGAGCATAAATGCAGGCTAAAGACCTAGTATCTGTGTGCAAGAAATCCTAGGGTCAGATACATAACATGCACACGTGGTGCCACTACTGAAATGGTCTGCAAAAAAAGCAGAATGTTAAAAAAAAAAAAGTATATATTCACCTGTAAGTATACATGCATTCAACTGCATCTTTTTCAAATACCAATGTGTAATTTCTAATTGGATTACCCTACTGCTGAATATTCTTCCATATATCTTTTTAAGTAGGGTAGTAACTGGAACCTTTTTATTTATTCTATAATATTAACTTCTGTTAGAATAGGAGATTAGTTCACTGAAGCCCACTCTGACCATAATTTTTTGTGATTTCTACTATATCCTAACAAAACTAGTAAAGAGCTAATCACAGCAAACCTTGATATCTGCAATCTCTTTTTCAGAGAATTACCCGTAAGTTAAAAAGGCTAGCAGCACTCTCACCACCAAATTTCTAGTATACAGAGATTGCTATTTATCCAAACAAATGTGCCCTCCCCCAATCTAGATTATGGTTTAGTTTTTTGCGACATTAAACTGAAAGAAATCTGGACCCTTTCTGATGCTCTGTCACATGAGTAAAGACAGACATTAAGTTAAACAAGAACACACTTACTGATTCTCTGAGGTAACCCTGTCCTGCCACATCATATAAACTGAGACCAATTCTTGTCTGATGAAGCCACACTGTAAAACAGAAAATTGAATTATAGTGTAAGAAACCTAGAAGTTTTTTTTGAGGCCTCACGAAAATTTGAAGTTATTCTGAAAGGCACAAGGCACTGTTAGATATTAAGTATGGCTGTATTTCCTGTTTTTCTGAGATTTAAGCAGGTAGGTACCAGCCTTGCTGAGAAATTCTGGTTCAGTCTGCAAGTTGATAAGAGTCACTAGTGACACGTGGTATGCTGTGACCAAAACTGCCTTGTAATAACTAGCTGTGAGAAATGGCTGAGCAGGTACTACGTTTTATCTGGCACGTAGAATCATGAGATTTGTTCTCTCCCACTGAACTATAGATATTTTCACTGCATTAAAAACAGCTGTATAACATGGTATATGGATTGCCTGTTAGATTGCTACAGCCCTATGTGCAGCATGAGGCATTGCAGCTACACTCAACTGTCCTGACCTCACTTCCAAGTTACAATACAACAGTAAAATTAAGCACAAACATCTATTTTTGAAATGAGAAGGTACACTAGTCAGATAATCTACAGGTCAATGTGCTTGATGGCAGACATCCCAAGAGCTGCAAGAGTTAAATCAGGAAACCTTTAAGGTCACAACTTGAAAAGTAGCATCTTCCAATTGCCCTGCCATTGTTAAAACACAGTAACAGATGGAGTAACACATCAGACAGAAAACTATTATTCACACACTTCGTGTTAAATCTAACTTTCATTTTATGAAGAAAATGTTTAAAAGCTCCTCTTACGAAGTATGAGCTGTACTTCAAATCAACATTCATCTCTTCAGGGTACGCGCTTATCAAGGTGGACTAAGTATCACTCAAAGATGCCAGAGGTTGTATGGCGAGGCCATTTTATTGCTGGCTGAAGTTTAAAGGTTAAGCGCATCATACACCCTGAAATGATTCAAGACACTTTTCCTAGGCTTGACTTGTGTGACAAAGCCAACAAACTGAACCAGCGTTTCTCCTGAAGAGGAACTGTTTCTGGAGTGAGACAGTGCGCTTTGGGAAACATTTCACCAGTTATTAACTTCACTGTTCTCTCGGACCTTCCCAGAAGGGCTGCACAGACCATTAAGAAATAGGAAGAAAGTCTGTAATCCATGGACTGTAGGAAATCCTCCGAAAGGAGGCAGGAAGGATAAAACCACAACACTACATGTCTGGGACAAGTATATGAATGCCCACAGCTATTCCTAAAACTTCAACAAGCATGTAATAGAAAAATCCCAAACAGCTCGTTAATGAGCTCAATTGCTTAGAGAATACCATAAGGCATCTGAGTCATAGCAGCTTAAGCTGATTGAAGCTCAGGGTGTTACAGCCTCTTCCCTACTGCAGCACCGCTCTGGAGGCTGACAGCTCAGCTGCACGAACTCTGTCAAAAGCAAGGCAAAATGTGGGACTGCACTGCTCCAGCTTAGATCAGCTGAAGCACCAGATGAACTCCCTTCATCTGTTGCTTTTCCCTCTTTTCAGTGCCACACCTGAGGATGCTTAGCAGTAAATACAGATGGAAACTACTAATTCTAATCTACAATATTAACTGAAAGTTGGACCTGGCCTAGTCTTTAATGCTAATAAGAAATGCTGTACAACAGACAGCAGAAATGATCTCAGCTACTGCACAGACATGCTACTAGGCTAATTTTATTAGACAATTCCAATACTGAAAGCTAGCAAAAACAAGGATCTTTATTCAACTGCCTCAAGAGGGACTTGCGAACAAACACTCTGATGGGACCTGATGTTGGACAGGGTCTGACGATGCAGTCATATTGAGATGGGACACACTGAAAGCCAGAAGGCTTCCTGNGGGGGGGGGGGGGGGGGGGGCGGTATTGCCATAAACTCGTAAGACTTAAAACTTGTGTGAAACAACTGAACTAGAGAGCTATGAAAGAATCTCTGTTGTGTCTATCTGGGTAGGCCCTTTTGAAAAGTGTACAATTTTCAAAGACTTCCACTTCACAGTAAGTCTCTTTCTATCCTCTAGCTTTTGCGTTTGCTGTCAGCAGAGCTACCACTCCCTTTCTTGCATACTTCGCATTTCTACTTACCAGATTTCCTACTTAACACATTTCTCATCCCTTGCCCACTTCATCCTTTTCACCTCACGATTTTAAGTTAAACAAGCTGAGCTGCTCTAGAGAACTATGCCATTCTCCCCTCCTGAAGGCTTTGCCACACCCAAGAAGGCAAGTGGGACAAGGCAATAAGGCAGCCTTCCTTTCTGCTACCCAGTCTCACCTTTTTAATGAGATCTAATACAGACTAAATATATATATACACACACACACATTTTGTTTTTTTTTCAGCCCAAATGGTTACTTATAATCAAAAATAGCTGAAAATATGGTAAGGCCATATTGACATGGACGAGAACATATTTAGATATTGGACAAGCACAGTTAGAAGACATAGATAATGCTCTGTAAAAGGGAAAACAGCTGGTAAACAAAGCTATCTGCTGGACAGTCTGATCCCAGAGGCTTAGATCACACTGGCCATGTAACTTCACTGTTTTATTCTTCACAATACTGCCTGAATAAAGGAAATCAGAAAGATAATATATATATAATAAACAGATCAGTGATCTCCGTGGCTGATGGACTTCAGAGGTACACTGAACTCCCACCTCCCAGTAACAAAAAAAAACGTCAAACCTCCATGAGAATAGCATTAGCAATCAAGGGCTAGATCTCACTGCTGTTGAGGAGAACAGCAAGTAATTAATAAAGCTTGAAATAGCCTTGAAAATAAAAAAACTTCTCATTAAAACAGAGGATGCATCAACTAACCTTTTCGCATGACATAATTGAAAAACTGCATGATCGATATCCGCCCATAAGGATCATTATGGAGTAATTTAGCGAAGATCTTAGCCGTGAAGAACTGCCTGTAAAACAAACACAACGCTACTTCTGTGCATCTAATTACACTGCATTGACAGATGCAGTTCCAGTACCCAAAACTTACGGACACTTTAAAAGCCTGCTTTAACAATATAGAGTGAGTTCTGTGTGTTCAAAGACATTAATTTGCTACACTACACTCAACAAGCGTAGAGTGTATTCACAGCAAGTACACACTTAGTTGGGACCCTACCAAGTAACAATGGTAAGCTCAATAAAAAGCAGCAGCCTTTGCTGCTCATAAATGTGAAACTCTTCAATGACTTGAGAATCTTGAATTTTCCTTCAATTTAGTTTCTCTTTAGTACAATATATTTGGTAGCTACCAACCTTCTACAATAACATATACATACACAAGGAACTGCCAATACTGACAGCTAACCTGCTTCTGCCCAAAACTAAATCACAAAGCTGTGTGCACAACAGCAGTCTCCCACAGGAGTGGGACGAAGCAATATTCATTGCATGACATACACAGAACATTTGGTAGGAAAGTTTCCATCAAAAGATATTAGGGACTGCTGGGCAGTATTGCTGGAGACATGATTTCTTCTCCAAGTACAAAATGTGCAGTTTACTGTCCACACTAACATCATAAAAATACTTATACTGATGAGAATGTCTTCAAAAGAACACAGTATCCTCTTTTGCAGACATCTCTACAAAAAGTTCCTGCAGAGATACAAGGCAATATACCTTTGCAAGGATGTAAAGCATCATGTTCAGCAATAACTTCATGAACACGATTTCTCTCACCATTAAACCGTCCCCATTTATTTGAGCAGTTAAACATTACAGCACCACTTAAATTTGGCCAGAGTAAGCATATACAAGAGAAGAAAGCCTTACTTGCATTTAGGTCCAGCTCTTTCACCAACTTTCAAGAAGTTCTCATAATTGATCATAGCTTCTTCCCCAATCATTGGTGATGTCTGATGTTTGTCCAGTAGAAACCAAAGATTCTTGAAAGGTATTTATATATTTGGTTAAGTAGATATCACTCTGTATACGTCAATGTGCGTAAGACAGAGCATCTAAGAAATGCAGCAAAAACGCGTTTTTACTGCAAGGCTATCTCAGTTAATCGGTACACAACATCACTTCAGCCAGAAAAGCAAGCAAGCAGTACACGTCACCAGGATTTCTAGGATCACATCCCTTTGTCTTTGCACTGCAGTAAACTCAACTGTCTTTGGAATCTCTCAGCAATATGTAAACAGAACTTATTGCTTCGGAGCCAACTAGGAAACTGATGTGCTAGAAAACCAGAAGCCATTGATTTTGTCCTCATGTACATCATGAGGAAGTCTTACACTTAACCTTACAAGTCAAAGACCATTCAGCACTTTGGCTTTAGCTAGTACTTCACAACAAGCCAATTTGCGCAAATACAAAGCATCTTACCAACCATACAAGACTCTGTGGACTGACAGGAGATGCTCAAACTTTGCAGAGAAAGGAAGATTTGTCACAAGTCATTACAAGAAAAACAGAAAGTATTTTCTTACCTGCAGCTCTTCATTATCCAACAGCTCTCTACTTTTTCTTTGCAGAAAGACTGCTCTAGATTCTTCTCTTAATTTCTGAAGCAAGACTTCATCTTCAGCTGGCAGCTAGAAGCATTGTGGCGTTTTAATTTTCTGTAGAGTGGTACCAGTCGAAAACTACACAGCTAGCAAGTACTCTTAGTTAGCCCTGACTCACACACTCAGATGAAGCTGTTTATTCAACAGAAAATACTGTACTATCTACCACAATGCTGTGTGGTACCTGCTTCTTCTACAGGCATACTTCTACATTTGCAAACTGTCTAAAACTACTTCAATACTGAAATATTTAATTGAAGTTGTACTTCTTTGACACGAGAGACAGAGAGACCTACCACATACTCGATAACCCACCTTGTAAGCACTTTCCCACTGTTGCAAGGGCTTACGCATAAGACATTTACTACCGTGTTCCTAGTCAGGAGACAGCAGCAGTTTCTGTTTCATGGTGGACCTGACTCTCAAAAGTGTACATGTCTACTAGACACGTTGTGTTTAGCAAAACAGATGAGAGAATACTCTGTATGAAAATACTGCCGCTGTTTACACACAAAACTGCATATCACTATCAGAACTTGGACATTTGCGTGTATATTCATCAACTGGAACATAGGTACTTGAGAACTTTATTGGCAGAAACCCACGATCCTAAGGAATATGGGGCGATGCAAGGTTAGACAGCAGTGAGCAAGGTGACAAATGCCAGCAACATCAAGGTGTCAAACTTTTACTCTCATATTCCCCCATCCCAATCTGATGTATGCCACAGGTAGGTTGCCTGACCAAGCACTTCTGCTAGATGCAAGCAACTATCTTTAGTCTGCAAGACTAATGACCCACCCTTTTCACAAAGCAGCAGCCTATCATGTCCAAATAGAAACAGGAAGATATGTATAACACCGGTCTACCAAAACTTAGTTAAAACAGGAAGTGGCTCTGAAAGAGAAACAGGACTTGTTACTTTTAGGAAACACCCAAGCCTATTGCCTGATTACCAAACTATTTCATGGTCTTTCATAAGATGCTTGGTAATTATTTGAAACTGCTGAAGTTTATAAGCACACAAAGCCAGAAAAGAATTATGCTAAGCAATCCACACCTTTCAGAAGCTTCTGAAGCTGAAATGCCCCTTTGAATAAATACAAGTTTCTTTTATAACACAAAACAGCCTCGTTCAAGTTTTATCTGGATACTTTGCTTACCCTGTAGTAAAATCGTGGTATGTTCATATATGATGTATTGCCACTTTTTCTTCCGCCTTTCCACTCCATGTAATATTTTGTGAACAACTCCATCTCTTCATCTTTTAGCTCTTGTTCACTTTTTTTGGCTGATTAACACAGAAAAGAATTTTCATGTTGGACTCCAAATAGGGTTTTAATGTAACAAGGAACTTGGAAAAAAGAAATTAATACTAAGGCTTACACAGCCATACTGATTAGTAAGACAAATATTATGAGGAAAGCAATGGAGCACACACCTGCTACATAAACAATAGACACAGTGAACATGTCATATGCCTGTTCTACATCTGCGTATCTACAGAGTACCTCTTCCAGCAACTACAGGCACCTGATGCTCTGAAGAGTATGTGTTTATAATAGATACACAGTTACGACTGACAAAGCAGCAACAGTCTTCTTTTACAAGGGTTGTTTTTTTTTTTTTTTTAAGACCCTACTTGTTGCAAGCAGGGGCAGAAAATCACAGTAAAGATTGCAGGCATATAATGATATCCTCCATGTTACAAGAGCTCTCCGTGAGTTCATACAGAACTAAGGAGTTACCAGCCGAGGCTGTAACAGGGATATGTACTACAGAGAAACCAGCCTTCACAGGATCGACCTCTGCAGGGCTCCTCAGGTTCGCAGCCTTGATCCCTGCTGCCGCTGACCCCTAAAATAACGCGCGTCTGTTTCTCCCCTGAATGACTCGAAGACCTGTCCTCTCATCACGGCAGCACCCGGCCAGCCGCCGTCGCCCCCGACCAGCCCTCCAGGCCCGCTCCAGCCCCGGCAGCCCGCAGCCCCCCGGAGCTGCAGCACGCTTCGAGGAACCGCCAAGGCCGCCCCTC
>VXAL01006770.1:40761-136007 GCA_013399475.1 Chauna torquata | reverse complement strand
AGACTGTGCTTCCCAGCAGGCCGCGCGCGCGCTGGTGCGGCCGGGCCGCGCTGCACGCTGGGAGTTGTAGTTCAGGGAGGCGCGTGGTGCTCGCCGCCGGCGCCATGTGCGGCCCCGCGCGCCCCGCCAGCCTCCGCTCTGAGCCGGCCCGCGGGGCGTGGGGAAACCTCCGCGCCCTGGCGGCTTCCGGCACCGGCGTGAGGCCAGGCCAGCGGCAGGGTGCGTATGGGGGCACGGCTGCGGGTGTCGCCTCGCCGCCGCCGGGGTTTGCGCGGATAAGCTGATGTGTCCGCGGGGCCTCCCGTCACCGGCGGTGGCGTTGCCCTGCCTCTGGCAGTCAGGCTGCCAAGGACTTGTGACTCGGGAGGACAGCTGAGCTGGACGGGCCACGGGTTAAAAGGCCGGAGGGAACTTCTGTGGGGATCCCGTGCCGACATCCCTGACCAGAAGTTTTCTAGATACCTTGAACTTTATGTTTGCCAGCATGCCAGTGTAAACGCGATAGTAAAGAGATAACAAAAGTGTAGAGCAGGTTGTGATGTTGTGGTGATTTTTTTTTTTATTATTATTATTTTTAGGAGACCTTCTGACTTGACTTGGATGAAGGCAGGAAGAAAAAAACCTGCACTTTTTGCCTAGCTGCATCAGAGTTGTCTGTCTGCCTACATCATACCTGCTACTCATCTTTACAGCAGCTGACAAAGAGAAATGCTAAGCTGCAAACCTGCAAAACATCTTGTCTAGAAAGAAAGACACCCTCATTTGAATGAATGTTCTCATAGTCTAATTTTATTTTTTGTGAAAGAGGTTTTACCATTTTTTGTTTTCATAAGAGATATAAAAGACTTGTGGAACAAACATTTTGAAACTGAAGCTTATGCAGCTTGACAGCCCGTAGGCTTTTGTAGTAAATTTTCCCACACAAACTAGTTTCTATTTTATAACTTCTCTCAGTACCGTGGGCTGATAGTGAGATAATTTCTTCTTGTGATGGCACTCTTTTCTCAAACTACTCAACAGGGTTTGCAGGCTTTGCTATGGAAATGTCATATATTCTGGCCTGTTTCAAGATGCCAGCAACTGTTTGCTGTCTCTTTTGGCATCCCCAATATGGTAAAGGTTAGCTATTTCAGTTTTATGACATCTTCCAGCACTGCTTTACCAGTGGATCCCAAAGGAAATGATGCCTTTCCTGCCAAGAAAAGTTCTGAAGTTGATTATGAAGAAGAAAAAGGATGGGATGAAGAGTGTAAAGAAATACCTAAAGGGAAACTCCACCTTTTTGCCTCTGCTGGAGCTCCCAAGAAACGCTTAATGAGTCACACGGTATCAAGGCATAAGTTTGCCAAGATACAGCCTCCAGAAAAACCTTTGCAGGCTGAGGAATGGAATAGACTGAGGGAAAGCTTTAAGTCACCTGAAATATTTGAAGAAGTGATGTTTAACAATATGGTGAGGTACAACAGCCCCATTGATGTGGCTAAGTCCTTGCTGACTCACTTGGCAAAGAGTAATGGTGACATTGGGTATAATTTGTTGGTGAAATATCTGGCATTGTGTGTCCAACAAGGGAAGACTTCAGAAATTCGTGATGTGTATGATATATTGAAAATCAGATTTAAGATTTTAGAAAGTGGGGCTTACAACCTTATTATCAGGGGGCTGAGTAATTCAGATCAATGGAGAATGGCATTGACTCTTTTGGAGGAAGTAAAAAAGATTATGATTCCCTCACGAACAAACTACGAATCCTGTATCAAAGCAGCTGGCCGTCACCAAGAAATGACCCTTGCATGTGAACTTTACCATGAAATGTTGGCTAAGGATATGGTGCCAACCTTGGATGTCCTGCAGGCCTTTTTTGACTACAGCAGGGGTATGAAAGATCCTGAATTACAAAAAGAGCTGTTTGGTATCCTCTTATATTTGAGAGAGAACCAAATATACCCTCACAAAACATTTATGTGGAGTATAAAGCTATGGTTTGAAAGGTAAATAATGTTTCAATAGCAAGCTCCAGTTCATGAGGATGAGATTCTGATTATTCCGCACATCAAATTTAATAAGATCCCTCAATATATTGTTTATGCTGATGGCTGAAAATAAATAAGCAGTTTACATGGAGTTCCCAAACAGATATAGAATCTGTGAACTTCTAGCACTGTTAACGTGGCAAAAATAATGCAGATCAGGAGGTAACTTTTGCTAACACAGGAAACTGATGATACATTAGGCACAGAAGTGAGGTCTGTGAGTGTAACTGAATAGGTGTTCTTTTAAATAATGATTTTTCTGAAGAGCAGACCAGCACTGACTTTTACTAGTGAGTAAAGCCAGATCCATCACAAGAGATCTGAGTGCAACGGAGAATCACAGTGTTTTCTGTTGCCTACTGTCTTCATTTAAAAAAAGAAAAAAAAACACAGAAGAGCCTCTATGTATCATTGTGTGAAATGAGAAAGGAAGGGGAGAAGCAGGATGGTTATCCCAATGCCCATGGCATATGCAATTGTGCAACCTAAGATAATTGTGGCAAAGAGAAAGACGTCTGCAATTTCATGTTATGTATATAGCCTATTCTGTTTTGGATCTTGTGGGCAAACGGAATGCTTACGGTAGCGTGGTGGCACCAGTGGTAGTGATGGGGTTGGTGATGATGATGTGGAGTCAAAAAGTCTCAATGCAGTATTTTGGTATGAGCAACATTACTCTTGGAGTATCTTTCTGAATCTCTCAGAATCACACCTGCATAGAATACTTGATTTCTTGCTTTCCCATCTGATTTCTGAAGTGCTTTATGAATGTGTAGGGCAGCAACTTGAAAATTGTCTGTGCAATCTGGTTATTTGTACAGTTCTTAATATTTGAGGACAAAGTAAACTAGAGAGGTTGGTGTTAGTTCTCTGCATGTTGTTAAATGCTTATTTGTTATATAATATTTTGGGGCATTGCTAAATTGTGTATGAATCTTTGTATGGTTTCTTTGCAGGGTGGGTAATTGGTCTATTTTATCTCTAAATATTGACAAGAACAGAACTGTTCTTTATCTGTAATTCAGGTATTGTTAAATAAGAATCTAATGCTGTCATTTATCTTTCCCTACGTATATGTTAGTATACCAGGAGAGAACTGGAGAGGACACCTGACCAACATTACTGACAGGTAAATGCAACATTTTATTTAAAAATGAGCTGTTGTCTTTTGATAGATGTTGAACTCTTCTTTCGTAACTATAAAAATAGCTTTTTTTCTGAATCTTTATATAAGAAAATATTTTAATCCTTGGGAGTATGAACTTTTGTTGTATACATGACTTCCCAGACTCCAATTTCCAAGTCATTCTTTTGCATGAAACAAGACCCCAGATGCACAGGTGAAAACGAGTTATGCTAAGCAGAGCCAAGACACCCACCTGCCCAAACAAACAAAGAAAAAACAAACAACAACAAACACAGAGAAAAACAAAAACTGCCATTTTACTGCGTGGCTTATTTGTTTAGGAATTAAAGACTAACTTTTGAGTTGGCTTTATAATGCTGTGGTTTAACAGGATATTTAACAGAGCAGCTTTGTAAGTAAGTTGATGCAAAAGTTACTTTTGCAGTAAGTTGATGTCTCCATGAAAACTGTTACAATTCACACCCTCCAGTAATTTGTACAGATGCAAGGGTTCTCCCTTCCCACCTGATTTTCAGTGAAGACCAAATAAATGATTCTTATGTTAGGTTTTCATAGGGTTAAGTTGGATGCATGTTTCTATTACAGCACAATTGTCTTAATGTCTGTAAATTCCTATTTTAAATGTTACCATTCTATTTGAAACCTAGTTCAGTGTTTTTGTAGCAAGTTGGCAACTGTAAATGTATTAGTTATAAGAATGTTTCCAACAGATTATGCTTTTTTGGTGAATCATAGTAATATACTAAGTGGTGGTTTATAATAATACACTGTTGCTCAGAAGGGAAAGTACACATAGAGACTGCTGCTTTTGAAGCCCTTGAAAGAACGGGCGTAACTCCCTGTCCGAAGAGTAAGGGTTGTTCACTGTAATGTGGTGGACTGTTATTATGTACGAATGTGTGTTACTATAGCGTAGTACGATAATTCACCAGATTCTAGATAACCTTTTTCAGCCTTTAGAGTTTTAAAATTCGAAAGTTGGTTGTCTTGATTAGGAGGTAGCTTGTTTTCTTACTGTCTATAAACAGTTACAGACTTTGAGAGCTAAAGAGTCTTAGATCACCTCACATTTTTATCCTGGGCTAAGAATCTGTGAATGCAGTGGTAACAAGGTGCTATGTGGCAGTTATTTGTCGTAATTATATGAACGTGTTTTATTTTGAAATAAACAATTTTGATGTAACCTGCCTGGTTAAGTATTCAAATAAATTTAAAATGGTTTCAAGAAAAGAAAGAGAATATGTGAATTTTGTTGTGTTTAAATTAAATGGCTTTAGACAGAAAAGATCCTTAGGTTTTAGGAATGAAAAAAAATCTTTTTTTTTCTGTCTTTAACATAAAGGACAAAGCCCTTAAGATGTCTTTGAAACTCATGTGGTGATTGTTACTAGACTCATCTCTGCAGTCAGTGTACCTGGTGTCTTAAAATCCAGAGGAACTATTATTTCCTAAGCTAGGCTTGAAAATTGAATAGGCTTATTCATAGGTTGTTCTGATTTTGTATAAGTACTGGCAGTTATATCTAATATACTTATATCAAGGATATTTTCTTCTTTCTCTGAGCTTCTAGTTTCTTTGAACTGTGGTAGTCAGAAGCTTGAACCCTCTGCAAGCAAATCTTGAAATTTGCTGGCCAGTTTTTGTAACTTTGAGAGTTACAAAAGCGTTGGTTTTCCAACATCAGCTATAGAAAGCTGCAGCTCAAGTTTTTTGAACCAGTGTCCAAATTACTGTATCCCATCTGACTTCATGTTTTATACGTAGATGTCATGATACTCTAACTCCATCTTTGTCCCTCAAAAAAAGTGGTTTAACAGCCAATTAGCTGGAAGGACAGCTACATATCCTACAGAGGTGAAAGCTTTCTGTCTGGGAATTTCTCGGCATGAAATCATAAAATGATCAGAGAGGACTTACAAAAATTGTCAGGTGATTTTAAAGGTATTTTAGAGGATTAAGGGTCCAATCTTGCAAGATGCTGACTGCTTCTAGTGCCTGTTTTGCCTCTGCTCCCTTTGGGAATCCGTACTATGAATTCATAAGAAGAAATTGGCTTCAGGAGCTTTGGTGGTTGTTGGGTGGTTGGGGTGGCTTGATCTGTTGGGATTATGGAGGGTCAATTTTTTTCTTTCTTTTTTTTGAATGAAATGAAAGTGATAGTTGCAGAATGATCCAAGTTAACTATGGGACAGGTATAAAAGTGTCCTTAAACTTCAGCTTAATGATTTTGGAGTAGTCTGGTAACAGCTCGTTAGGTATTTCTTCTCTGTTGCCGAACTGTGTGGTTCCTTAATGCAATTAGGTTTATTTAATGGTAGCTTTACAGCTATATGAGCAGTGAATCTTTTTGCTTATATTAATACGGAGGCTAAGCCTGCGATGGCCATAGTGGGTTGAGTGTCTGGAACATTGTTCTTATGGAGTGATAAATGTCCATTGTCAAGATTCCACACGTAACTTTTTTGATTCAGTAAAAGTACTGTCAGCGTTGCAATTAGTGCGCTCTTGGTTTGTTTTTAGGTAATGGTCTGTGCCTTAATGTATACCAGACGTCAGTTGCTGGCAGAATTTAACATTTCTGATTGCCATGGTATAGAAAATTACAGTGACTTACCCTTGGCATCTCTAGGGTATCTCTGTGGAGTAAGTAAGAGGACAACAACTTGTTCCGTTTTAACACTTGAAGCTCAACGCCTTCGATTCAGTTCTGAGACTGTGCTTGTGAAAATAAGTTATTTTGTTGGATTTAGAGAAGAATGATTACTCCTTCAGTCCAAAGTATGCCCAGCTGGGTGAATATAAGTTTTTAAACAGAGCATCATAGAAAGGAAAAATGTGAAACATCAACAACATATCCTGCATATAAGAGAAGCTTAAGTGGGAACAGGCAGGGAAAAATTCATTGTTTGACAGCCAGGAAGAACCAAAGACCCATTCAGACTAAGCATTATTTTATTTATTGCCTGAACAAACCATTGGATTCTGCTTATTTTATTGGTACCATGGCTGGAGTGTCTAGTCAGGTGATGAACAGGCAAGGTCAATCTCATGTCTAATATTCTTTGAAGAAGTGCTTAAGAACTTTAAAGAGAGCTAAGACATGACTGACTGTGAATTTCCTTAGTGTATGTTAATGTCCTATCTGACCCTTTCTTTTTCCTTTTTCACATAGTTATTAAAGAGTTAAGCTTGAAAACATTCCTAGTTTTAACCCACAATCAGAGATACAAGTCAAGAAATGTACCATGAAGTCCGTGTATATTTTTAGCTCATTGGTTTGTCTTTAGAAAGTTTATCCGTGAAACTTCAAAGCAAGTTTTTAGGGGAAAAAAAAGTTCACGTAGTTAACGATTGAAGCACTGAGGTGCCTGTTGTTTTGTCTCAGTCCTTCACTGCTACCCACGCCTTACTTGATGGTTTTGTGGTGGGCCCAGAGGTTCATGGTAATGATGCATGACTCATATATTTTTGACCCGGGTATACGGAGTTGTGCATTGTATTGGCGTACAGGTTTAGTTTGGAGAGGCTAGCAGGAGAGACAACTAGGAAAGAAAGGAATGAATAAATGGTACTTGGAAGCAATGGCAGTTGTGGTTTAATTTTCTTTGGAATATTCTTTAGGGCAGAGGCTATGGCTGTGGGACATGAAACAACTGGAAGAAAGGCTGGATCTTTGAAAAGATTCTTGTTCTCTCTCTCAAGGCATAGTTCTGGAAGATCATACAAAAATCCAGAAGTGGCCACAGAAGTTAGGCCGGTCGTGCTCTGCATCTTGGAATTAAGTGTGTGCAGTACTAGCAGGCTGCAGGAACAAAAACCCAGCTCACAGCATCTGATGTGGTTGTCTTTGTTGTGTGGGTTTGTTTTGATGGCCATTCCTAGTGCTGGGGAGTTTTTACAGCACCAGGTCAGTTAGACAAAAAGTTGTGCCTCTTGGTTGGTGTGTTCTCTGTTGCATTGCCTCACCTGTGCTGTTCGGGGAAGTTTTTAAGGATCTGCTATGACATGCCAGCACTCTTCTCAGGGGAAACTAAGGAGTTTGGCATACAGGTTTTCACATTCCCTGTTGTTCTATTCTGTAATCTATTCTGTAGTTTTCAGTCTCTTTGGTTTTTCGATCTCTTTGGTCTTTTAGTATTAAAAACATATATGGACAGAGCAGTGGAGAGTTCTTGTCGGTGTTGGAGACAAAGCAACGTATGATTTGGGATTTGCAGAACCACAATAATTACCACAGCTGCTGGCCCTGTGATAGGGCAGCTAAGAGTACTGAGAAGTGGATGATGTGAATGACAGAGGAAACTGTCCCAGGTGCTGCATGCAGTCATACGATCACTGACACAGCTCTACATGACAGAGTGGTGTTTCTGGATGTGGGAAATGAACAGTAAATGATGGCATTGGTGGACTGTAGCTGCAGAGCTTTTCTGTCTGTAGTATTCCACATTCCTAAATCGAGCCAGTGCAAGTGCATAACCTTCCCACTTTGATGTCTGTACTGCATGTATCCATGGTGACTTTTCTGGGTATTAGGGAAACTTCCAATACTGGAGATGTAAAAAAGAAAAAAAAATTGTGATAATGCTGGGAGTTGAATTCTGATCTCTCAAGGCCTAAATAAGTGCTGCTGAATGTATAAATATTCTTTTCTCACATCCTCCTGCAGAATTTTAGTCCTAAGTCCTCAAACATCTCTAGAGTTAAATCTTTGATCCTGATCCCGCTGAAGCCCATAAAATATTTCTGATGACTTTAGAGTTTTGGATGCGTCCCGGAAAGAGTACAACTAATTTTACTGTGTTGGATTTGTGGAAGAGAAATGTGCTCATAGTCAAGACACTCAGTAAGTTAGTAAAATTTAAGGTAGTTCTTATTTAAGAGTCTTTTATTTTTATCTTCTTGTTTCACTGTTATTACAGTGGACAGTGCCCAGTTTGCAACCATCAGCTGGAGGATAGTGAGCTCACCGAAGAGGAGTATAATAATCTCAGCGAAAGAATAATAAGAGACGTGATACATGGAACTGACACTTTTAGAAAGACAAGTCCACAGGTAGGTCTTGCATGCTGCCAGGCCCATTGGCTAGTAGGGTAGTCTACGTTTCATGTTCAAGTACTTTGAAAACACCGTAAATCTTTTTTTTCATCGCTTTAAACATTAATAAGCCATTAGATACTTACTGAAGTATCCTATGTATTCTTTTTCGGTTTTGTTGATGAACAAATTGTCAAAATCTTGACCTCTTTACTATTGTCTTTGTTCTTACATTTTCAGTCAGTCATTAATGGATACTGAAATAACTAAAATGTAAAGGAAGCTTGGAAAAAGTAATTTTTTAAAATAAAAAATTAAAAGCTGTGGGAATCTTTTAATCCTTCTAAAACTAAATTTTAAATATGGAATAAAGTCCAGTAACTAGAGCAAAATAAGACATGTGGCATTCTGAGCTTGCAAAAAAGCAGAAGTCGTCGTGTTTCTTAAGTTCAGTATCATATATGAAGCTTATGTTTATGTGCTGAATACTTCATTTTTCAGTTGGGTGGCTGTTTGCCAGAAACAATAAAGAACCAATTTTCATTTTGTTTACTCAAATTTCACAACTGACTAACCAATTACCCCTTGATTTTTAAAGATATACTTTCATATTTATAATTACAGTATATGTCAGGAGTGTCACACCTTTCAAAGGATGTTGTAAACATATGAGAGGGCGTAATTCCCATAAACTATTATGTATTGCAGTTCTGTTTCTTGCTTGTTTTGCATGGAGATTCAACAATAGTGATAATGAAGCTGAGCTCCGCTAGATGGAGCCCCCACCGTATCTTGGGGGTGGTTTTGCTTTGCCTCTGAAAGTATTGATGTTGTTTTGCTGCAGCTGGCACCTCTGTTCTGCACTGATTCTGAAAATATGGAAGAGGACACCAGTTTAGTTCTTAAGGTTTTCTGCAGACACAGACCTTGTGCACATAAAAGGTTAAGGAAACTTGAAACAGTTAATGTCAGGGTGCTTGTAGTACATGAAGTCTTTTAGGGCTTTTGGCTGATCTAGCTGTAAATTGTAGAGGGGGTGAAATTATCCTTGAAAATGTAGCAATAATTTTAAGTGGGTACTGGTGTTCTGTAATACTGTAAGATAAATGAAAGGACATATTTTATTGCATACTGTAGAACTAACTTTACCTGTTCTCCAAAAGCCTTTGTGAAAATTATCGTTGAGGTAGGTTTATTAAAGAAAGCAACAAAAAAGCTTTAATTCCTTAAACAGTTAACTGTCTAGTCTGTGAAGCTTCATTTGCATTCTGTGTAGTGACTACTGTCTTGAAAATTTCAAATGTGTAAGGTGTACAGGGCTAGATTAGAGTACCAGTTGGAGTGGGGAAGATTTAGGGAGGGAATTGTGGTAATGGGACATTCATGCCCAAGTTGAGCAGTAGTGGAAATGGTGTTTCCACTGTCTAAGAACCTGATTGATCAAATAAATGCAATCTAATGAAACAAATAATCACTATACTATTTTAAGTTTTGATGCACATAGATTTTGCTAATCCTTGCAATAGCTGAATTTCTGTCATTTACCACTCTGGGGCCAACCCCCTCTTGGCAATTCTGAGCTGGCCTGTGTCCAGTTCTGTACCAGCAGGCAGGCACCAGCAGGCTCAGTGGGGATAAACTCAGCGTGTTTACTGTTGGCTGTACGGCTTAAAGTCTGCTCCCTCTCTGAATGCTGAGCATGGATGTGTGGCAGAGGCAAAGCAGTGTTGTGGTGTGTTGGAAGTTTCCAGAAATAACTTTGGGACTTTCTACTTGCCTTTGTGCTGTGAAAGCAGACGTGGTGATGAAAATATCCTGCCCATTTTAGGTGTGCCAGAGTGTGTGACTTCTGCAGCTAGGGTTTTCCAGAGGGGAAAGTAGGTGAAGAGGCTGAAATTTTGATGTAGGCAAGTGTGTCTGAGAGGGGGTTTTCCATTTTCCAGTCAGTCACGTTTTTGTAGTAGCTGCAATAGAAAACGTCAGCTTTCTAATCCCTGTTTTCTCTTAACTAATTTTCTTTAGTGCATCACTGTTTCTTGCAGCAGAATGATTAACCAGGGAAACAGTTTGAGTTCTTTTGAGCTCTAAAAAGTTGTGTTCCAACAATGCTTTTAATTGCATTTGTAATGCATTTGTAATTTTCTTTTTTCTTCACTGAGGAATAGTCTTTTGTCTTACTATTGCAACAGTATCGTTGCTTTTTTTTTTTAATTTTATTTCTCCCACTCAAGCATAAATAAAATCAGATTAGAAAATGAGGAGCAAAGGTATGGTTTATTGAGGATCCTCCAAAAGTAGTCTGTTATGCTGTGTTTAAAAAAAAAAAAAAAAGATTTTGAGATTAGACACTTTTGGCAAGGAAAATGAAACAATAGAATGGCAGTGAACAATATTTTACAAATATTTTGAAAAGATGGCTTGTGTGAACTATATGACTGATTATCTGTGATGAGAAATACCTATAATATCTGTGAGACATTAAAAGTAGCCATCAATTTTAGATCTTTATACACAACTACCAAAAGCTCTGTTAGGATATCAGATGATGATCTGATATAGCAAGATGCAACCTTGCAGGCTAATACAGGAAGAAAAGAATTGTAACAAGACTGTCACATTTGTACCAGTGTCTATATGATACTTTCAGTTGGCTGCCTATTTACTCTGGCTGCATTTAAATGGGAGCTATGCTATTGATCCTGTGATGATAAAATCAGTATACTGAGAGGCAGTATCATCTTCTGCTGTGAACACTTTCATGCTCAGCTGTTTCTCTCAAATACACAAATGCAGTAATTTCATTCCCTTCCCAGCTACTTCATACCCCTGATAAGGGCTGATGTGCAGGGGGAAGGAAGCACTTGTCAGATGTGTATGTGCTGTCAGGAAGGCAGGAAGAGATGGGTTTGTGGGCATATAAAATCCCCACGCTAGGTCTGGGCTAAGTGTGTAAAAAAGGGGTTTTACATGTTCTTCTAGAATATAAGAGACTGGAGGAGGAAGAAGTGACCCATTCATATCGCTGTTATTTTTTGCAGCTGAATGAGGCTGTACGGTTTCCAAGGAGCCTTGAAAATAAAGCTCTCTCTTTTAACTTTTAGGTTGATGCCTTTTCTGTAATGCTTTGGTTCTCCTTTCATGTGCACATTTCCCAACTCCATGATTTGCCTCAAAGACCTGTGTGTTGTATGTCAGTCCTGTTCTAAATGATTTAGTTTATTACTTCCCAAAAAACTTATGTACTCCAAAACTATCTGTCACAGTCTGCCCTAACCCCTTCTGGCAGAGTCTTCGTTCTCAACTTCTAGTGTGATCTCTAGTTCTTTTACCTGCTTCCTTGACTCTAAATGTGTGGCCAAAGTCTCCTAAATTGGCTGCACTTGAGCTGCTTCCAAGGTGAGCTACCCTTACCTGCCCTGAGATGCCCGGATGATTATGGCTGTGTCTTGCACCTGGATGCCATGACTTCTTTGCCTAATCTTCTCAGGAAGAAAGAGAAGAGTGGTTAATTCGGCTGGGCCTGCTGTGACTCCAGAGGAGATTAGGGGCTGAAGAGAAAACCCCTTCTGAGCACACAGTGTGCTGTATGCACAGTGTGTGCCACAGCCCAGGCTGTGTGTGCCATTTACCTCCTCTGCCTCTTTTCCCATATACATTACATTCTTCCTGTCAATGCCAGAGAGCAAAGAACTGTCTGAGAGAGAAAATATGGAAGGAAGGAGAAGGCTGGTTGGAATTTCTCCTGTGGTTTCATATGCCCCGCTTCTCTCCCAGATGTGTGCCACGCTGCATCACAGGGTTCAGATTCCCAGTTAAGTTCTTCCTGTACAGTAGGAGCACAAAAATTTGGCCTGTTGGTGAATGCTGCAAAGCCCCTTGCACTGGGATGGGTTTTTTAGGCAGGGACAGTTCCTGTGGTTTCTTCTGAGGCAGGAAAGGCTGAAAGTCTTCTAGTTGGTTCTGTGGCAGGGTGGGTCACTTTGCTAGGGCTTGGTTTAAAATGACAGCACTTGGGTTCTCTGCTAGATTCTGCAAGAACCAGGCTGGCAGGATGAAAATTCTGGTGCCAGCATGGGTTGAAAGCTTCCTGTTGGTTCTGGAGAGGAGTATACGGGTGGTGAGCTGTAGTTAGGGTTAGGATTAGGGTTAAGCCAAGGCTTCAAGATGGTAGAGACTTCTGATCTTCATTGCCTTTGTTTGTTTGTTTGGTTTTATTTGCTTTTTCTCTCAGGTATTCTAGAGTAGGATGAATGCTGAGGTTGGCTTAGATGGGTGGGTTATTACTGGTGTTTGGATGGGTGTGAGTTACCAGATTGTAAGTAGGATGGGGTTTCAGGATAGCAAGGATGGAAGAACTTGTTATTGTTGAATCTCAAAAGTCCTGGAAGTCTGTTGTTTGGGGATTACTGTTTTGGACAGCAGGCACTGGAGAACTTGAGTTACTGTTAGAATCTTAAAACTTCATTAGGATTGAACGAGAGCTAATGCCAGTGGAGATGAAGAGCTTATTGGTAGCCTTTTGGGTGCGTGTTGCTGTTGAGCTATGGATAAAACTAAAGTAAGAGTTGATGTCTGGGAGTTAAAATACTTGAAGCACTCACTCAATATGGCTGTGGTTTGGTCAGAGCATTAGATTAGAGGTGACATCAGTAGGGACAAATGTGTTATCTAGTCTGCAACAACATGGATCAAAAAACTTGTTTATAAGTGTCATTTGATTATAGGACAACCAGTGCTGAACAGTTTAATTCTACAGATGATTCCACAGGTGTTGCCAAATGAGAGTGATGATTAAGTCCATCATTGCCTTGTGGCTGATTTTTAGTTACGGGAAGAATATGGTCATTGGATTGTGGATAAGGATAGGGTTAGCACTGCAATTAGAATTAAATAGAATTAATTAGAATTAAATACACAGATATTTAGCCTGAAGACTCCTGGATCATGAAGAGTCCTGTTCAGTCATAGGTCTAGGAAAACCTGCAAAGATGAGACACATTTGTAGGTAGGGCTGAACATTTTTTTTTTTTTTTTTTTTCATTTCTCTGGCTAAATATGGGCCACTGACTCAGGTGGGATGGGGTTAGCATTCAGTACAGCAGAATCCTGTATTGTCTCAAGAGCCAGGATTGCTGCTAGATCTTGTAAAATGCACAGGAATGGAGGAGAGCTGGTTTGAGTGGGGCTCAGGATTAGCTGTGGGTTTCTTTTGGTTTCGGTGTTTTGGCTAGGACTAAGGTTAGTTTTGGAGTTAGGAATGGGTAATGGTTTATGGTAGATGATGAGATAATTCCAGTACTAGACTGTCCAGAGTCTGAGAGCACTGTGACCCAAGCCACAGCCTTTATGCTGCATACTTTGTCTTCCTGCCTCCATTCAATTCAGGGTGCATGTTACACTATTCTTGTGATATGATCTGCTAGAGAGAAGAGAACCTCTGGAAGGAAGGAAGAAAGGAAGAGGAGGGGAAGAGGGAAGACTGAGTGGGAAAATGGGTGGTGAGAGACAAAGGCAGTTGGAATTTTTCTAAGACTTCTCTTGCATCTTCTCTTACCCCAGAGGCTCCTGATAATGGAAGCAAACAGAAGCACAGAGATTATTTTGGCAGGAGAATAAAAGACTAAGCTGCTTCCTTAGTAGCAAGAAATAAATTTAGCATGTATTTATTTCCCTCGATTACCTCAGTGTTAGAGAATCTTTCTTGAAGTTGGGTCAGATCTTCTGGGGTGGTCCAGTCTTCCTTTTCTTAGTTCATTTAACAAGGAATGAATTGAGATTTTGTTCAGGTCACTGTCTACTTTGCCGTCAACAGATTGTGCAGCAAAATTAGGCCACTATGCAAGAAAATAATGTTCCTTTCTTCCAATCCACTGTCTAAACCTGTTTTGTTGTGGCCCCCCCCAGTCTTTTTAAACTAATCCTTTGTCACTCTGTATTTGGAAATTCTCCTAACATGATACATTCTTCATACTCCACATAGGGCAATCAAGTAGGAAAAATCTGGTTCTAATCGTCTAATCTTTTTGAATGCCAGTTGCTTGGTTAAAATACGGTTGCTAATCTTAACTTGTTCCCACTATATATCATTTGGACATCTTGCTGAGCAACATACAGAGTTACTTTGCAGATGCAGTGATTTTCTCAGGTCTGTATCTTCCTTGCATTAGTTAGAACGTATAAGAACAAATAGAGGGAAACAGAAGAAATAGAAAAATTTTACCAAGGTTTTAGAATGTCATGCCTTGAGAAAGTATTTCTTTTTTTCCTGTTCATTAGCTCATCACAGAGGCAGACAGGGCCATAAACATGAAGTCAGAACAGTAGATTTTCACCAAAGAGTTAAACTAATCTGGTTTATCAGAGTAACTGATTTTTAAGGAGATTATTTTATCAGGAACCCCTGGGATACACAGCCTGGTATTGCAGCTCATCCATTCCACTAATTAGGATCTTCAGACTTCTTCAGGCAGTGTTCTCTGTCTTTGAATATTGCTAAGTTCTTTGATAATACTTCTAAAGTAAAATTAGTGTGAGCACACGTTGGTTATACACACTTTGGAATGTTACCTCTTTAAACTTGGGCATTATCGAATGGCCCTTTACCGTTTCATCCTTTGGTCCATCACCAAATATGCTTGCTTCTAAATCAAGAAGCTGGTCTCCAGCTGTGGTCAAAAACATTTTTTTTTGATGCTGCAGAGGCCTATGTGGAATTGTCTAATACAGGCTTCATTGTAATTTATGGTAACTAGAATGGCTTAACAAATTGTAATAATTTCATGTTATCTATCCAGTCCCTTATCTCTTAAAGATTTGATAAGGTTTGTTCTAGAACAGCAGCAATTAGAGCAGATATTTTCATTACACATGATGATCCTTTGAGTTGATACAGTTCCTCCAGAAATCTGTAAAATGTACTTTTTTCCTATAGTATGCATTGTTTCATCTTTTCGATGTTTAATTTTTTTTTTTTTTGGTATTCATCATTGGTCTGGCTTCTTCTGCGCCATTCTCTTTCCTAAATATCTGTAAAATATTTCATATATATATGAGAATTAGTACAGAACTTTGAAAGAAGATGCTGGTTTTTTAGCATGACCCTTTGTTTTTTCTCTTCTGTATTTGTAAGATGCTGTAGCTAGTTCAGTGTTTTAGTAGTTTTTTTATGAAGTCATGTCAGGTTTTTTTTGAACATCTAATTAATGTAATCTGGTTCTCTTTTACCTACTTTTACGTTGACACAGAAAGAATTTTTTGAGATACTCTTTTGTAAAAGTTGTGCACGTTAAACTCTGCCAGATCATAGTATTCCAGAGGTTTTGTACGTTTTTTAATAATTGGTTCAATCATCTTACAATGTACGGATGCTGGGTGCAAAGGTTTATAATTCTCTGGATTGTTTCCAGAAATATTAAAATAGGGGTAGAACATTTGGTGCCGTTCAGTCCCACAGAACAGTTGTTGTTTCTGTTGGGATTGCATTTATTAGTCAGCATAAGCATTTGGTGGCAGTGTGATTTTCAAGCTAGCATAACTAGCCTTACCACCTACCAGCTGCTCATTCCTGATCCCTTTGTCCCCTTAAAGTGTGCCAGAAAAAAAAAGTGAGTATAGCCCATGGTGAGCAGGGGACAAGCCTAGATGACAAAATAATGTTTTATTTTCTCCTGGGTGTTTTTTCAGCTAAATCAGTTCCTTGCTTAAATTCACTTCAAACATTTGCACCAGCATACAGAGAAAGCAGCACAGAGGTATATTTGGCTGTCTGATCTTCATGTAGCATCTTTCCACATGGAGATTATGGACTATCTGTAAATAAGTGCTAGTCTGCCTCATGTACCTGGGATGCTTTTTTTTGGTGCAGTTCACAATGCATAATTTTTATATTGTTCCACTGTCTTTCTGTAGTGCCTGTTACAGTGTTTTTAAGCATTCAAGTTCATCTCCGATGGCAGCATTGCAAAGACGAGGGCATTTTTCCACTGAGTACAGCAGCACGAACTGCTTGTTCCTTCCTCCCTCCATGTTGTGTGCTCAGGAAGGACATTTCAGAAGTACACTGCCTGGGTTGCTGAGGCGATGTGACTGACGGTGTGACTGACCCACGTCAGGCAGCAACAAGGTCTGCGACAGCACTGCCTGCTGACGCAGGAGCATGAACTGGCAACACAGAGCACATCTCAGCCTGACTGACAGCATGCCTGCTCTCTGCCTCCGAATTCCTTCTTGTTTGTGACAGTATCTCTGGAGGTTACAGCCACAGCAGTTTGAGACTCTTGCATTATTTGTTAACTTTGCAAGCATGGTAATAGAGGACAAACAAATCCTATGCAATCCAGAGTACATAGTGATACCATACACAATACTGAGAAAAGCCTTCCTGCTTATAAGATTTTGAAGGGGATTTCCAAGCTTTGAAACTGTGGGGGAAATATTTAAACCCTTCAGGCACAACAACAAACAGACTTAGGAGTGCTCCAATAGTTGCAACACAAGGCGCCTTAAAAGAAATTGGCTGGATTTCCGTTTGACAGCTGAATTTTATTTCTCACACACCAGTGCTCATTCCTGTGTTTTTCTTCTGACACTAGGAAACATTGCCAAAAACAAAGCAGCCTCCATCACTTTATATTCTATGAAACTGCTAAAAAGTGAATGTTTTCAGTTCCCAAAAAGCTGCTCTCACAGTGTTGAAAAATGCCCTGTTTGATACTTAGGGTAGGGTTGCATAATATTTACGTGTAACAGAATATTATGTTAATTAGAGTTTACTCTTTCCTTGCACTTGAGTCTATTGCCATTCAATGTGGAGAGGTGAAGCACTGCTTTTTCTGTTGTACAAAGCTTAGAATATGGTGAATGCTTCTGGAAAAAATACATATCGATAACTGTAGTTTTGTACTTCATAATCAACTTGTAGTGTTTCCACCATTCCTTATGAGTGAGCACAGATTTTATTGTTTAGGAGAAGTGACAAGCAGCTGTTTCTGCAGTGATTTTAATTGCTTTTGATAGGGTTTTTTTCCTCTTTTTGTTTGTTTGGTTTTTGTTTTAAAATTCCATATGTTTGCATGAACGTAACGGCCTTTCTTGTATTTAAAGTCCTCTATGGATTTGCTCACCTTTAATCTCCTTTGTATGCTATATTACTTTGGGTTTTTTTTGGCATTTAGGTCAGAGGACATTTTGTATTGTTGAAGAATTTGAGAAAGACTATGATTTTTATTTCTAGTTGCCGATATATTTCCTATTTAGACTTGAGCAGAAAAATCCTATGACCTAACCTTTCTGTGATCTTAAACCAATACTTCGGGTTCAGTGATCACAAAATTCTGTAGTTTCATAATCCTGTAAGTTCGCACAGTCAGCACTACCTGGTCATCCCTGTAGTCTCACCTGCTCCCAGTCTCATTCCGAGTCTGTGTGCTGTCTGCGCTGTTGTGCCAGTACAAACTTTTGTGCTCTGACCTGAGCAGGGGTACTGGTGCAGGCTAAAATCTGTTCCATTGCCTCAGCTCATGTTGGATCAGTTCTTAATCTACTCCAGTTTTCCTTGTGCCAACCAATGTGTTTGCATAGGTAGAGGTGGGGTTAGGCTAGGAATGAATGGCTAAGGGAAAGAAGAAGGCAGAAACACCTCTTTCTGTGGCAGCACCAGTACATATCAGTAAAAAATGATGGTGAAATACAGCGTGAGACAGCCAGCTGGTATGGAGTACCAAAAAAATGTAAGATTGTTCTGTGCTTTTACTGAGATATGAATGGACTTCAGCCACCCACATTCTAGTGGTTAAACAAAAAAAAAATATTTTAAAAGTCTTTACTTCTTCATGTCAGGATAAATTCCATAATGGGTTTGTTATGGCTGGCTCTTAGTAGTAAATCGATTTAGTCAGTGTGGTGTCCATTTGCAAACATAAGATCTCTTAGTAATAGTGGCAGTGAATCATTTCTAATGATTGCATAGTTGGCATTTCCCTATTTTCCCAGCTAGGCAATGAATGAAATCAGGTGTTTTTTTTCCAATTCCCTTTTCTTTTGCACACAGTGTACAACAGGGTACCACTGGAACCTCCCTTCCGCAGGCTCCCCACATTCCTGCTGCAGCTAGGCCTGTGCACTGGGTACACAGGCTTCTGCAAGACATCTGGCAGCAAGTGTAATAGAATTGCTGCACAATTTATTGCAACACACTTCTGTAGCTCCCTTGCATCAAGAGAAACTTCCTCAGCAGATTTTTGAGATGAACCCAGTCGGAACAAATTAAAAGTTGGTGTAGTGTTCGCTGTGTTTGTTTGAGCGTTCTTATGTGTAAAGAGAGATGTTACGCTACTTGTTGGCATCTTGTAGGGGTTCGTCTGAAGTGCCTCCTGTTGTGAAGAGCAGGAAGTTTTCATCTAAATGTTCCTTTTTGGTTTCCTGTATTTGTTATCTCCCTATCTGGCAAACACACTAGTATTTAGATCATGCAGTGCGTTCTCAGTTTGGAAGGGAAAGCCTGTCTGAGTTTGTTTTGCCTAAATCAGCCTTCATGTCGTTGTTGTACTGCATTGATGAGTCTTGAGTTTGGCTTCTCTTGATCAGCTGTATCCTAGCTGCAGCTGTGTTCTGCTTAATTACTCTTTGTAAGGAAGATCTTCAATTTCTTTTTCCAGATGGCTAATGAGGGGAATATCTTCAGAGAATTGTGGATGAATCATCTCTTTATTACTGTAGCTGTAAGAAAGATCTGGATAAAATCCAGACAAATCCTGATCTTTGAAAGATCAGCATCCTTCAAATTGTGTACTTTCTCTCTCACAGTGTAAGTCAGTGTGTACGCTTGAATAACTCTTTGTGCTGCATCTGGATGACATAGCCTGCTGCATATTCCCAGGGTTTACCCTTTTCCTTCCCTGTGTCTGGCGAGGATGGGAAATCTGACGACTCAAAAACTCTCTCTCAGGGAAGGAGACCTGGATCTTCTGCGCGGTTCATTTAGGTGTTTTGTTTGTTTTCTGGAAAAGGAAAGGAGCAATCTTGTGTGTTGCTGGGGAAACATGGATGAAGAGGAGAAAATGAACAGATCCTTGGGGATTTTTAATCTCTCTAAGGCTTGTCACTGGAGTCTTCTGAATTTGGTGACATAAATTGAACTTGGCCATTTGTCTTTTTGCACTTACTCTGCTATTAACTCCTCGTCAACCCTTGTGTGGAAAACAGTCTCCTGTGGCAGCAAGCCTTCTCTTCCTACTGTATCACATTGTTTACTGGTATTGGGAGTGTTTTTTCTTTCTCTCCCTGCTGTATTGCACAGTTTACTGGTAGTGAGGCAAAAGAGCTGCATGATCTGGGAGGCTGGCAGGGGCACACTGTCAGGCATCTGTTGGGATTGGAGAGGGAGATGTGGCCAGAAGGATGTGGCAGGGCAAGGTGGAGTGGGTGAGGGAATGACACAGTAAAGGCTGCAGTGTCTTCTGTGCTCCGAAAGTAAAACACAGAGAGCCAGGAGTCGGCTTCTGAGAGGCACTGAGCCTGTCTTGCTCAGCAGGACCCTCCTGGCATCCGTGTGCAGAGGGGAGCACCCACCCGCCCACCTCTTCTGTTGCTCGCCCAACTTCTGTGCTGCAGTGTTTCCTTGGCAAAGCACTCTGCCCGTCAGGGAAAACCCACCCCCTCAAGGAACTGCTCTGTAACTATTGTCACTTGAAGTAAAATACCATTTTAAAGACTTTTCACGAAGTGTTTGTTTTGTATTGAACTGAGCCCTTAAAGACAAGATTACTTGTACACCCTGTTTTTTAAAAATGTCTACTTGACTGTAGTCAGCGTTGCTTCAAATAATGTTGGCAATTGTTGGCATTGGGAAAATAACGCTGTTGGAGTGCTTACCATGTGTTTTCATCTGCTTCCACTTTATTTTGTCTTTACCATTCTTACTCATCTTTGTCTCAAAACTTTCCTATTTACTGTCATACAGCCTGCATGTGTTTTCCTTCTTTTTATCTTCCTTTCATTTCAGAGAGCCGTCCAGTGTTACAGTGATGGCTCACTGAATTTTGAACTACAGAGAAGTCCGATGAATGGCATAGCCTGGAAGCTGGGAATTCTTGTTGTTTGTTTTTTGCAGTTGTTTCTCTTCCGTCTTCCCACCACTGCCTTTGCTAGTGACTTCCTTTCTGTGTCTTGGTGTCCCTGTCCCTCAGATGGCAATGGGGATATTTATTCGCCTACGTAATGTACATTGAGATTGGGGCAGGAACAACACTTCACAAGTACCAACAGTTTCTGTTTGTTTGTGGTGATAGTTTTCTTGCCCTGCTTTTTATACTTTATCAATAATAATATTTAAGCCATGGAGAAGTAAAAGATCACAGGAAAGGCAGTTGATTCTGGTGGTGCTAGACTGAGCCGTGTGTTGTCTGTATTCTCATCAGTATTCTTTTGACCAGTACAGTTCGCTTCACTTGGAATTTATACCTGAAATTTTAACATCTGAATGAGGGAGGCATTCTTATCTCACTTGGTTTGTTTGTACTCTTAATACAAGTAACCCTTTTTCTAGTATAATTTGTCATAAGTGTTCTGACTAAATTTGAAGTCGGTGATCATTTGTTACTGCCTGACAGCAATATATTTTCTGAGCAAATACATTCTTTATTTCATTTCTTCCTTGGACAAAGAATTGTATATGCTATACAGGTTTTTGTTTTGGCATGGGGTGCGGGGCTTGCAGTTCTTTAGTTTTACACATTGCTATATGGTTAAATGGGAGAAGGTAAGATTAGAAGAGTGACTTTTGAATTTTGAGCAGAAGGGATGAAATTTGCAATTGTCATGAGTTACTGTGAGAGTTCACTTATAGTCTTGGACTGTGAAACCTCTGCTACCTGATAAATAAGTTTTACCCGATAGTAGAAGGGTCTTTGTTATGAAAGAAGGTCACTGCCCACCAGGATGGTCTAGGGTTCCTGTGCCTATTAAAAGCAGTCAGAGGCGGGAAGTAGAAATCTAATGCAAGTGTCTGCTAAAAACACTAAATCTTTACTCAAAAATCAAAACAGGAATTCCTGAGGACTTCATTAAAACTTTGTGTTCTGTTCTCCTTTGGGGTCTCAGGCCTAAAGCAATTGTGGTTTTCCTTTTGTTGGAAAAAACTGGATGGATGCTGTTTGTTTGCTCAACCACTGCATTATGTTTCTGACCTAGTAAGAAGTTCATTGTTTTGCTAGGCTTAAAGCTGTGTATTTCTCACAAATGGAGGTCTGCGTTTGTAAATGAATGTTTATTTAAACATAAATTCTATTATCCAAAGACTGGCATTCACAGATTTCAGAATTTTTAGAGAAGCTAAGCATGATGCTTATTTTACATTTGGAAATGTTAGGGTTAGTGATAGTGTCACAGTCCACTGGTATGTAAAATTGCTTTGTTTTGTAGCTGTTCCGTAACAATGACTATAGCATGTATCTTCATAAAAAGGTACGGTTCAGATTATAATTTTTAAAATCTAGATGACTGCGAAGTTTTGGTTTTCAGTGGTAATTTAATTAAAATTATGTTGAAAGTATCCACTGTAATACTTACGGCTTCTAAAGGTATTTTTTTGTGCGTGTGGTTGTTTCAGCAAATATGCAAGTAAAGATGTGAATTGTAGCCAGCAAAGGAAAAGTGAGAGATTTAGTGTTTTTGTTTTTTAAATAAAAACTGAATTAAAACTGTTTCTATTAAACTAAACATATTCTTTCTCCTACCTTTTTATTTATTTATTTCAGGAATTTGAAGCCTTTCAAACATTTGTGGAAAATCGACTTCCGTTTGATATTGTTATTGATGGACTCAATGTTTCCCACATAAAACCCAGAAAGATGCAGTGTGAAAATGTAAGTGCTGGTTAAATATTAATTAAGAGTTTTGTGTATGCTTAGGCTGATGGTAGAACAATTAGTGCCTCATTATTACTTACCCTCTCGAGAAATTGATCAAACATTTTTGTAGCACATTACAATGAAGTTCAAAGACTTATCTAGACTTCACAGATTAAAATGATCAGTGGAGAGATGGTGGTTCTTACGTATTTGACTGTATTAGTCATATAAAATCTTACCTAAATTTCCCCTTGTATGCAATGCTCATAGTTAGAGATAAGTTATTGATGATAACGTTATTAGGACATATGTTGTGTGTCTGTTTTCATAATAACGGGGAACAGAAAGAATCTACCATATAGAAGATTGTCTAGTTCAGTTATGCTGGTAAGTTGTTCTCTTGAAATAACCCTTTACTTCAAACTGCATCCTGTACAAGTTCAAACTTTATCTCCTATTGTCTTAAGCATTTGAGTCCTGTTCTTACAAGGACAACTCAAACTGTCTTCAGTTCTTTCCACTTGGTGGTTTTTAGAAGAATAACCTTGCTTCTTTACCAATACCTACTTTTGAGAATTCTTGGTACTCTTTTTTAGCATTTCACTAAGAAATAGCTTAATATTTTGTTGTTGTTGTTGTTTTTCCAATCAAATATTTATTTTAAATTAGGAATAACAAAGTAGCTGCTCATATCTTCCAAAGCAGACTTTAAACTTTCAAGCTCTTGAAATTAAAACAGTTATAAATGCATTTGATAAAAAAGGAAGTAATTTACTTCTAGTAATTACAAGAAATACATTTTTGTTCTTAGAACTACTTTAAAACTATTCTGAAGAGGCAGGATATCCTTTTATATATGGAGATAAAAGCAGCTGATCTAGGGAGCTGAGATAAACGTGCTGAAAGATGTCTCTTCGAGAGCTGCAGTGAAGTTTCATGAGATACTGGCTCATGAAGAGGGTACTTTCCTTAGTATGAAAATACAAAAGGAAGTTTACAAGTTGTTTGCATGGGATCATGGAGGAAGTGTTGATTGTCTGAGAAGAATCCCAGGCAGGGTGCAGTGGCACAGTGTTTTAAGACCTATAAAGATAGATTTATGCTGCCAAATGGGGAAGAGAAACAAACTGTTTGTTGATGTCCTGCATCAGTGCATTCCTGTCTCAGTGTGGGAGCTCTGAACAGTGTCCTGAATGTTTAGTAAATGTTGGAGGTGATGGAGCAAAGAGCCAGCCTGGTTTTGCTGGATAATTACTGCTGATTTCTGCTCAGAAATCTTACTAGGAGATGTTAGCATGTTGAGCAGCATAAGCTGCCTTTGAATTCCTTCTTGGCTTCTGCTGTGTTTACTGGAAAGACTTTAGGATCCAAGAAGCCAAGCACCTCCAGAAGGACAGTATGGCAGCATCTGCTTTCCATTTAGATGATTCCATACAGATACAGGTTGGATCTCCAGTGAGTCTTAGGTATTTACAGATTAGGAGAATATGTCTGCTTTTCCTTCCTGCACAACAGAACACTAACTACCTACCTTACCTCCAGAGAAAGATTCTCTTAGCTAAAATTTACTTGTTTTACAAGTTATGTTGCTGTTAATTGTTATTGCATCTTGTCATGCATCAGAAATGTTAATCATTGGAGTTTCTGCCAGCTAGTCTTTAGCTGCTCCTGTTATATCAATCCTGTTTTTGAGAGTGTGAAGTCATTCCATGAGATAGAATGAACATGCCCATTACTTTTTCTGTGCCTTACATCTGTAGATATTTACTGGCTGGATAGTACATCTTTTGGCATAGGAAGTGTATATTCATATTCTAAGCAACAAAATAGCTGCTTCTCTGCTACAACCATCCTGAAGAAATACTCTTCTAGACGTATGAACTACTAAATACATTTTCTTCTACTGGGCCCCTGTATTTATCAAGATACTTTTTTGGTTGTTTAATGGTAGAAGTCTTTATACATGATTGTTCTATTAACTGCTGAGTTTGCTGTTTTATCTGCTTGAAAACATTGTTTAAATGTGAGAGCATGCTGGATGGTAATTAGTAGTTTTTTCTTTCTTCATGAGTCTGAATTCTTACATTGTAACATGTCAGGAAAAGATTGTACCTTTGTTCTTATTTTAGGCACTTAGGACAAGAACCATGTGTTCTGGTTTATTTATTCTTTTTTTCAAGACATGGCTAAACAAAGTAAAAGGAAAAAAAACAGCAGCGCAAAACAGAGCAACCCTTTCTTCTGTCTCCAAACTTTTCCTCCAGATGAGGGAAGGGAAGGCCACAGGAATCTCCGCCTGTGTCACTTTCCTGATTACTGCTGGTGCTGCGGAGTAGTCTCCCATCTGTGACTGCTGATCTCTCTGCAGGCTGTACTGTGTGCTTTGAGGGCTAAGTCTGACACAAAGCACCTCCTCTCTGGAGGCTGCTGTCCCCGCAGCAGAGGCAGCTGAATGAGAAGTGTAGAGGGGCAGGTCTGGGGCACAAAGTACAGAACTGAGAGGACGAAGAGGAGGAATAAATGCAAGAGAAGTTGGCAGAGTGTGAGGGATAGAAAAAGCTAACAGTGAAGACTGCTGAGGTCAGGCTGGCTGTCTAGGACAGTATGACTGGCCAATTGAGGAGAGGGGCATGTTGTGACTCTTTAGTGACCTATTCTGCTCGTCTTGAGAAATAATAAGAGTATGTTTCCAAGAACCTGTGTTAAAAGCTGCGAATTGTTAGCTTTTTGGACCACCTGTTATATGATTTAGAGAGAATAGCAGAGTAAAAGTCATTGTTAAACATGGGAAATGGCATAAGATCTATGTGGCGATTTTAATGCATTCTCGTCTTTATTTAAATTTAACAAAAAATACAAGAAAACATTGAGAAAATGCTACTTTCTTTTTCAAACAGCTTAATATTTGTAATTCCATTTAGGCATTCCATAGGCATCTTGGAAAGTGGCTGGGTGTGTGGGCAAGGCACAAGTACCTTGTGAGAGGATGAGAAGAGAAGGAAAAACAGCAGAAGTTGAAGGAATGACTCTTACTTGTGTAATCCCAAAAGTATTGACATTCTGGAAAACTAGATATGTGACTTGCAGTAGCCCCAGGCACCTTTAGTCTTCACAGCCAGCACTTACTTAGCAGATCATCATGAATCTTATTGACTTGGCAGATTTACAGGAATATTTTGTGGTAATTTCTCTATTATATGACACAGTCACTTTGTAATTACAATCCACTTTTTTGCCAGGTTGATTTTAAACTAGAGCTGTTTCCTGGTACAAATCACCATGCGGCTACATCAATTACTGACAAAAGAGAAGGTAGCATGAGGATGGGAACAAACATTTTTGATGGCTAGGGAATGGTGAGATAATGTCTTTTGAAGGCAGTCACTGTAAAACTGCAACACTGGATATTAGCAAGGACTTCTTTTCAACACTTTGCAATTTAGTGCATCATTTTAAATTAGATGTCAAAATTGATTCCTAATTAAAAGATGTCATAGAATGGAAATTGTTTCTATTGTTTGGATTACATAGCAAAAATAATCTCCCATAAAGTGTAAAATAGTTGAGTCATGTCTTTTTTGCTTTATATTCTGCTCCTGTTTAAGACTGTACCTGATGCGTATTTGCGTTGATGAGTCAGTCACAGTTTGTACTGCAAACATGGTAGTTTACAAACTGAGATATCCTTGCACTTTGACTAAGCAAAGTTCATTCAGGCTGTGTCGTGACTCTGAGTTAATCCTTTCCTCCAGATGTATCTAATTACATAAATCTGTAGCTAACACAATGACATTTGGAACTCCACGTACCCTGCTGCCCTAACTCCCTGCAGTGCTCCTGCCTTTCACCTTGTAAAGGTCAAGAGAGGGAATTTCCACACACTGGTTTTCTGGTTCTCTTATTAAACACAAACTGTTACATAGTTCTCAGATGCATTTTTTTCCTGTTTATCACAGTTTTCTGTAGAAGTATTCCTTGGAAGCAAGGGGAATCTAAGTGCAAGCAGGAATATATGGGCTCTGAAAGCATCCAACTTTGCTTGTGGGAGCGGAGTGAAGGAACTCTGAGATCTTTCCAGCTACCCCTAGATTGTAAGGGCCAGGGCAGGAGGTGAAGTAGAGACGGGTAGGGGAGCATGATCAGCAAGCATGATTTAGAAAGGACTTCACTATTTTTAATTTACATTGAGACTGATCTGTTGTAAATGAGGTATGCAGCCAACTGCCTTCATAGTCGTACCCAGCTAGTCTTAGACATAACTGAATATATATATTTCAAATGATTGTTGGAACAGATCAAAGCAAACTCACAATTCCCTTTTTTCAAACAGTTCAGCAGTTGGGGCCAGCTCAGCCCTAGCTTTTCACTCTTAGATGTCTGAGTTTAATACAGAGATTAGAAAGATTGGTAAAATACTTCCAGATTGAGTTCCTTAAGGCTGATACTGCACCAAGAAGTAGTTTTCGCTCTTGGCGGAGAGTTCAAAGTGGTTCCTCCCAAACTTAATCAGCATTTCTATAAATGGACTACACAAGTTCATGTAATTCCCGTGCAAATTATAGTAGTCTTGTACAACAGCTGACAAAGCCAGACCCTTGCTGTTCCCCTCCCATCCCAGCCTGGTGGCAGCAGTTGGCAGCCCTACCACAGCTTCTCCTGCCTGCAGCAGCAGTCAGCCCCTGCCAGCAAAACCACCAAACCTACCTTGCTGCACCTCTCACAGCCCACCACAAAAAGGCAGGCTGTGATTGCTGTAGTTAGGGGTGCTCAGTGACAGGCAGAGGGGACAGGGCATGCCTGGCAGATATTTCCTCTTTTCCAGGGGAAAAGCAGCAAACTTCTTGAGTGCAGGTTGCTCTCTGAATGGGACGAGGGTTGTTTGACTAAATGAACTGTGTGGTCACAAGTGGCATAGCAAACACAGGTTATTGCTTTTTTTTTTTTTCCATGTTAAATATTTTTCAAATTTTTATCAAGGAGATTCAAAGTTTAAAACTAATATTATGGTATTAGCTGTTCTACTGGTTCTGTGCTAGTTATTCCTGGACTTCCTGACTACTTCAGCAGTATGGAAAAGGGTAGAGAGAGGTTGCACCCTTGAAGAGAAAGCTGACAGTGAGAAGACTTTCATCAGGAGAGGGGAGAAAAACGGGATGTAGGATACTAGTCTACAGGAAAATGGTGAATGGTCTTATTATATTTTTGAAAAAAAAAGCCTAACCGTGGCCACAAAGTTGAAGAACTTTGAAGAATTATTCTTTGTAAATTCAGCTTTGAACCATTGTTTTGATAGGAACTTTATTCACAGTGTCAAGGTTCTTTCTCCAAATATCGAGACAAAAAGAACAGCTCTTCAAATGAAGAAACTGAAAAAGAGGGGGGGAATTAAAAAACAGGGCCACAGTAACCCATCATTCTCTTGTGTTTGTAACCCCAAACAACTTTGAAATATAATTTTGTTTCTTTGAAGTCTCCTGCACCTATAAATCCTCTATGATTAAAAAAGAAAAAAAATATATTGGAGCTTACAGTATTTGGGGGAAACAATAAGCAAAACTTTCTCTCACATGTCTGACTTACTAAAAAATAAATGGTTGACAGATTCATGTACTAATATACTCAGGTTTTCGTGTGGTAATTTCTCCCAGTCTTCAAGTCTGTTCCTAGCCACACTACATGTATATGACATCAACTGCGCAATTAGTGAGACAGTGATACTTGATACAAAACATGAGCTCTACTGTATGAGCTGTCCTGCAAAACAAGCATTTATTAATAAACTTGCCCCAAATCAAGTCATGCGTGGAATTTTTTTCTTCTTTGACTCATTTGGCAGCATCTGTGATTACTGTCTTTAAATGAAGCGAAAATTGAGTAGATCCATGAGTCATTCTCTGTTCAGAATCAATACATCCAACAGAGGTCTTATTTGTCATACTGTGGCAGTTCATCAATTCTTCATGCTACCAACTCTTGTCCTACCACTCAGCAAAGCCGTCAGACGTGTTTGTCCATTTGCTCCCAGCCTTTTCCATCTCTCTCTTTTCTGTCTTTTAATGATAGTCCAAGTTTACATTTATATGGTAACTAAACATTAGCCCTGTTACTCAACATTGCAGAAATTTCTGTCTTTGCAACATCTGTTGCAGTCTTTAGAACTGTGCTTTCATTTCCTTTGAGTATTGTTCAAATCATAAGGATGAAGATCTTTGATGGATTCACTGAAAATCACTTACAGCATCTGTGTAACATGATCATCAGTTGATTTTAGTCCCAGGATACCTCTCCTGACATTCAAGCCCTGTCTTAGTAGAGAAAGGAGCTCAATAACAGATACTCTTGCAACTTCACTTATTTTTAGTGTTAGAGGTGTGTGACTGGTGCACTCAACATGGTATTCATCTCTCCTCAGTTAATTTCTGAGGGTCCTTGAATGTCTCAGCAGATGGACTGAGTCGATTTCTTCTCCTAAGTCACATGTAAGAGACTGAAATGCTGAAATTCCCTCCCCCACCCCATACTGGGGCCATGCTAAATTAGATAGATCAAGTTCATAAATTTTTGGTCACCAGATACAAAAGAAGAGCAAGGCTGTTAAGCTTCTCAGGAGAGGTAAAAGAGACTAGGCTCATTTGCCTCAAACCTAGAGGATAGGCCTGAGGAGTTTATCTTCTCTCCTTACAGTTCTTCAGAAAGGTCAGATAGTTTCCATTTGTGGCTAGAAGAGAAATAAAAGGGCATTTGATGTATTCTGCTTCGCAGACACACACAATAATTGAAGGTGTATTTGACATGAGTGTCAGAGATTCTAGAAATACTCCTTCAAGTAGTAGGCGTGTATGCTTCCACTTTCCTTTCAGAGGTACCCAATCTGATATTGCATTTCGTGGTAAGAAGAATAAAGCAGCAGAAACTGAACTGGTTAAGAAATCTGACTATCAGGCATTTTGACAACCTCTCCCTGTTTTCTGCCAAAGTCTGATACTTCCTGGTGGTGCCTCCCTTGACTATTTGCAACCTCTGTTGCTGGCTGTAAGACTGAATAGAAGATTTGTGATTAAATTAGTGATCTGTATTGGTTCCTCTCTGTTATTTATCATTTCTGCCTTTGTATTTGACAACAGCAGCAAATCAAATGTTAAGATAAGTACAGAAGCAGCCAAGCACTCCTCTTTTATGCGGGGAATTGCATAATATCTTTCATAACAATAATTCTTGTACATCACCAGGTATATGAGCTTGAAATTCAACAGAGCAGAATGAACATGCCCTGATGATTCATGTCCCAGTGAACTTTGTAACTGTAGCAACAGTTTGTTTGTTGTATTGTAGGGAAGTCCCACTAAAATCTGGGTGATAAAGTCAAATGAAGGTATCTTCTGAGCTGGATGAGTTTCAATCCTGTTTTCACTTCTCCCTTAGAAACCAAAAGATGAACTTTCTTTGGGCAGCCCAACTGATTCATCTAATTATGGAACTGTTATCAACATGGTAATAAGAGGTGTGCTGTGCCTCCAGATCTGAAACCTGGTCTTTAGGGAACTGAACTGCTTCTTTAGAAGTGATTCTTGTGTAGAAACTCCGTATTGAGTAGTGCTATTAACATATGGGAAGCAGGCTGGAAAATGTGAAGGTTGGTTTATTATAGGCCAATTCTATGTAAGAATAAATATTTGCTTTAAGCCTGAGAAATGCTGTTTTTTATGTGTCTTCTTAAAGGTAATAAAATAAAATCCTCAGAGCAATGATTGCGTTCATTTATATACATCTGCATTTATGTACTTTGAAAAGCAATAAGTTTTTGATTCACATGTGGCTTTTATATCTCATATGCTATTTTTAGTAGAAGTAGGAAAGTACACGTGTTTGGAAGGTGCATTATCTGAGGGAGAAAAGGTACAATGAAACAAAAGCTTAAATTTCATTCGGATTTATTTATGAAGTTATGAAAGCCTAGATTTTCTTGCACAGTGGGTTATTTGTAGGGATCTCAGTATATTGACATGCTGATTAATGATTCAGCAAGCCATTAAGCTGCATTTATTGTTTTTTCTCTGTTTGAGTTCTACTTGTAGAGCTAGAGTGGAAGAGACATTTGTATAGGTAGTTGAATATATTTAAATTGAGGTTATAAAATGATTATAACCTGCAGTGAAATTTAAAACCAGAGTTAAAGTAAATTAATTTTTTTAATCTTCTAGAAAAAATTGAGTAGAATTCTCCACAGCTTTTAATCTAAATCTCTTTGTAAACTGATTTCTTCATGTTGTCTGGAACAAGAAAATAGTTTACTAACTTCTATTTGAATCTAGAAGAACAGCTTCACCAGAATTAAGATTTAGTACTGCGAACATGATCGCACTGGCAGTATGCTTGTTTAAAACCAAATCACAAGAATTCATATTTATATTATAACTTATAAACGTAAGTTATATTTCACACTTAACTTCTGAAAAATTTTAACACTTAATCTTTATCCAAAATACTGTTACCCATTACAGGTGACTTCCTGCATCAAACACTTAATATGAAAAACATACCTTTTTCCAGTATTGATTTTGTATATCAGATGCAGAGGTGACAGGCAAGAGGCCATCCCTCTTCAAGTTCTGTGAAGTTTGTAGGGATGATTCATGTTGTTATAGTCGCCCAGATTTTTTTTTTTTTTTTTACTGATTTAGGAAGTTCTGGATGAAGAAGTTGCATCCTGACTAGCAAATTTAATTGCCCTGATAGAATTTTCTTTGATAAACTTATTTAATTACCTTCCCAAAATACTTTTGGTTTTCAAAGGATCCTGCAGCAATGAGTGCCACAATTATAAAGGATATACTTAAGTCTGTGCTTTTGTTTGTTTTAAACCTTCTGTCTGATAATTTTTTTGATGGCCTCCCTCTACTTTTTGTGCTGAGAAATGGTGAATATTCCCTATTTGCATTCTCCAGCTAACTTGCTGTTTTACAGACCTTCTAGAATAAGTAGCATATATTCTTTTTATAAATCACCTGGAATAAAAAATTACATACAGTTGTGCATGGATTTTTGTTTCTTTTTTATTTTTAACTATGTTCCTTTCTTGATATAGGGTATTTGCTCTACCTGAGTGCGTATGATGAAAATAAAGGCTACTATTGGGCTAAAGAATAAGCTCCTCAAATGGGACTGGGGAGACCAGCACTTCAATGTGTAATTGCTGGTCTCCTGCTTGACTGTGAGCAACTCCATTTGAAGTATCCTGGTCTTGCAGATTACCTCTAGTTAGTGTAACAAGCCAAAGTTTTCTGTGGATTTTTTCATTATTTTTTAAAATGAATTCTTTTATCTCATAGAATGAAAATTTGTATTTTTTTTTCTTATTTAATTGTAAAAGATGAGATGAATATAAGATTTTAAATAAAATTGAAAATCAGTTGCACCTCAGAAAGGCAGTGGGAGTTTGTGTGACACTACAGCAATCCACTGCAATCTTCTGTGGATCATTTGTGGTGTGCTTTTGCTGTGGATAATATGTGGTTAAACAGAGATGGCAGGAAGAGGGAACAGTGTCTTGGCATCCTCCATCTAACTCCCCACCACCGATGCTATCGAAACATAGTCTAGAATAGTAGAAAATGTGGAATACCTGGAAACTTTGCAAGTGTTAATGGTTGTATTAATGGTGACCTGATTTATCCATACAAAACGTAATTAAGGTATTAGCATACGTGCTGAGAGTTGTAAATGATTTTGTTACTAGGTATCATGTGAGGAACAGGAGTGATACTGTAAGAATACCAGTACCAAGAACATAATAAGAAAGCTATGGCTACCTTTGCTGCTACTGTTCAGATTTTCAGAAAGAATAACCAGAGGCTAATTTCTAGCACAGGCATTGCTAATCTACATGGGTTCTTCTTCTGTCATATAGAACGAACTCTGAAATATGGGGATTTCTTGAGACTGCTTCTGGGAGAGAAGTCATATAGCAACATGACTCAAGCTGGAATAAACTCCAGAGTTGTTCCTGAGCTGCAGGATCTCCTGAAAATGAACCTTGTATCTGCTGGGTCTCTTCAAGTGCGTGTAATGTTAGTGTAGCAAGTCAATAGCTTACTGCTGCAGAGGTCAGTCCTGTGTATAAGGTCATCCCTAGCTCTGTGTATAAAGCAATGGAATGTTCTTTGGTACTTGCAGAAACTCTCTCTAAACACTTTCCTTATTTGCTTCTTAGCATGATATCTCATGTTGATTACCTGGTTTTACAACTTTTTGGGTCTTCTGATGTGCATTTGTCTAACTGACAGAGAATGAACTAAAAGTTTAAAATTGTATATATGTATGTACTTATTAGTAGCCATGATGCTATGGCCCCATGGTACTAACCATTGTACATCAATAGAATTCTTTACTTAACGACCTCAAAGAAAGGTGTCTACCTCAAGATCTTAAAAATTAAACTTTGAAAACTGTTAGATGAAGAAATACCCCTACGAAGCATCATTTGTATTAGAGGTCTCCTTTTTATGTGTATCCATCAAATAAAAATCCATGCTGTCTATTCTATAAATATTCTTCCCTGAATATGATCCCAAAAACTACATTTAAAATCACTTTGGATACTTAATCTCTGGCATTGTATGTACTGACCTGCCTCATATTTTTAGGAAACCTACCTCTTCTTGAGAAATTCTCTATTTCAAATCATTTACATATTTCATAGTAATCTTTACAAGTATCTACTGTTTTTTCCTTTCCACACAGACATACTAGCTTGTGATGCCGGTCCTCGTGATCTGTTATTCACCAGACACTTCTTTAATAATCTGAACAGTTCTTTTCACAGTTCTATCTGGAAACATGCATTCAAGTTATAATGAGTCAGGTGAGTCAGAAGCTGAAGATGTTGTCAAAATTCTATAAACATAATATACTCTATTTTCCAACCAATTTTGTCAGTTTTAACTGGTACTTACTGGCTTCTGTTTAATTTTTCCAATTAATTTGTATCGTATCCAACTGCTGCGTTGTCCTGTCCTTGGCTCAATCTTTCCTGTAATGACTGTTAAAAGGGAACCCGTGCATCTGTCAAGTTTGTGATAGCACCAACTTACCTTTGACATAAATAAGGAAATACTAGTTATGCTTATATCTGTCCTCATCATTTTCTTGCATTCATCTATTTACCTGCTCGCTTCTATGATCATTAAAAAGGAAACAGTGAATTGGCAGTAATATTTCTTCCATCTGTAATATTTTTATTCTTTTTGAGTCTTGAACTTTCCAGGATTCAGGTTGACCTGGCTCCTTGAGCAAGTTGTGTACATTGTGTGCCATAAGCTCTCTGACAGAAGTTAAAAGCCAGTTCATTTCCACTGGTTCAGTGGAGTTGTTCCTGACTTATGTAATGTACCTGCATGGAAGAATCCACTTTGCTGATGCCTTGTTTATTTCCTAATTGTGTGATATTTGGGTAAACTAGGTAGTGCTAACACTATGCGGTGAAAAAATTAAAAAGTGGAAATATGATGTAGGTGTTTATTAGAGTTGTGGTTCATTGGAATTTCTCCTTCTATATTCAATGCAAGTTTGTGGAAAGCATAATAGAAGATAGGTATTCCTTAAGTGCTAGTACTACCTATACTACTACCTGATTGATTGATTGATTGATTGATAGGAGTTTTCTTCCACTGCAGCCCTAAGTTGGCTCATACGTGAATAATTAAATGAAGTGGTAGTAAGAGGGATGCAAGAGGGTAGTCATAGAGCAGAACCAGCCAGTCTTAATGATGTTGATTTACCCTGCTGCTTCTTAGGAGTCATTATCCTGGGCTTGTCTAATGTTAATTTTGCTACACTGCTTTCAGCAGCTAAAGTCATTTGTGTTTACACATGTTGTCCCTGTAAAACTTTGTGTTGCACTAAATCCATTTATTCATGGTGGCCCTAAGACTCAACAGTTAAAGGAAGTGGTTTAAAACAAAAGAACTGGAGGCTTTTGACATCTTCACTTCTCATTGATATGTATGCCATACTTCATATTTTCGTGCCTCACCAAGTTCTGAACAGTTCTGTCTTTCCATTGAATGAGCATCCCCAAATGGGCTTTCAGTAATACTAATGCTAAAGGGTAGGGCTTTCTTTTTTCATGTCCCACTCACTCTCATTTCCACAAGCCCCTTCCCTCTGCCAGCCTAGCTAACATAACCAGTAATATGAAACAGTTTTAACACTTAATTATCTGATATATTTGGCTGTATTGTCTGTAAACAAAATACTTCTGCATACAGCTGTTCCTTACACTTGAGCACAGATATTTGGTCCTGGGTGCTGCAGGGGATGTTACATGGGTATATGCGTTCTTTCCACAGAAATGGGCGAAGCAGGGAAAGATGCAGCAGAATTCCTCAAGTGGGCTGGCTGGTATAGTCACATACAGGTAGCTGGAAACCATAATGCTGAGTCCCCAAAATGAAATTTGCTTAAAAAAGGTAGATCCTTTTATGAAATAGCAGGTGGGATGTTCTTATTTGGCTTCTATTGCCTGAGTCTTTCTGGTGATCATATTTTAATATTCTCAAGCTTATTTCTCTGACTACAGGGACAAAAAATAACGAAGTAGACAAAGATTTTCATATAACCAGTTGTTCCCAGGAGGTGGAGCTTTTAGACAAATGCCAAATATCATCCATAATTAATTTGTGGGAACTGACAATGTTATCTGTTTGTCAAATTACTGTATTTTATCTTCTGAGTTAAAATAGTGACCTGCCCAGTGTTTAGCTATTGCGTATTGCAGACTGTTATCAATAAACTTATATTAAAAGCATTGAAGTAAATTAGATCTTGTGGATCATAGTCATTGTGGGGGGCTCTCAGACCTTCACTGCCTAGGATCTCCAGGCCCAGATGCTGGCAGCAGCAATACTAGTAGTAAAATAGCATGAGTCTACAGTGTTGTACAATCCAAGTCAGTAGCTGTGCTAAAAAGAATAATGCTGAGGTATTAAACCCCCCTAAGATTTCTCCAGCCTGGTAAATACCAGTTATGCTTATGCCAGTATTAAACAGATTGCTTCCTTAGTCCCTCCCGATTTAAAGCCTTGGTGCATGGTCTGCCAGGTGGCTGGTATGTATGCAGCGTAGGTAGGCCTGACTATGGCCATACAGCCGCTCCACCACCTTTAGTTTGCTTCTGCTAGTTTTTGACCTGTTGCAGAAAAACATTTGATACGTTCTCTGTTGTATTAAACAAGTTTTTCAACTTTCAAAGAGAAATCAATAGACTTGAGTAGTGTTGGTTAATGTATTTATTTGTGTAAAGGACTGGAAAATTGTTCTTATTGAAACACCTGTTTTGGAGGTAGCCTCTTTAGCTCTGAATAGTAATCCGTAGCAGGCAACTGTAAAATAGTGGTGATGAGAAACAGAACAAAAACTGTGTGAAAATTGTGTCATAAATGTTTGCTGCGTGCTGTAGTCTAATTCTTTTTTTTTTTTTTTTCAATTGCAAGCAGTTGATTGACAGGTCAGTTTCCTTGGTTATCGTGCCATAAGCCTGTTTACCTGTGAGCACAGAAATAGACTATATTTTAAAGTTTTTCTGTAACTCTCAAGTTTATTAAAAGGTAGGTTGTCACTGCAGAAGCACAGGTTTACTGTGCCTTGAACATGCCTGCAGCTGCTTTAACGTTGATCTCCCCTGCTGGTGCGACACCTTTCCTCAAAGAATAAAAGTACCGTCTGGGACTTTTTGAACCACAGACTGGAGAGGGGGAAAACACAACATCAGACTGGGTCAGTGACGCTGTACAGACATCTGCATAGGACAGTGGTGAGAGCTAAAACACTGGTATCTTTTAAACTGTCAGTTTCAGTCTTACAAAGCCCATTTCAGTCCTGCACCAAGTTATTTCCTATCTATGGAAAAGATCAGTCAAGCTTGTGCTTTCATTTTCATAACAACCCACCACCACTGCCACCACCACCCAGAGATCCTGCTCAGATTTTGGATTTTCAGTACTTAAATATAACTTCTGATCCAACCTGTCAAAATCTGAGACTGGCACAGCTGCATCTAGTTCACAAATATTCCTTTCCAATAGCTAGCTTTTTACATTCTTTTTAAAATGAGAAGTGATAGCAGAAACTCTCTTATGACCTAAAGTTTTTGTATACAGCTGCTACAATAATAGTAGAAATGCAAAAATATCAATGTAATGGCAGACTGGATTTCCAGTGAAAGATGGCGGGCCCCTGAAGTTGTGACTTCTGCTGGGACAATTCTTCCATATACAGTCTGTGGCTCTGATAGATAAAGTTTCACTGCTGTAACCTATACAAAAATAAGTAAAATCTTGTATCTTTAAATTTTTATATAACTTACTTGCTCATGAAAATGAAGATGATGTATATACAGTACTTGGTGCAATGAAGCTATGTGTAGTGAACAGTAAGAAAATACTGTTGAGGAAACAGCAGCACAGGCAGGAAGAATTTAAGAATGAGAACAAAGGGTAGCATTGAGATGTGGAAATGCATAGGCAACACTTTGTGTCTTTTGAACTTTTACATGCTTATTTTCCTACTGTTGTATAATCACTGATAGACAGAATCACCTAGATAATTTCCTGGGTGTGGAGGATTGATACTGATTACTCTTTTTAATGCTTTGCAAATCTCAAGGTTTTGGTATGAAATAGTGAGCGCTCAGGGGAAGCTTGGATTAAAACAAAATCCATGTAAGATGCCCTGTGATTATTGTGAAGATCTCAGTATTTATTCTTTGTCGCAAGAAAGGAGATGAGTAAGAGGAGAGATGAAAGTACCCAACAATATCAGATATGTAGAAAAAATATCTCAGGGAAGATAGATGAGGTTAAAGAATTAAAATAAGGGTAATGGAATCATTTGGTACTGGTTTTTTAAGAGGTAAGTTACTGGTTTGCACAAACTTAAGTTTTGATCTAGAACATCAATTAATAAGTTCAGTCATGTAACAACTGGAAACCTAGTTGTATTTCTTTAATGTCTTGAGCCATAGCCTTAGTAACAGGGCTTGAGAAGAGGATTAAAAGACAGTATGCCAAGCAGAATTTATTGGAATTTGGGAGGGGTATTGTGCCATGATTTAGTAGATCTACTTGTGTAAATTGACTTTCAGGATTTCATAATAAACCTTATGAAAAGAACAAGGTGAGTCAAATCTATCATTCTTTTATCATTAGAATTTCCTTTTTTTTGGTTGCAGTTCAAGGAAAAAATATTTTATCTATTTAATTTATGGTATTGATACTTAACTCTGAGGAAGGAGTTATCCAGGACAGGAAAAATCCAGGAATTATTAATAATATTATTGTAAACTTGCCATTATTTCTGGAGAATTAATCTCTTGGACAAGAGTAAAATGTATATTTTAAAACTTTACCATAAAGAGAGATATTTTATCCTTAATATTTGAAGAATTGTGTTCCAACAAATCATGCTTACATTCCTAAAAAGACTCGAGTGACACAGCTGCTTGATCTTACTTTCTGAGGAAGTACCTCTAACAGTGTAATTTTCAGGGAGAACAAATGAAGTCTAAAACTGTTCACATTTAGAATAGGTGAACCAAGCTTACGAGCCATGTTTTGTATCATACCCACATCTTTTTATTGCCAGGTTTCGTCTCAAATTAACATCTTATATTAAAAATATAGCTGTCTGAAAAGAGTAAGCCTGTGATGTATATATGTGAATGTTTTGATTGTGTGTGGAGATAAGCAACTCTGCCTCCCACTGCTTCCCTCCCAGCAGAAGTCTTCATGTTCCCTATCACACACCCAGTGTCAGGAAATCAGTTAGATGGGAACGTAGGTTTGGTAGCCACATGGCTAACCTTCCCGCCCCTCAAAATTGTGCAGCCAAATAGAGAGCGTGGAGCCAAAACAACAAGAGCCATCTGAGATGCCCTAGTTTGGTAGTCCTCACCCATGCTCTATCCTTTTTTCAACATGTATTGGGCAGTAGAAGATGCAGGCTAGGGAAGAGAGGTGCAGCATCTGAGATCGTTTAGGTCAAACAGCCTACAAGCGGATTTCAGATTATTGAATGTGACTGCTGATGTATGCATTGTGTGTTTCTGAATTCCTGAAATCTTAAAGAAGTTTTACTTTGCTACACTTGTGACAAAAGGGGAAAATGACTATATTACTATTTTTTCCTTGTGAATATGAACATTTCCCAGTTTTGCCTTGTCAAAATGCTACTTTGGATTTCAAATTCACACTTTCTCTTGATCTTTTTGCCTACTTAATAATTACCGAACCAACATCAATGGGTCTGCTTGCATGTTTAAACCAATAGTATAATTTTTAAGTGACTGGGAAAAAAATGCTATTGTAGATTGTTAACAAAAAATTACTGTTTCTTTGTCTCCATGCGATTCTAAACCTGTTGCTGCATAACAGAATTTTTTCTGGATTGGGAAACTTAACTGGCACTACAGTGACTTTCAAAACTCAACTTTCAAAAATTCAGTTATGCAACTAAGGAATGTTTGTGTGTCCACATATTTCTTTAGTTGTTGTAGGATTCAAAGAATGAACCTGTTTTTCTCTATTAAAAATTATACTATAAAATTCAGCAGTTACCCAGCTCTCCATCTCTTCTTTAGTCATCATTTCAGAGTTCTTGGCATTGTTCATTTAATAACATGCTTTGCTAAGCATTGTCATTACCCATTTCTCTTTCTTTTGTCCATGGTTGACCTTTAGTCATCTGAAGATCATGATGATGATGAAAATACCACCATTTGAAAAGAGTGACGTTCAATAAGTGTGTTCAAGAGTGGTGACACTAAAAGATCTGTGAGGTGTAAGGTCTGAGAGGAAGGGGCTGAGGTCTTCCAAAGTGGTGATCCATTCTGAAAAGCCAGACTCCAAGAAGCTGATGTCTCTTCCAGCTGATGATCCTGTTTCTGCCTCCCTGTCCTTCATGTCATACACACAATTTACATTGTTTGTATAAGTCGTGTATATGTATTTCTTTGGCCCCTGCGTGTATCCCACTTGATTCTGTTAATTCTTGTAGAAAATACTGCTTCACTATTCATCCAGTGACTACGTGTCATGCCTTTTGGGTATAAGAACAGGATATGGCTGTAATTAGATTATATATTAGAAAATATCTAATTCAAAGCCTTTTTTTTACATGCCTCTCTGCTGGGAAGGGTAGGGACCTATCCCTATCTTCCTGTTGCATAGAAGAAATAACAGTTTTCTCAAACGTAAAGGTAATTTACAGAGGTTTGTTTTGTAGAGGTGACTCTTCAAGCTTGTTTGAAATTGGAAAATTTACCTATAGTCTATAATATAGCAGAATTTAATGCCAGAGTTTAATTACAAACATAGTAATTCTGCATTCAGGACTCTTTCAGAGATTATTTTGAGCAGGTTCCGCCGTTAGTTGAAATCAAATATAGTGGTAATTAAAGGTATCTCGGTTCTTTGCATAATACCCACGGTACTGTGAATACAGGAAAATATAAATTATGCTATTGCTTCTGTGCCTAAGCTGAGTCTGTTTGAGGTCACTCTTTATAACTCTGCTTTACTCTCCACACTACTCAGGAATCAAGAGGGCACATTAGCTTGGACGCAGTACATGGAATATCCTTGTAGTCAGTTTTCACCTGGATGAACGTATGTCTGCATTCACCCAATGCTGCACTTGAGCAAAGTCCTCCAGTCAGTGGGAACACTGGAATGTGCTGAAATGCCAGGTGTCTTGGTACACAGTCAGGCTGGATTTGGCTGCAGAAGCATCCTCAGGATGCCTCCGAATATGAACTTTCTCTGCGAACAGCAGAGCTATATTTGGGCGTTATCTCATCTGAGCAAACTGAGGCTACTGTACCATCTCCATCTATGTGAAATCAACTTGGGTATCTTTGCTTCTGTGGTTTAGTTTTCCTGTTCAAACAACACTCTGCCTTTGACTAATAGAGTTGACCATGAAGTCAAGAGCAAAAGCTGGCACCTAGAAGTGAACTGCATATTTTAACAGGTTGTGGTAGGGAGTTAAGGTATATCTCTAGTGAATGCATTCAAGAGAGGATTAGACAATTCTAGGTGTGGAGTCAATGTAGACAGGTTAAAACACGTTAAACATTGTGTGATTGCTGTCATGATGTGTAAAGTGCTGTCACTGGTAGAGTTTTGCATGATGAAGCATGTGTTGTATCAATCTACACAGCCCTGCTGTAATGCAGGATGCAGATATTCCCCACGATATTGTATCTGCAGTATTGCAGAAACACTCATTATTGTAAGGATAATTCCCAAGAGTTAGCTACTGGCTGTCTCAAGAGCAGTACAGTAAACCAGGCTGATCGAGCTTGTGGCTGTTTTTTATTCATCCATTACCGCTCGCTCTCCTAAGTAGCTGCCCCCTTGCTAGGCAGGGGCAGAAAATCTGCAGGAAATCAAGAAACATTTATGCAGCCTCTGCATTTGAGTAAAGAGGACTTTGAGACTAATTTACACTGAGGACTTTGAGACTTATTTGCACTGTGTTGTCAGTAATAATGTAGGGAATATAAGAAGAAGCTTCCATTGTGTTTGTTGCTTTGATAATGGTGTTGAATCTGCTTTAGTGAAATTACTGGGCTCAGTAATTTCGGGAAAGTCCAGCCTTTCTTGCAAGCAGCACCCTGCCTTCCCTGCCTATCTGGTCATGCCGTGGGGAATATCTCCCGCTTCCCGTCATGTCTCTCTCTCCTGTGTGGCACTTAACTACACAGGTTTTTTGAGCTTCATTGTCTACAATATGTAAAAAGGGAACTAAAAATGATGAAACTGTAAGTCAAATAGATGTGTTGATGGCGGGAATTGGTTCCTTGCATAACCCTGGGGAGAATGCTCGTGCTCAGCCCCAGCTGACGGTGTACTCAGGCCAGCTCCGTACCTGTGGTCAGCACAGCGGTTTCCTCTGCACTTTCTCAGCTACAGGGTTGGGTGGGAGGCAGCACTAACAACAGGTGAAAATAGCAATAACAGTAAAAGCAGTTTGTTGCTGTTATTAGCAGATACCAGACTGTAGGTGCGTTTTGCTTTTAAATGGCAGTTAGTAAAACAAAATGTTTCAAAAATGTCTAACATGATTTATTAACAACAAATCTGATTTAAACTTTTCGGTTGATTACTTCTTGCTGCTATAGCTTGTGTGCAGGTGAGCCACTTTTTGCTGAGGGAGTGAATGGTGTGTCTCCAAGCAGCAGTACTTAGGGATTTCCCGTCTGACAAATGGGAAAACACCAGCAGCATCCAAGGAGAAAGGTTGTCTTACAGAAAGCTAACCTTAGACACGTGTGACACGTGGCCCAGTGTGATCTAGTGATGAGAATGGGTGACTGGCAGTGAAGCCTTAGGAAATCTGTGTCCTGCTCTGCTCATAGTTCCTTGTATGAGGTAGCGTAATTCACCCAGTCTTCCTTGTGCTGCGTTATGCACTTGGGTAAAATGGAGATTTAATTATGCATTTACTTCATAAGACTTGTGCAACTGATAGAGTGAGGATTTGTCTTGCAGTGTGACAAGGATTGTCTGCTCCCTCAGCTTAACTCCGATGTTTTATCCTTGTTAAATTGTGCAGAACTGTGAGTGTGGGTCGCTGCAAAACTGTTTCCAGGAATTAGTATTGAAGCATTCCCTTCTGATGGGAAACTGTTAATAGTTATTCTCACCTGAAAAGTGTTTCTTTTAAGGTATAACTTTCCGATTTTTAAAATGTAAAATTACCAGCTGCAGCATTTTCAGTTACTTTATTTCACATTTGCAAAACTTGGGCTTTTGTAATGTGGTATTGTGTAATGTGGCTGAACATCAGCATCGTGCTGCAGAGTATGTGCTCTCTGTCCTGGTCCTCTATATCCCCACCTCTTCTCACTCTGGTTCCTTTGATCCAGAAGTTCCTGCCCTTGCGTGTGACTGTTGTGCTTGTGCAGTTGTGATTGTGCTGTGCTCTGGCTGACAGCATGGCCCATGAATAGGTGGTATCAGCACAACTGAAAAAAAAAGGTGCATTGCGCTGTGAGGCAGGAGTGTGGTAGCGGAGGGGAAATTCCATAAAATGGCATTGCTGCAGAAACAAAAAAGAACTCATTTACTTGTGGGGAAATAGCTGCATGTGTTTATCTCTGGGACTGTCCCAAGGAGAGATAAATGTATACACTCCGCCAGGGTGCTGTACAAGTGTGCTATTTTTTCACTGATCCACAGCTTAGGGTACAGAAATAAGACTTAGAACGTGCACGCTGTATACATGTATCCATTTAACTACGCTTTTCCTATAAAAATTAATTAGTAGCAAAATGCTTCAGAGATCCACATCGGGAGATAACATACATTTGTGGACAGTGGTCTTCACTCCTGCATTGATCTGTTTGTAGTTTCATAGTTATTTGTGGCAGCACCCTGGCTCCATCAGAGTCCAGTTTACTAACCTGCTGTGAACACAAAATTGTCTACATTGTCAGTGAAATGTTTAGGAGAAACTTGAGAAAGATCTCATTAAACAAAGACACAGCACAGTGATTATTTAAATGTAACTGTTAATCAAAAGGGATCGCAAACAGATCCTCCTATTCAGCAGGTTCGAATGAGCATGAGTTTCTTGGGGAAGGATCTAGTGATCTCCACCAAGAGTTGATTAACATGTCTGTGTGGTTCAGAAAGCAGCATGGACCCTGATGTGCCCTGTCAGAGGAAAAGAAAATAAGGCTTAATGCAATGATAGCTATTTATATAGTCCAGTAGTACTTCTAGTACCTTGTTGTGTGGCAGTGATGTGTGCAGAACAGCAATTCACAGCTTCTTATTGTTACCCTGCCTCAGTCACGTCTAGCCATGTGAATTGAAGAAGTCAGTCTAACCATGCTTATTTTCTCTTCTCTGCAAAATGGCAGTTTATAATTCCAGTTTTCAGAGAAAATGAGTTTTTTATGTGCTCTGCTGACCAAATTTGAAAGAAAATATTTATAAATAGTATATAAATAGTTATATATGCTATTATATCTGTTATAAATAGATATTTATCGATGGTCATTCTTTTACTAATTTTGTAATCCTCATTCTCAAGAAAATGAATAACATGGGGAATGCGTGTGTTGCATATTTTTTAATGTTTTCCACACGTTGCCTTTTGAACAGATTATCCAGCTGAACATCTGGTATTTGCTGCCTGACTAGTGTGGGAACAGTCAAAGGGTGCATCTACATACAGCTTGTTGCATACAGCACATTAGTGTTACGTAGTGGCAGATAACAGTAACTTTTAGATAACTTTTGGAAATATGAGATTAATAAAATGCTCTTTAAGTGAGATATCACTACTTCTGCTGCTTTTGTTAACAGTATTATGTTCATTTTCCTCTATGACTAAAGCAAGTGTTACTCTGTGTCTCATGTATTCCTTTCTTGAGAAGCAGCCAGGCGTGGGAGTAGGCACACTTAGGAAACCCCCCACGTAAGTTCTCTGACTCTCTGTAGACCACTCTTGTTAAGTGCCAAGCCTTAACAAGAGATGAGATAAATGAGATAAAATGCACTTTAGTAAAGTTGCATCTGGCAAGGGAGTGTGCAGAACAAAATTATTTTTATCTTGTGAAGTCAAAAATAATTTCTTCTATGTTTTATTTGCATAAATAAAGTTTAATCTTTGTGGCAAGTAGAGGAGGGAAAACGTGTTGTTATGCAGGCAGGAGTTTCTAATTTTTTTAATGGTGAGTCCAGTTAGTTTTATTAAGGTTTAAGCCTGTTTTGAGTTTATCCGTTGCAAAACTGTAGCTAATTTATACCCACACCTCATTTTTCTCCCAGAAGCACTTCATAATAGAGAACCTCATATGCTAATAATATGTAGGAGAAGAAAGTCTGTAAGTCTAGCAGGTACATGACATGCTTAATTTGATCCAACTGCAGGTCCTTTGCTGAAAGGGGCAATCACATGCTTCTTGGCCTCACCACCTCCAGTGATGTCTTCCCAGTATTTGCCCTTGAGTCGGGTCTTTCGGTTGTGTGGCTGCAAGCTCAGCTCTGCCAAAAAAAAATTCTTTTGTTGGATCAGTGAGCTTGTGGGTAGTTGTGACGTTGTTAGATCTGGTGCAACAGAAGTAGTGAGAACGTGCAACTATAGACAGGAATAAGAGGGATGAATCCTTTCCACTGCTACTTGCAGGTAGATCAAACCAAATGCATTGTAAAGTTGTACGCTAGAGTTACAAGAAAAATTCTTTCTAGACCCTGGAACAACGGCTAATGATATCAAATAATGCTAATAATCACAGAAAAGGAGGGAAAGGAGGGGAAAGAACAAGAGAAAGACAGTTGGAGGTATAGCAGGGAGAAGAGATAAGTAGCTAGAAAAGCAGGAAGAGGGATTAGAGAAAAATCAGGAGATTGTATATCTACAAATAGCGGCAGCAAACAGAGTTGCAAATTAGGAAGCACCTTTCCCTGGAGATTGAGCATACATACAGTCCTCGGCCTTCAAACATGATGCTTCAATCTCAAGAAACAGTTTTCCTCTCTTTCTGTGCACAATTCAAGTGCCATTGCTTTGTGACCAACCCATGGTACCAGTCTGTATGCTGAAGATTAGAATCTTTGCCCGCCATGAGTGCTGTCTGGGTGAAGCAGGGAGGGAAAGCCAAGGCAGCCAGTCATTGCCCAGTACCTATCCTGAGCAGCATTTATTGCTGAACTGGCACAGCTCTGAGAGGCTGGTGAAAAGTTCCTCTGAAGAGAAGCCAACATAACAGTGAATTTGCAACCTCAGGATGTTGGTTCATAAGTGGGAGGCTAGTCTGGATGTGGCTTTCACAAACTCTTAATCCTGAGGTCATAAATTTCCTTTTACCATAGCTTGCTTCTTCCCCACAAGGCAGCCCAGATCAAATGTAGTTCTGTAATTTCGACAATAGGTGGGGCTGGAAAAGCAGTATGGTTTCGGGCTCGGTCCTCCTCTAATACCAACAAAGGCTTCTCTGCTGAATCATTTCCAGGGCTAGGTATTACTTAAATCCCAAAGTGATTCAGATGCCTCAGCTAGCTCTGGAATTCTGAAATCTCCATAGAACTCTACTGAATTCATTCATGTCAATACTAAACTGCAAGAGTTGGGAAAGGCTGATATGAACAATGCATTTTCTGTGTTTTGAGAGCAGCTTCCTCCAAGGAATTGTTTTTGGTTTTTTTTTTCTTTGTCAAACTAGTTATTTACCTAATTTGTGTTGCAAGTAAGAACTGTAGGAAATGAGATATGCCAGACATCCCACTAGCTGACACACAGATCTGAAAGTGTTTCCTGACGTTCTTTTTTTACAGCTAAGGAAATCTTTGGTTTTGCTTTGTTTCCTGCAGCTATTTGAGGCTGTCAACTGCCTGGCAAAAAACAATGTCCGGTTGCTTGTGCTGGGCCGCAAACACATGCTGATCAACTCTTCAAACTGGAAAAGAGAGATTATGAAGGAGATGCAGAATAAGGCAGACTTCTTCTTTGCTGAAAATATGTAAGTTGAAGAAGGAGGCTAAACTTAATGGAGATCAGCACCTGATTTATGAGCATTTTTAATCGGTATTAACAGCTGTAGGTTTTAATACTATTACTAGTATCTCTAGTTCTGTGTGTGTGAAAGAGAAACATATCCCTTGCTATACTTGCTTCAAAAAACAATACATATTAAAAGTTGCATTATGAAAAACATCATCACTTAGAATTGTGTTGACATCTGTATGGTTTAACATGATTTATAACTGTTCAAAGCACTGCCAAAGATCACAGTGGCCTGAATTTACAGCATACCCAGTAGCATCAGTAAACTGTCGTGGTCTGCTGTGTAGCCCTGCTTGGGGGAAGATGAGGTTTGTGCCTGCCCAGTGATACTCGGTAGCAGAGGAATGTGGAGAGTCTGGAGCGCTGAGTTCCCTGCTGCTCCTGTGGCAGAGTATTTCGAAGAGTGGAAATAGACCATCTGCACCTCTGAACTAAGAAGCTCAACCCTTCTGCTCTTGTCCAGTCAAGCTTGTCCTTGTCTCTAAAGTATTTATTTGTCTCTGCCTCCACCCGAATGTCCCCCTCCTTGCCCTGCTTTCCTCATATAGTGAGTCTCAGTCTTCCTTCAGTGCCAGCTCCACCTCGTCTCCATCTGATTCGGGCACTGTTGATCCTTCACCTGTCTCTGCTGCTTCTCCTATGATCCTGGTTCCCAGAACTTCTGAACAAGTTCCTTGTCCCAACAGCCAGTCCAAGTCTCTTCTGTCTGGCTCCTTCTTTCAGATCTGTTCTCCTTCATCACCTTTCTAGTTCTAGCTCTTGTCCTCTTCGCTGTTGAATCACATTGCTTTCTTTTCTACTATCTGACCACCAACAAAGGGGACACTGTTACCACGGGATGGAGAGCCTCACTATTCTCTTGTCTTGTCACTTACTATTAGAGTAATCCACAGCAATCAAAAAGCGGTTTCAGGCAAAGTTTTGCTCAGCATCTTCAGCTATGGGGTAACTCCTGTCCACTCTAAATGTATTTTTAGAGATTTTTCCCTAAAACTATTTCAGTTTAATAGCAACTAATATTGAATACATTTTGCAAATAATCATCAGGCCTTTTTGGAAGTATATTTACCCATGTGACAAAGACTCACAGATTCATGCTGTTGCCTACATTATGCTTTATTATTATTGGTGATTATTGTTTGTATTTGAACAAAATTTTGGGCTACCCTTACTAGTTTTAGTGGTTCTGTCCAACGTAGCCCTGTATTACTAAGTTTTGTGGCAAAAGATTATATTATTACATTACCAGACAGGGATAAGAAGGAAGAGTGCTCTGTATAGCATGCAATTTTTATTGTACTGTCTAACTTTTGATGCCTTGTGGTAAGCAGAAGCTCATTTTATCAGGGAACTAGAGCAGTGGTGGGAATTTTCAGTGCTGTTGATGAATAAATCTCATATCAGCATTTGATTCATTTCCTGCAGCCAGTTACTGACTTGTGAATGATGTCTGTCTTTTCCATTTGTTCTGTTAAGTTCTGAAGATGACGCCTTCTTGTTATATGCCACTCTTCGATCAGGCAAACATTGCAAATTTGTTACGAGAGACTTCCTCCGGGATCACAAAGCTTGTCTGTCCGACAGTCTGACACGTCATCTGTTCCGTAAGTGGCAGCGTGGACACCAAATAGTGTTTTCCCCTTCTGTAGAAGGAAAGCATATAAACTTTTTGGTAAGTTTTCTGCTGAATTCAGAAAGCACACAAAGCATATTCATTAAATATATACAGGTTCAAACTCAGTAAGCAAAAAGATTTTTGTTGGAGTATAATAAGTGGATTTGTAGCAGTGGGCTCAAAACTTTCATTTCTACTGAAAATTCACTATATTCACAAGGCATGGCACAAACATGAAAACTCAAAAAGCAAGAAGGTGTTGCCTTACATGTTTAAAATGTAGTTGTAGATATATTTTTGTGTATATGAATCTGTCCATTGCTGTAAAACATGTGCTAATGTTTTTTCGTTTATTTTAAACTTTGAAATATCTCATTCTCCTCTGCAGCACTATTATAATATATTATGCTTCTATTTGTGTGATAGAATTTCTTTCATCTTTATGTTAAAGAAGCAGCCATAGGAAAATACAGGCATTTCAGTATTCACTGTCATGTTATCCTAACATAGCTATAAAGTTTCATGAAGGAGAGCCTGGAATAGTCAGGTTTGTAGTCAGTATTTAGCTACTGAAATCACAGTATGGAATCCAAGCATAATATCATCTTATAGCAGAATACTGTACTGTTTTTGTCTAGGAGACAAAAGTCCTCATGAGCCGTGGACAGTATATTAATAAGAGTGCAGCTATTCTAAGATTTTTCTAGGGAAAAATTCCTCACGTGACATTCCATATCATGCAGTTTCTTGCTGTCTGGTCTGTCTCCATTGTTACTGCTGACTTAAAGAAATACTGCACGTATGCAGATTCATTTTCTTGCTGCTCTAGTAAGCATTGTAAATTAATGTTTGTTACTACAATCAGACTGCAGAGATACAGGCTTATAAGAATGGCAGCCTTTCATTCAGTGTTTGCCATATATATTTCTTTTGATGGAAACAAATATTGGATGTAGGGTTACCTGAGTAACACAGTGTTAGCTACACTTTGTTTCTGTCTTTTGTTATAGCAGGGCCAGTAATTTTCACATCTTAATTCTCATAAAAATGATTTTGCATGTTGGAGATTCCCAGTTGTAGACTTCCAAGACTATACATACAGAGTGATAATATGTTCTGAGAACCATAATTACAAACCAGTAATCTTTTGTGTTTGTGTTACATATATTGAGTTAGTATACCTGTAACACAGTAGACCAGAAGAATAGTTTATTATATTTGTCCGACTGGCTGCTCTTGAAAGTGTTATTGGGAACCCCTTTTCTTACGTCCTCCTTGGCAGAGAGCAAATCAGTTCTGTAAAGAGGTACACCAGAAGAACAAACACAAGGTGTCGTTAATGTACCCTATCAGTTCAAGCTGGTAAACTCCGCATCCTGAGCTAATTCCCCTATGATGCCACTTAACTGTACAGAAAAAATAATTTTACTATTTCTGAAAATTCGGTACATTATGTTCAAATCATTATTATCTGGTGGAGGTTGAAGACAGAATTTTAACCATTTGTAATGACACCTAAATGACAAAATACTAAAAGATGTTTTAGTTTTTCCTCCAGTGCTAAAATTTATAATTTGTTTTTTGTGGGGAAATAAATGGGAGTTGTTGAAGAGACGAATCCATGGAGATTTCTAAGGAAAATGTTGGAACTTATAACTAGCTATAACTGATATTTTAGAAATGCATTGTGTAAAGTCTAAAAAAAAGTTTTTGTTTTTCTTTATCCCACAGCCTGCTTTCCGTTATGACTGTGTGGTACAGACTACAGGTGATACATGGCATATCCCCTATAAAGACACTTTTGAGGAAAAATATTCATATCGAGTACCAAGAAAATGGCTCTGCCTTCATCAGAAATACAGAAAAGTGTAATTGCACAAGCTGAAGCTTCTTTTTTTTGTTTTTTTAATCCCTGCTGCTGACTAGGAGAACTCAACAGTACAATTATGGGATTAATGTGTGAGGTTTATAACTAAAGAAAATTCAGCAACTGCATTTTGTCAAAATCATTCTTGCAGCAAGTCTGTTAACATCAGTGGTGCTCCACCAGGAATGAATTAGGTCCATGATTTCCATCTTTACAGGCAATTTCTGTAGCCTCTCAATGTGATTTGAATTAAAACTTGTTTTTCCCTCTTAGAATTTCAGGTTGTGGGGTTTTGTTTTTTTTTTTAATTAAATCTTTTTTTTGCTCAAGCTTTTCATCTACACTGAAATTCATGAAATCTGTACTTCAGAAGGCACTCCAGAGTGCCTTCAAAACTGGCATGCTGACCTTGTAACAGTGTTGCACACTATCCAATAAATAGAGCTAACTGGGCCAAATGGCATGTTTACCATTCCTCAGGCACATGTAGCTCTAATACTTCCTCACACGAATTAGAATTCATTTGATTACATACAATGCAAAAGATTTGTTGTAACAACATATATTAAGATTTTGTCTGTAAGAATGAGGAAACAACCAGTGGAATATTTTGTGGTTCTTTCACAGTCTTAAATTTGCTGCTTCTGACAGGATTTCATGTCACTGGAATAGTTTGCTTATGGAAATACTTGAATTTTCTAAACAAAAATTGGCAATAACTAGAAATTCTTATAGGCAATAATACAACAGAATTGAATCTTGTACAGAGATTTTTATAAAACCTCTCCCAAAGCAAGAAAAGTAGTATATACTCCAGTGAAAGTGTTCTAAGTTATTATTTGTGTTTGTATGGTAAATGAGTTCATTTATTCCAGTTACCACTATTATGCAAACCTCTCTCCCCAAAAAAACATGGAAATACCACATTAATCTTGGCTGAAGGATCACGTTTTTGTCACATTTGTTTTGCACACTGAAAAGTCCTCTGTTTAAAACTGATCTTTCTGCATATTACTTGCAGTTCTGAGCTTTTACGGTGTTCAATGACAAGCTCCCTCGTGACTCTTAGCGTTCAAGCATGTTGCCTACTATTCTTTCTGCATCGCAGAGCTGTCCTGACACTTGTTCGGTCCTGGTCCCAGTTTGGTGCTAGCTTTGGTTGTCTTGCAGCCTAAGCAATTTAGAGCTGAGTCAGCTGAATGCAAATCCTGTAAAAAAAATATCAACATCTAACTGGAATAAATGCATCCTGCATTTTCTTTTGACTGAAAACAGACATGTCCTAATCAATCACTTGGGTTTCATCTTAAAAACTGTTCTTACAGAGATACCATAATAACTTTCTAAACAGAAACACTTCCTGAATACACATTCTTAGTGTGGGTAGTTAATACTGAATGCTAGTATGTGCTTTTCTTCTTGTCTGTCATGTGGAGGTTCTGCCACCAATTTAATTCACCGTCGAACTATGAAGCGGTTGCTTTTTCAGTGCTCTTTCCTTCCTTTCTATTTGTACTTCAGGGGATGGAAAAAGTTTGCTATTCACTAGCAGGATGAAAGGGAGCATGGAGTTACATGCTTCAGAACGTGTTTCAGTGTAGGAGTTGACTGAATCATTTGACAGCTTTGGGGAGCCTAGCCTAAGAAGCATGATCAGGTGGGGTGTCACTGCAGTTCTTTCCCACACAAACGAAGTCCCCTGTGTAGGGAATTTATCCTGAAGCCCACGGTGCCATTGCAGTCGTAGAGTTGGACACGTCATTTTTACTGGGACCATGTTCACCTTGGGGAATGTGCTAGTTATTTAAAACCAGTCAACCAGAAGAGTATACTACTAGTTGTGTAATTTAATATGCTGGCTAATGTGTATCAAGAGGCAGGGAGGTTTACAGTTATCCCATGTAAATGAAGTACTGTAATAAGTAATCAGGTTTAGTTATTACATATGAAAAATTTTCTTTGAGAGAATGTAAGAAAATGGTTGAAAACTTCAAAACTTCTTTTTTTTGTACAATACATGCATATTAGACTTAGCTGAAATAATACAATAACATAGTACTGATGCCAGCAAACATTACAGTGTTAAGTTATCTCAGAGCAGGTATTGAACATACCAGCCAGAAGAAACAGAATCTGGAAATTTACAACAGGAAGCTGTCCCAAGATTAGTGTCAGAAATCTTAGGATTTCATTTTTTCTTATGTTTGCTGCTAATACACTTTACTGCAGATCCTTACAAGGAATGAATAGCCTCCTGTCTGGAATGAAAGAGGACATGCTAGCAACCTAACTACAGACATTTTCAGTTGCATGCCACCTGTTTCTGAATAGGTAAAAGGAATTCTGGGATGTTTTATTGGCAACCTGAATGGCAAACCAAAGCAATCCGCCAGCAAATCTGCTGACATCTACCAGATCTACTTGACATCTAGTACTTATTAGTACAGCTGTACTAATACTAAAAACCAAGGATTTTTAATATCTTCCTGGTATTAGTTTATTAGATTGATGGATCCACGTTGAAAGCCAGAAAGGCAAGTTCTGGCAAGTCCTCTGAATGCTGCAGGAGTTGGTACTGCAGTAACCACAGCAAATGGCACCAGTGCCGAGTGAGGAGTCGGATGGAATGAACACTTAACTTGGCCTCTCACGTGCCATGGGGAGAGATATACATTGGGAAGATAAACGAGGAAAAGTGAACTGATTCAGCCTCTGCTATAGCTATTTTGTGAATACTTTCATCTCCAAGATCACCCTCTTACTGTTTATTATGTTAAAAAGATGTGAGAACAGTCTTTCTCAGAATCTTGCAACACAGACTTTGACTGTACTATGGTTGATAAGAGGTGATGAGTACTACACCGCAAATATTTGATTACTCTTCTGAAACAAGACCATACTTTGGAAGCTGATGAAATTGGAACACAGATGGAGAAAACTTCTGGAAGCTGTATCCTGAAAGCAGTGCGACTTCCACTCTGTCATGTCCATGGTATTGAGTAACTGTTTAATCTTAATCTTGGGTCTAAATCAAATATTGAATCTCTGATTCAAAACACTCAAGGATTTTCTCGCTTGGTTACTTTTTGGCAATTGGGCTGAATGTTTGATAATTCTTTCCATTTTCCCATCCCCTTTTTCTCATGGGAAAAAAAAAATCCGACATTAAACTCCAGCGTTATAGTATGGAATAGCTTCATGTATGGTAGGAATGGGAAGCTAGGCATCCTTAGCCTGGAAAAAAAAAGAGGTCTTATGAGTAACAGAGGTCTTAAGAATAGTGAGTGTTGTGGAGGGAACCGGTAGGGATGGATTGCTTGCTGCCTCTTCCAGTACAAAAGCAGCATCAAATGGTGCTGGCAAGTAGAAGGTTCAGATGAAAGGTGAAGTTTCAGATGAAACTACACAATGCGTCGCAATGCTGAGCAACCCTTTGCCACAGCATGTTGTGGATGCACGAGGTTCACATGAGTTCAAGGGGAAACCAGCAAGTTCATGAAAGAGAAATCCAGCATGGGTTATTAAGTAACTAGACACTATCTCTGCCGTGGGAAGTCCCTCCAGACAGCTGGAGACTGGGAGAGTATTCAGGGAATGTATCATTAAAAGCTCTCTGTAGTCTTAATAGTTTTTGTTGGGCTGCTTTTGGCCACAGCTGGAGACCGGGCACTGGGCTAGAAAGACTTCCATCACAGCTTTGAGCATTTTTTGTCTGCCCACAAAGTGTTTCCCTAATAAGAGGGGCAAAATCTGTCTCTTGCAATACATAGTAAGACATTTTATTCTCCCATTGTGTTAATAAGCAGGGAAAAACATATTGAAAAAATTAAGGCAGACTTTTAATGTATAGCATACACAATGTGCTGTGAAGCGCACCTGTAATCTCCTATTTCACCAGGAGAGTAAATTCATCTAATAACATTTTAAAATGGAGGTGTGGATATCAAAACACAGCTTTCCCAGCTTTTTTAATGACCTGACTTAAAAAAAAAGCCATCCCACAAAGAGTAGGGGAAATCCAAGCTGCCGAAAGGCAAAGTGCATATATTCATCAGCTTAAATTTGGGGAATTTCCCTTTGTACTGGACACTGATAAAGTCAGTCTTTTAAACATCACATTATAATGCAGCTGTAGCAGCAATTACTCCTTACAAATATCTTAACCGTCTTCTTTGAGGTTAGCGTTTCTTTCCGTTCAAACCATGCCCACCGGACACAACAGGCGGACGTGCTTTCCTCACAGAACCAGGAGGCGTTTTTCTTTCCCTGCCGGCCCGCGCGGCTCACGCCGCTGCTCTTCCCCAGCTTTCGGGTCCTTCTGCGCCCACCGCGCGAAGCGCCTGAAGCCCTCCACGGAGCGCGCGCGCGCGACCACCTCAGCGGAGGCGACGCGTCGCGACACGACACAACACGACGCAGCGGGCCGCCACATGCCCCCCCANCCAGGGGAGCGGCGCCGCGGCCCCGCGGAGGAGCTCGGGCATGCGCAGTGGCGGGGCTGGAGCGTGACGGTGCGCGAGCGGGCGCCCTCGGGCACGTAACCCGGAAGCGCTCCGGCGGCGGCCTGTCGCGGTAGCCGTGGGGCCCTGCACGCTGCCAGCCCCTCGGCCGCGCCGCCCCCGTCCCCGCCATGTCCCGAGGCTCCAGCGCCGGCTTCGACCGCCACATCACCATCTTCTCGCCCGAGGGCCGCCTCTACCAAGTCGGTGGGTGTCCGGCCCCGGGGATGCCGCCGCTGAATTGCCCCGTCACGGGCCGGGCCTGCCCGCGGCGCCGGGCTGCAGCCGGCTCGGGGAGCTCCGCCGCGCCTGGCCGCTGTCTCTGGGGACGGGGGAAGCGTGGCGCTTCCTGCGGCCGGGGGCAGAGGGTCTCGGGTCCCGCCCTGCCCGGTCCCGCCGTGAGCGGGGAGAAGCCTGGTGGGGGCCGGGGGCAGCTGCGGTGCGGTCGTGCTTGGGGGGCGTCCCCCGCCGCGGGGAGGGACCTCCTGCAGCCTCCCTCTGATTTCAGGTGCGTGAAGGCCGGCGGGATGCCCGTCAAGAAGCAATTTGTTCCCGCTAAGGTGTTTCTTTCAGTTTATCTTGAGAGACTTATCAGCATTGTGCTTTCGAATAGGAGAGCTGCAATAGCAGTTTGAAGTGGGACTCGAGCTGCCCCAAACACTGCATACCAGACCAACAAAGTCAGTTTCTGGTGGTAACCGATGCTGTCTTGTTACACATGAATACCATGTTTTCTGTACAGCATGGCGATGAGATAGCAGCAACCATCCTTTTTTTCCAGGCATCTATGAACCTTCTGGAATTAAGCTGCAGCAAAGCTTCATATTCTTCTCTAGATCACTCAATCTTCTGTTCTTCTTACAGTGCACCAGATTCTGCAGAAAAGCCTCATGGTGCTCTTTCCACAGGGTACTCTATAACAATGTAGCCAGTTCACAGTCTGGCAAAGACAGTTCATCAAGAGCGTGCCTGAAGGATCCTCACAACCAGGCCAGAGGAACTGTTCTGGCGGCATCATCCTGATGCCATCTTCCCCTGGAGCTTAGTGGTTCTTCTGCAGCTGCATTGGCAGCTGTATGGCATGTCTGTACATCTGTCTGTTCTCCAGGAAAGGAGGCTGCTGGGACCAGGCTGCCTACTACCAGTAGTAGTGAATAGTTTCTTTTGTGTCTACCATTAAGTTTTTCCCATGAAGAAGGCTACGTGGAATAGGCTTCCTGTGGGCAGTGCAGTCTTGGGCAGTCCTTTCTGCAAAGTACAGCTGTGAAAACGCACGTGTTTGGGTGTCTATACACAGGTAGAAAGTTACTAGCTACCTACATACAGGTGCTTTCTTAGTACCCGTAGTTCATATAAGGCTTGTACACAACTTGCGCAGTAGGCCTTATACATTCGGGTAGTAGGAACAACGCTTCCTTGCACAGGATGTCAGTGGCTGTTTGATGGAAGAGTCATGGTTAATGGCTTTTTGTTGCCATTAAAACATGCTGGCTGATCTGCATCACCTTTCTGACTCTGCTGCAGTACTACTTGCTGGGTATGGTTTCTGCATCCCATAGCAAAGAGGGAACTGAGTCTTGGTTTTCTCCCTCCTGGGTATTTACATCAACTGTTATTCAATAACTGTTAACATCTGTTGCTCTGAGGCTGCCTTAAAACTTGATTTTTTTCTAGAACTTTTTACCTGAACAGAGATTTCCAGTGTAGTGGTACTGAACTGAAATGCCCGCACTTTGCCTTAAGTCTGTCTTCTGCTTCCGAAGCACAAAAAGCTCATGTGCCTTTGAAGTGTTCTCAAAATAGAAAAGTAACAGTTATTTCGTACAAATTTCTTGTTGCTGTGATTAAAATCCTTCACAGAAGCAGTGTTATCTTGCCATCTATTCGTTCTGGTTATGAAAACTGATGTTTCTTCTTAGTGGACTTTTGGGAGGTAAAGGAAGTGGTGGAATTTCTGATGAAATACTTGAATAGCAGAAAAGAGACTTCAATGCTACTAGCAGTGTATTTATTTGGATTTGTTGTATTGGAACAGCCACTTCACTTTTTGGCTTGTCTCTTTGAAAACTGAACATCGCAGATAGCGATAAGAACAAATGAGGTGGGACTGCAGTTCATCAAACCTGGTTCTCGGTATTTGTGAGCAAAACAGTTTGTGAGGGCACCTATTCCTGCTCACACTTACGTGTCACAGAATGGCTGAGGCTGGCAGGGACCTCTGGAGGCCACCTGGTCCAACCGCCTGCTCAAGCAGGGCCACCTAGAGCAGGCTGCCCAGGACCATGTCCAGTCAGCTTTTGAAAATCTCCAAGCAGGGAGACTCTGGCGCAACCTCTCTGGGCAGCCTGTGCCAGTGCTTTGTCACCCGCACGGTACGGAAGTGCTCCCTGATGTTTAGATGGAACCTCCTGTGTTCCAGTTTGTGCCCACTGCCTCTTGTCCTGGCACTGAGAAGAGCCTGGCTCCATCTTTACACCCTCCCTTCAGGTATTTGTACATATAAACGAGCAAGTGTCGCACACCCCTGGCCTGGGGCTTCAAACATAACCAGTTTGCGGGCAGTGCTAGCTCATGTCTCACTGAGTTCTGTGCTTTGCTGCAGGCTAGCATGGATACTCCTTGGGAAGGCAAGTGGAAGGAGTGATCAAAACCCTTTCCCTAGTGGAGGGAAAGGGGCAACATTCCTTATGGTATGTTTAGGTAATCAATAGAGGCTCTGAAGTCTGAGAGCAATAAATACAGTGCTGTATGTGCATGACAGTTAACTCTTCCACAATGCTGACTCAGGAGATTGAACACTGAGTTTTTGCAAAACATGTTTTTTCGTTTTCAGCTGATTCCTTGCCTGTTTTGCAGTCTCTTCCATAGATTTGAGTGCAGCTTTTAAAACAGTTTAATTTTAATTTTTAAAACTCCTGTTTTTTAGACAATAGTGTTAGCAGCTTGTTCTGAATTCCAGCCTCATTCACGTAGCTAACAAAAAATTCATCTGCATCTAGCTAGTGCCTGAAACTTGCCTTTTCTGACCAGATATTAGGAGGTTCTGAACGTTTATCATACATTGCCTGATGAAGATTTTTAAAGGCTCTTGAGGCATTTCAAATCATTAAGGAAGGGAAATTTTTCTTAGATCATATCAGGTAAATCTTTAGTAGGCATGCGTATAGATTTCATTTTAAAAAGCAAATAAGAACATCGCAGTGTTTGAACATCAAGTGAGAAAATGTGATGATAAGGTTAAAACTCAACTTCTCTGCCTTGCCCGTTACTACATTTTTCACCAGTATCCATTGAAGTCTACAAAAGAAAATTGCATCCTTACAATGGTAATAATGCTTGAAATACTAGATTCCTCCACAATAAAAATCTTATGTAAGGATTTACAGTTACTATAGGTTAGTGTTGGTCAAGGGCAGAACAGCCTTTTTGATTTAAAACAAATTCATTTGCTAAGTGCCCTAAATGAACAAAAAGGCAAATTATTAGAAATACTTGAAGGAAGCAATAATAGCAGTTTTGTGAAGAGAGACCGGCCTAACTTGAATCAGAAGGCCTTCTTGTGCATTGCACTAAAGAGCTTAAAGACAAAGTATTGCAGAAGTGCCTAGTATTAAAAAGGCCAGAACTTGGTGAGGTCTCTGTGGGGGGTGGTGTGTCAGAGTTACTTGTACTAATATATCTAATAGTGTTTTTTAATAACTTTCACATATTTTTCTAGAATATGCTTTTAAGGCCATAAACCAGGGTGGACTTACATCTGTAGCTGTTCGTGGGAAAGATTCAGCAGTAATTGTAACACAGAAGAAAGTACCTGTAAGTAGTCTGTTTTTGAGGGAGGGCTGGGAGGAGATGGGGGGGGGAGCGCTGCAACATTAATGTTACATTTATTAGCATTGACATGTATAGCTGTTTGAATGAATTTCTTGTCATTCTGCTTATTGTGAGTCTTAGCTCTGCTTAGTGCTCAGTTGTACGTTTCATCACCAAGTGCTGTGGTACAGGTTTTCTCTACAGCTTTGGAAGGGATAAAGCTAAAATATGGAGTAGAGTCTGGTTTACTTTGGCATATGTACATTATTTTGGCTTGTAAGGGCTGAGTTATCCAAAGTCAGTTTTCTGACTTCTCTACCATTATTCCTACTAAGAAAACATTAGACCAATAGCACAATAACGGATTTTAATAAGTGTTTCAGCACAGTGGTGATATACTGTTGACAAAGGGGAAAAACCCTTGTGTTTGAAGGGCGGCATGCAACAGGAGCTCACGTGGTTGCGTGTCTTGTTCTCAAAATTTTTTCAGAGGGAAAAGGCCTTTACATTGGTCATGCTTTAGCTGTCAGCCTTTTCCAGATATTGAGGTTTTTATCTTCCTCATTATCCTGTCTGTTCCTTTGCATGTGTATAGCAGTAAGTAGCAGAGAACCTGAAAGACAGTTTTTAGCTGTTGATTATTCTGGGCTCTTCTGTAGCTACCAGTCTATCTTTTTTTTTTGTACTCAAGGGCCTCATTGCAGCCTTCCAATACTTAGGGGGCCTACAAGAAAGCTGGCGAGGGACACATTATCAGCAAGCATAGTGACAGGACAGGGTGTAATGGCTTTAAACTAAAAGACGGTAGATTTAGATTAGATATGAGAAAGAAAGTACTTATTATGAGGGTGGTGAGGCACTGGAACAGGTTGCCCAGAGAAATTGTGGATGCCCCATCTCTGGAAGTGTTCAAGGCCAGGTTGGCCGGGGCTTTGAGCAACCTGGTCTAGTGGAAAGCCTCCCTGCCCATGGCAGGGAGGATGGGAACGAAATGGTCTTTAAGGTGCCTTCCAACTCAAACCATTCCATGATTCCATGACAGTGTTTTCTATTAGATTATTTCTACTTCCTCTTTAGGACAAGTTACTGGATTCCAACACAGTGACTCATTTATTCAGCATTACTGAAAATATTGGCTGTGTGATGACAGGAATGACAGGTATTTAATTCACCATCTTTTTAAGTATCTGAAGTGTCAATTTTTTTTTAATTTGGTTGGCCAACTATATATTGCATAACGCTTGAATCAGTACTCTAGGAAATTTGTTACACTCAATCCAGTCTTACAGAACTTGTCTGGTTCTGATGTGTGTGTGTTTAAAGACAACATAGAGTTGGGTCTGGATTTTGCATTCTCAAACAATGCTAGGAATAAATGTGTTACACATTCAGTGAAATTAGTAATTAGCTCTTTCTCTCTAGCTGACAGCAGATCCCAGGTGCAGAGAGCCCGCTATGAGGCTGCTAACTGGAAGTACAAATATGGTTATGACATCCCTGTGGATATGCTGTGTAAAAGGATTGCAGATATTTCTCAGGTCTATACACAAAATGCTGAAATGAGGCCTCTTGGTTGCTGTAAGTATACCATATAAAATCTTTTTTGTTTCTTGTCTAAGCTTGCAACTTCAAGTATAAGAAATTCTTGCCTGTTTTCAAATTGTGCAAAATGATTTGAATGTAACCAAAGGAATGAGAGGGATGAAGAGCCAGATGAGAGAATAGTGTTGAAAGTCTTGAAGCATTTGGATTGAAGTCAATGATTTAACTGCTTTAAAACATGTGGTGCTATTTCACCTTAGTTTTATGGACTTAATCTGTTTGCACAGTGATGGCTGGGAATGGAAGATGCTTTTTTTTTTTTACCAATGTCTGTGTCTGGTTAAGCATCACAGACATATGGAGAATGCAGATTGTGAAGATTTTGTGACTTTTTTTTTAAATCTAAGTGTGTATAGGCCAAAAAGAAGCTTAATTGGCGATTTTAACTTAACCATTATCTGTGTAATGTGGTGAAGATGTACTTAATATTTCACTTGTAAACGTTTCTGCACCAGTCTGGCTTTATAATAGCAAATGCAGCTTAAGTTTAAGTAAAAAAAAAAAAAAAAAAAAAAAAGAAAGTGTGTAAAGTTTTCTACATATACTTGGTTGTCCTTGTATTCTGAGTTTGGTTCTGACTTGCTTTTGTCCTTACACTTGGCCATGAGCAAAGTATAACCATATTGTTAGGTTGTCCAGGAACTGAGGTAAAAAGCTTAACGTTTCCTCAGTTGCTCTTTTGTTAAACCTTCTGCCTAGATTTCTTTTTTTGTTGGTTTTCTTTTTTTAACAAGAATATTTTCAGAACTGATGCATCACTTCTGGTAATCGTACTAGGCACTAGCACTTCTTACTAAAGAATTAACATCTTAGGGTTGCACCACAGTTTCCATGATGGGGCAACTTTCACATGCTCATATGCTTGTAACGTTTGGGAATGATTGTTTCTTTCTTTCCTTGGCATGTCCCATGCCCTGATGCTGCTGGAAAGTGAACTTTTTCCAATGCAAGAAGAAAAATGTATTTTTCTTAACTTTGACTGTTTTTTGAAAAGATGAGGGGAAATTTTTTCTGTTGCAGCAGTAGCTTTTCAGGAGCTGATAGCTGTAACTACTATTTAGAAGTTACACAAGTGTAAAGCTAAAAGCAATAACAAGCTCTGTTTTTTTTGCAATTATTATTTTTCAGTTATTTTTAATATATATACTGAGACTATGGAACTGTAAATCTAGAAGTGTAGCTGAACATAGATGCACTTCAGGGATTTGGCCAGGTTTTTTTACTTGAAATCTGGGCAGATTAAAAGCACATAGTCAGATTGTCTTCAAAGGCTCAGTTTTATCTTCTGATATTTCCCTTTTCTTCTTTTCCTTAAAGGAAAAAAAAAAAAACCCAAATCTGAAATGAAATGTAGGTGTAATGCAACGATTGTCAGGATTACAGTCAAGAAATCTAAAATTAATCTTTTTAATACTTGTTAACTTCAGTATATTTGTAAGGTGCTTTCTGGTAAAAAGTCATCTTAATTGAATGATTGTTTATACTTTCGAAGTGTCATTGTCGTGTAATATACAGGATGTGAACTGTGGCTAGGTGAGCCTTGTGTCAGGATTAAACGTTTGTATTTCCTGACTTTGTGGTTCTGTACACACTGAGGCTGGCCAAAACATTTCTATGTTTATTGGGCAGCTTTCTTGGAGGTGTGACAGAAATCTAGTTTGCACTAAAATAAGTTGCACACCTGGTGTGAGACACTGGTGAGAAATGGCAAATTAAAGATAAAGAAGTCAGGTCTAGGTATTGGCCTGGTTTCTAAAAATGTACTGCTGTGCATGCACGTATTTCTTAGGAGAGGAGTATCTATTGTGTTCTTCAGTGTTCTTCAATGAAACTGCTAAAACTGGAAAAAGAAATAATGATCAACAAATTTTCCCTCCAAGGTATGATTTTGATTGGTATTGATGAAGAACACGGCCCTCAGGTATACAAGTGTGATCCGGCAGGTTACTATTGTGGATTCAAGGCCACAGCTGCAGGAGTTAAGCAGACAGAGTCGACCAGTTTTCTTGAAAAGAAAGTAAAGAAGAAATTTGATTGGACATATGAACAAACAGTAGAGGTAGGCTGGTAGAGGGTAATAAAGATTTGTTGAAGTATTTTTAATGATCATAGTCTATGTAGGCTTGTGATACAGAGGAGCGCAGTTACACATTTCCTGCTATCTTACATTCTGTATTGCTGCCAGAGCAGGTATAGCTATTCCAACCAGAAAAGCTTTTAAGCTATTTGGCAAGTGTTTAGAGTCATCTAATCTGCTTTTTCTGTATTATAGTAGGTGAAGTGGAATCTGTAATTGTAGCACTCCCACTGTAGCTGGTGGTTGGTTACTACAGTGCTTGATTCTGGGCATACCAGTATATTTTTCTACCTTTTTTTTTTTGAGTGGCTGTTCAAACAATCTTCATGTTAAAAAGCATTTCAAACAAGACAGGGTTTAGTGCTTATCTGTCGGTTTAGTAAATACAACACCAATTGCTATGCCTACTGTGAAAACTGTTCTTCGAGGCCAATTATAAAAACATATTTATAAAACAGGTTAATGAACTTTATAATAATCCTTACTTTTTCACTTACACTGTAGAGACCTGTCTGAACAGTCCTCTTCCACGGCCCACCTGTTTCTCGTGCCTGGTCTTGTTCTTCTCTCATAATGTTAGGTTTCTTGCATGACAAGATCAGTAGTTGAAATGAGGTATAATAACCTAAGCAATTGACACCACTGTAAGATGAAACAGAGTATTGTATTAAGGTATATGCAAATGCTATGCAAATTCAGCATTTGGTTTTTTAAAAGCTTGCAGTGCTTTAAAAGTAATTCTCCATGGATAGTGTTGTTTTTTTAACAACTTGGCTTCCATGCAGTCTTCTGATAAGATATCTATATAATCTCATACAATTACTGCAGAATCGATGTGTTGTCAACATACTGGAAATAAACCTTAGAAAAGTCTTGTCTGGTGTTCTATGCTTCCTAAAACAATACTGATGAGAATTAAATGCCAGCATGTCAGAATAACTGATTTGGTAAAAATCTGCCTACATAGCTGTTCTACAGAACTTCTTTTTGTGCTCAGTCATCATTTTAGGAATACGTCTTCAGTGTTATTATGACTTGACTGCAAAATATGGGTGAGGTTGCAAAGAACACCTTTTAAAACAGGTGATGATTAGGGTGGGGAAAAAAAGCAAGTTAAGCCATAGTTAAATGCAACTTCTAAAAACAGACAATGTAATTTTAGTTACCAGAAGAAAAGCCGAAATGGAAGCTATGCAAGTGCTGTGCTTTGAGTAATCCTGGATTATAATGATGATGTCTGTCTTGTTTACAACTTAGGAAACATGTTCTCTCCTTCGGACCTGGGGTTTTAATTTTTGCATGACAAAAGGTTTTGGTTTTATCGTTTTTTTTTTTCCTGCCAAGAAAATGTGTCCATTTGACTTTTGTAGATTGGGTTTACTAGGGAGAGAACTGGAGAGGGACTATATTCTGTAACAAAGGGAAATAAGGGAAATTATTTGAAACTTTACAGCTGAGGTTTTGAGGTAGAAGGAAATAATTTAAAACTAGAAGAGAGGATGGTTGTTAATGCTGTCTACTAAAAAAATGCCTTAGTGCTTTCTGTTTAATGACAGGTTTTTTTGGTCATCTTTCAGACAGCAATAACATGCCTGTCTACTGTACTATCCATTGATTTCAAACCTTCAGAAATAGAAGTTGGTGTAGTTACGGTGGAAAATCCTAAGTTCAGGTAAGTGATCAGTGTTCATAAAACTTGGTGCATTTCTCTGGTTATGTGCAATTACTTTTAACGTCTTGTGTAATGGTAAATTCAGAAAAAGAGAAACATTGGAAGTTGAAGTTAATCTTAACACGGTTTTAAAATATGTGACCTGGCTAGGGGATCCAGTAGAGAAAAGTGTTGCCTTTGTTTGTAAAAGGGTATTGTTTTACATGATGATTAAAATGTGGTTATGTCTGTTCTAGATGTTTATTCCATGCTTAAAAGAATAAAAATTTTTGTTTGTGCTAGTATCTGGAATTCACTTGCAAATCATAGTCATGACAACTAATGCAGTAAAGTCTGTTTTATATTAGGGTTCATTTTGAAAGGCCCTTAATTTTTTTCATACTTTTCTAAATGGAATCTTTAAATGATTCTTGCTCATCTTATCATAGTGTTTAGCATCTCCAGTATATATAGTTGTAGGTTATATATTTGTATGATTTGAAATAGTCTATTTAAATTTGACAAGATTAAAAGATTCTGGATTTAAAATCATTGCAGTGATTCAGAACTGGCTGAACTTTTACTTTCCAAGTACACCACGTTCTACCTAGTATGAAAGCAAGACTTGCCATTTCCTCCTCTCCCTGCCTCCACTATTGGCAGAATCTGAGTGCGGCCCACTGTGTGCAGCATGGTTACATGGTCAATCTAACTAGACAGTACCTGGAAATCTTCCTGCTGCAGGCTATACCTCACATTACATACAGTGTACTGGACAGCCTTCTCACAATACAGCATATAGCTGTGGAATTATGCGTGAAAGAATGGGAGAATAACTCTTGGGGCCTTTTGGTTAATGCAAAACAACCCTTTAGGTACGTGTCACCTAAAATTTAGCTGAGTCAGGCTTGCTGCAGAGGAGTTCAGTTAATTCTGCTTTAGTTTTTCATTGTGTTTTAGTTAAAAAAAAAACAGGAACTAAATTGGGAAAAAGTTCTCTGCTGCTTTAGTCTAGCTACTTAGTAGGTGGGGATTGGAGAGAGGCTTCAAACCTTTGGTCCTACAAGTACAGACTTTTGAGTGCTTCCTAACATGTATAAAGGTGACATGGTGATGATGGGTGATTTTACATTTGGCAGTGGATGTTTAGAACAACAGAATAGCATAGCATTTTTGAGAAAGCATACAAGAGCTGCATTATCCCATTTCTATTGCTGCTCAAGGGTCTAGTGCTACCTTTCTGCCAAACTTCATTTACCAGTCTTAGGTCCTTTTCGGAAAGGATGGGTAACAAACAGAAGGAGAAGGCTGTAACAACCTGTGTCCTCCTTGAAGTAATTGTACTAATTACCATACCCATTCTTTTCACCAGGTCCCAGCTTGCAAATATATTACTCACGAGGAATAACCTGTTCTTTTCCTACCATTTGCTACTTCTTTGCTCTCTAGTGCCTTTGATTCTTCCTTTATTTTCTAAAAAGAATTGGAATGTTGGCTTGTGGCCCTGGCTTTAAAGGCTGAAAGATGCGATGTATAAAACCAATTTGTGTAGATCCTAGGTTGGAGTTTAAGGGGAAGAATCATTGAAGCTATTTAGGATTTCTTTTTGTTCTTTCAGGATCCTTACAGAAGCAGAGATTGATGTGCACCTTGTAGCTCTGGCAGAAAGAGACTAAATAGCTTTTCCCATTCCATTTTCCCATTTTCCATGTCTGTGCTTCTGACCAGGATATTTGGTGAAAAGAAAACACTTATGGCTTTAGATTATGGGATGAAAACGATGTTCACTATATGATGTATTTTACTCTGTACAAATAAAACAGAGGTTTTTGAAATATTTGGTGTCTTTTAATGTATTTTTTTAAAACTTTGTTTTATGAAGTTCTCATCAAAATGCTTGATGACTTTGAATGTTTCTGTGATGATTATTTGCCTGTTAGTTGTGTTTTAGGAGAAATTTTATACTTGGCACTGTATTTTTCATATGAGCTATTTGACTCAGTGCAAAGTTTCATATCAGGTTGTGGTGTGTGTGTCTTGAGATAAATCTTACATTTCCTTGTGTTCTCTTCTTGCTTTTTTAACACTTATAACATTACTGGTTTATCTGTGGGAAAATTAATAGGACCTTAATGAAGGAAGTGGGACAAAAGCTGAAGAAAAAAATTGGGCTATGATTCCTGCTGCATTCCTTCACAAAGATTTATCTGGGGAGGGGGGAGGAATGGTAAGTTTAACAGGTGTCTGCTACAATCAATCATCTCTGAATCTAATACCTTAAGGGAACAGATCCTATATGCAGTGTACTTCGGGATTTTGTTTGTCACCTACCTGGTCTGAGGTTTTGGGCGATGCCAAAAACAATGATGGGGCCAACAGATAAAGTCCATCAGCAGGAATGTCTGGGAAGCAATTCCCCTCATGCTTTCAAAGGTTCCGGGTTAGGAGGAAAGATAAGACTGCAAAAACTTGAGTCAAGGTAAAGGAAACTGCTTTTTTGTTTTGCTGGACTTGAAGAGGTTTCAGTCTTGACAGCAAAAGGGGAGGTGGTAAAGTTGTGAAGGAGGAGACTGAGGAGAAAGGGAAGGTTACCAGATACGTTTAGCTATTGGGTGGACGTGAGAGTCTTCCTGGAAGAATGCCAAGCTAATATGACTTAGCTCCTTACCTTCATTCCTCTGTTGTGCTATTCCTATACTGGCTTTCATTACTCCGAAATTCTCTTTGGTTTCTGAGCCTTTTGGGGAAGGCCTCATAAGTTACCAGCAACTGGGATTGCTTAATTTTTTTCTCTTTACACTTAAAGCCCCTTAAATGTGCATTTTTTCAAGTTCATTGTAGCAAAGGAGATGCAATTCAGTGTTTGATTTTAATAAAAGATAATGCTAACCGTATAACTGACTTGAGGCGATTCTGATACTCAAATATTTTTCTTATGCCTCCAAAGTAGTGTGAATTGCTGACTTTGCAAAATTTCCTGAATTTCCAGGAATGTGTCTAAATTTCAGCTTCCATCATGTCAGATACTATAGCATGGATGGTTAAGGTGAAGCCATCCTTGCTTTTTGGGGGGGAGGGGGAGGGAAGTTGCACAAAACACACAGTTCTCACATAAGCAACAGTTGGCTGAACATATGCTAGTGGCACATTTGGAAAGGTGTCTTTCCAAGTGACAGCTGAGTTTCTGAAACTTCCTAGAACCTTTTTTCCTGATAATACACTTGTAAAACAACCCGGAACTTGGAGTACATTGAAATCATCGCCTACTCTGCCATAAAACATAATCCACTGATACTTTGTTCTTGATCAGCTTTAATGATGTATAAAAACTTCACTAATGACTTCTAGAACAAAACTGATTAAAAGGAGTATGACAATCAGGGAGCCATATGACTAGAGCACATTTGCATAGTATTTAGTGTTAAAACTCCCTGCAACGCCTTTAATTCTAAATTTTGGGAGCTTATAAGTGATTGTGTAACTTGCATGTTTTTTCTGAGAGCAGTGGGTGTTTGCTCATACCTTATGCTTTTGCATGCAGAACATTGCACCTTGTGTTCAGAGATGATGAAATACATTGTCTACAGTATATTCGTTGGGAATGTTACATCCTTTTTTTTTTAATAAGCAAAGTTAAAATTGCAGCAACTGAAATGCTCTTTTTGCTGGTGTCTTGTCCTGTAGTGAAAATTCATGGTTCTTTCTCATATAATGATGGGGATTTTCCTTTTTCAGTCAAAGCTTTTTATTGTTTAAGGTAAGAAGGCTACGCAGAAGGTCAATACCTGACCTAATGGGAAAACCCCATGTATACAGATGCACATGTATCACATTCCTCACACCCTGGAGCAGATAGCATCTGCAACCAAGCTGCATCAGCCATGACTGGTGTTGAACTCTACCTGGTATCACCTGCTGGTCCAGACCTGGCACTTGGAGAGAAACTTGGGTATGTGTAGTATGACCCTAACAATTCTGGCTGGGATAGAGCATATCACGAGTGATACCGGACTTGAGCTTACTCCATAGATTTGTGGTTTGTTGTGCCAGTGCTGCAAGTGGGTAGATGCAGTTGCAGTGTGGGTGCGCATTGAGTTTTTAAGCAGGAGTAGGATCAAGTCTTACTTGCTTGCTAGACCCAGATCAGTGTTAGCTGTACTGAACTCGTACTGGCTCTGCACAGCCTTGTAACTGGCCACATTATATTCCCAGTGCACTCTGTTAGTGGTATAGTGAGTGAGAACACAAATACTAAGTACGTGCAGTCAGCTTAGGTAAAGCAGTATTTATTGGACTCTCCTTGGTGTACAGCATTTGAATTTCTTGTGACCAATCCCCCCGGCCCATAAGGGGACCCCAGAAGCAATAAATGCATGTTTTATAGATGCAATTAGCTTAATGGGAAATCGTAACATAAATAAGATACAGGTCATCAGGAGCTATGTTTGTATTCATCCAGAAACAAAGATGTTAAGGCAGGCAGTAACGAACCTTTCTAGGATTTCAGGTATTTCTTAAATGCAACATGTGGTACTGAATCAACTTGTGAGGCACAGTGTTAGACCATACCTTTTCTGCTGTAAAGCCTTCGGTGATGATAGTCTTTTTAAGTATAGAGAACTAGATTGGGAATTCATGTGGAGTGAATACATGTGGATAAATAAACAGTAATTTTAGTGACATGAAATAATATGCTGCATTTTCCGCTATGTTTTCTGTCCTGTTCCTCATTAAACTACTGACCAAAACTACCAAAGAAGAAATGTTTTGGTTCAGTGCAGCAATGTTGGAAGTAACATGAAAGAACTAGATCTATAGCTTACTGATCTGAAGGGGGAAAAAAAAAACTTTCCATTTTTCCATTTTTACTTGACACAGAGCAAAGCCTGCTATTTTGAATTCTTCAAAACTTGTTGGCTCAAGCTTGTGAAGCATATCCATGAGACTATTCATGGTTTTTTCTAGGAAAAGCGCTACACTACTTGGGGCAATAATGGTGGGGCACGTTGATTTTCATTTTGTAATCGTTTTTTTTTTTTTCAGATGGGAAGCTCATAAATTGTCATAGCTTGTTCCAGCCAGTTCTTGCTAGTAACGATTTGTTCTGTCCTCTTGTTTTACTGCAACACAAACGATTTGGAAACAATGCAAGACATCCTGTACTTCAGGATCTGTTGGAACAGTGAACTTAAGTCTCTCATGCCCAAAGTAAAACAAGGATAGTCACGTGCTTATGCAAGGCTACTTAAAGAAACTAGTGTCGGATTTTGTTTATTTATTATGATTCTCACATTTAAAAATCATTTTCTCCTGTCCAATGTCTGTACAGGTATACTTGCATTTTTAAAATAACTGTCAGAAATCCTTGTTCACAGCTGCTGTTCAACAAGCTTTTCTTAGCACAGTAACTTTTTCTTTAGTAATAGTCTTTCCTGCGTCACCATCATCTATGAAAATTCTGTGCTGCAATGCTAAATACGGGAACTGTAGTGTATGTGACTGTTAACCTGGTGAATAAATAGGCTCAGCATTATCACCAAGTCAAAATCCAGTTAACTGCATTTGGCAGTAGAGTAATCTACAGTGAAGTGTACGCTTCCATTCTTGGGTTAGTGTGTTTCTTACTATCAGATGTAGTTGAGTGTTCAGTCACTAGATTCACTAGAGATCCTTGCTATGCAACTCATCATGTCCTAGTTGATATGGATGTTGAACTAGAAGCCTCTGGAGTAAAGTTTTCTATCTAAGGCTTTAGCAGCATAGTATGTAGTGCAGATTAAGACACACAAGCCAAGCTGTAAAATTTTTCCAGCAAGTTGTATCTTTTTTTTTTCCCCCCTCCCAGAAAACCACCTTCTGTGACACCCAGTGGCGTAGACAGTTGTTGAATATAAGGTATGTAATCCTTTAAAGGGTTCCTTAGACTATAAAGCAAACCTCTCTCAAGTTAGAGTCAAACTTGGTAGTTGTGAATAGGCTTGGGAATTAAAAACACCCTATTTAAAGGCTAAAGATGCATGTCATTCTCGCATAGGCTGAGGAGTTGCCTGCATACTTCGGGTTTCTGTGAGAAAACATGGCATGAATGTGTGCGGGCTGGGATTGCGTAATCAGGAATGGGAATTCCTTTTAGTGACAAATGATCTTGCTGTGATGTTTGCAGTAACTCTTGCGGTCTTCTCTGTTTTGATCCCACATATGTCTATCTTCTTTCTTCAGCTAGCACTGGTGCTCATTTAAGTTGTTACGACCTGTCCTGTTTACTAAACTGGTGGAAAAGTTTGTTTTGTTTTTGTTCAGTTCTCTGTTGGATTACTGGCCTGAATCAGCTCACTGTAGGATCAAAGTAGCAGTAGAGCTGGAGTAAAGGAGGGGAGAGGGAAACGGGATTGCAGTCTCTGATCTAAGCCACTGTGGGAACTCTAGCCTGCACCACCAAAGGAGGGAAGGAAGAGGATAATCCATAGCTCACTATCCCCTTGACTACTCTGACTTAAAGCTACATGATGACACCTGGTCCACTGCAGCGGAACATGCACCCGTGAGCGGATGAGACAAGTCTTAACTTGAGCAGCATCAAGACTAACCCCTCAATAGGCGTGTACTAGTCTGAAGGTTTCTTTGGGGATGGTGCTGTTCAGTAGCTTCTCCCTACTTCCACTGCTCCTATACCTGTTGTGTGGCCCAGCAATTTCCAGGGCTACCCAGGGAACCTGATTCAGAATCAGGTCTATATTAAAAAAGAAAAAAAAAAAAAGGAAAGGGGAAAAAAAAAATCATCCGGAGAGGTTGATGGCGCCTGGCTTAGCCTTGATCCTGGTCCTGCAATAGTAATACCAGTGTAGGGGGCAGTGCAGGGCAGGAACGGCAAGCAGGGTCTGGTTAAACGAGTGGTGCATCTGGTAGGAGTGGTAGCCAGAGTCCTCCCTGTGAGCAAATATTTTCCTTGGGAAGAGGAGGGATATCAGCTTTCTGGATCTGACTAAGCCTCCTTGCTGGAATCCAAGAGGAGACTGGTGTGGCCAGCCAAGAATGGGGGGGTGGCTCAGGTCCGTGCAGCCTTAGGGCACAGAGGCAGGTAGAGCTTCCGACAAGGTGCCAAGAAAACCTACAGCAAGTTGGGTGCCAAGGGAACAGCTGCCTTGGATTGGGTTTTAGCACAAGTGAATGGACAACATTTCTTTTGTTCCCTTTTCCATCTGTGTCCTTTAAATCACCTGTACCTGCACATACTTTTTGGGTATTGTGAAGAAATTTAGTCACACTTAATGTTAACCTAGTTTCAGCTAACAGTATTTGGAAATGCTTGGCTGACAGAAAAACATTTCTCACCCAAGGATGTGGTGAACCTTGAAAATAGGCTACCGGGCTAGCTTGGTTGCTCACTGCCTTCAGTGTAGTCTCTGGTGTCTGAAGGTGACAGGATGTGCCTGTGAGAAAGCTGGAGGATTGGTTTCAAGGCTGTTAGCAGGAGGAAAAGAAGCATTTTCAGTGACAGACAGGGAGGCTGCCTGCCCTGCAGCTGGGCAGTGTGCCTGAACCCTCGGCCTCTGGTGGAGTTTTCAGGCTGTAGTTCCAGGTTGCTTTGCTCTGCCTGGGTGTCTGCCACATGAAACGCTTGTTAAATACTCTTTGGAATATTGTGACAATATTCCCTGTTGTTATCTCCAGAAGCTTCCATTACCAACCCTCTTACCTAGTAACAAACCAGGTAAATACAGGATAGAATAGTATAAAATTAGCTCTGTAAGTACAAAAATAGTTGTATCCTTTGGGTGACAGTAGTGCTTACCAGGAAATACATTTTCTTAAACTTTTTTCTACTTTGAGTACTTTGCACAGACACCTACACCTTTCTCACTCCAACGCAGGAAGAAGACCTGTGCACTTGTGTAGGTAGCTGAGTGGGGGACATCATAAATGTCCGTAAGTTCAAAGGCAAGAGTAGAGAGAGACTGCAAAACAAGTCTGGTTGGAATCCACGGATGCTGTGAATGTCCTGGCATCCAGTTTGTTGGTGTGATAAAAGGCATAAGGTGGTCCAGAAAAGGAAGATTAAAAAAAAGAAAAAGTGATACAAGCAGTCCATAACACAAGAAAGAAGTACCAAAAGTATCCATCCCCTTCTATTTTAAGAGGGGGGGTTAGCCATCAATAGAGGAAAAGAGTAAAATGAATTTTCATGCTTTCTGATGCTACACCTATTGACAAACAAACACACGTGCAATACATTTAGCAGAAGGACTGAGAAACTACTACTGTTGATGAAGCACATTTTCAAAATGACAATACAGCCCTTACTGCAGATGTAGACAATGTGTATAAGATGCTGTCCCACTGGTAGCAATTCAAAACGCATAAACTTGCAATGTGTGAACACCTGTGCTTTGTAACAAGAACCGACGTTTATGGATGGGTATGTGCTGTAATCCAGCTCTGCGGGGAGTGTGGAGGGCTGGCAATGCCAAAGTGTGCTGTAAGAGCAGGGCAGGCAAATGGGCTTGTTTCAGCTTCTGGGCTCAGGTTCGTTATGCTCAGCTCTCAGCACGAGCAGGCAAGGGTGCAGGTCCACAGCGTCTTTACCAGCTCCAAGCCAGAAACGTCAGCCTTCAGTCGCTGCATGGTCCCACAGCATCCCTCGTGCTGCAGTGGCATCTGCGCGATCGCAGCACGCGCTCCCGCGCTTGTGGAAGGGAAGGGGGCAAGATCTTGTGGAAACAGGAAGGGTGGGACCCAGTGTAGCACAGGCTGCTGGTTTTTCATCCTGTCCGAGTGCGAAAAGCACAGCCCTTGTCGGGATGGACATACTGTGGGTTGCCATGGTTATGCTGTGTTGGTATTTTAAACCTTTCTGAGATGTTTATTCTCCTAGGTAACTAACCCATTGCTCTCCGCCAACTTCAGGCACGTTGCTAGCTTTTGGCACGCTCCAACAGTAAAAGTATGATCCTCCAGCTTGGGTTGCTCTGAGTGAAGTGAGGTACCTGCAGAGTGGGCTGAATCAGCTCAGTGTGTGAAACTCCTTATGCACGTGCTTGTTTGTTTGCCCTGAAACAGATGGTTGCAAGGGCTGGATTTAAGAACTGCGGTTACTCCCTGGGTTCTTTCCTGCTGCTGGAACTCGAGCTCCCTCCCTGTGCTCTTAACGAGTATCACGGAGTTGCTGGGATGGGTTAGCTGTGCTGGCTAGTGTGTTGTTGCCTGCTCCCCCATGATGTTCTGCCTCTGATTTGCTGTCTGAAGATCTGCTTTAAAAAAAAAAAAAAAGAAAGGTGCATCTATGAAGGTACATCTATGTGAGAAGACATGCTTTTACCACAACTGAGTATTTGCAACATCTATGAACAAAAATTGGGCAGTCAGTTTTGCACATCCGTTGACTGTAGGGCTGGGAAAGAAGAGAGCGTTGCCCGCAGTAACCGAGGTCGTGTGAGGATACCCAAGCTGGAAAGGAAGCCAGCTGAACGCTGCTGGTGCTCTCGCGAGCCTTGTGCCACTGGCTGCGGAGCAGGATTCAGGACAGAGATCAGATATAGCTGCAGCAGAACCTGCTTGGCTTGTTTCAGCTGGATCCGTGCTTTAAAACTTCGATAAAAATATCCTCGCCTGGTTCCTGCCGGTGCAGTTTCAGCAGCGACGGCAGCAGGCGGGCACGTCCCCACCGGCCGCGGAGGGCTGTCACCTCGCCCTGCTGCAGGCGGGTCGGCCGGGCACGGTGGCCAGCCCGCTGCCGCACCGCGCTGCCGGCAGCTTTGCAGGAGCCCTGTGCCGCAGTGAGAAACTGTCGCGTTTTCGCTCGCCTTCCTATTGTTAATCATAATTTAGGATTATTCCAGCCATTTTTCAGCAAAGAGAGCCGCCTCATAAACCGACAAACTTCTATAAACTGGTCTTGTTTTCAGGTGTCTTTAAAACCTCTTACACCCAGGTCACAAGCATGGTTTTTTGGTCTGGGAGAAGGGATCAGTGCTCTCGCTTTTTGATCCAAAAAATGATGAGAAGTTTGCAGAAAGTAAGTTATAAAATACCAGGACAGAGGTGCTTTGAAATTTGTCAGATCAGTGCTTGTCCTAATCCTGTCCCCTGCAAATGATGCACGCTTAGCACTTAATTACTCTTCTACTAAACTATAAACAGCAGAAAATTTCCGAGGCAGCTCCCCACCCCTGGCCGCTCATAGGTCCGCCCTGAACGCAGCAGCAAAAACCTGGGCGTATTTGTGCTGCCGCCGCGCCCGCTGGCAGGGCCTCGCCCTGCAGGGAATTCCCACGCGGGGTAATCGCACAGCAGCACTACGGCGAACCTTGAACAAGCGCAGTACGGAACTTTGCAGCAGATCCTATAAGGAAAGGAGACAGGTGAACGTGCGCAGCCTTTTCAGAGGCCCCTGCAGAGAACTTTCTATGCCAGTGCCTTTGAATCTCCCACAGCGGAGCCGAAATGTATCTGCTCAGTGCAGAGGGATATCGTGGCCGTGGCAGTTAGGGGAGTGTGGTGTTTGCTTTGTTTCTGTTTTTGACAAGTAGAGAATAATGGTTTTCCTCTGATAAGAGTAGGCTGGTCTGGTCTCTGCTTTTATCTCTTGTGGTCAGATGGGCAGTGACATCTTCCCACCCAGGGGCTGCAGGTCAAACCTAACTGTGTTGGAAATGCTGCAATGCAGATAACAGCTTTACAGCAAAGTCCCCTGCTGATGCACCCCTGCATCCGAGGTGCGTGCTGAAACTGGGGGTTGGTCATGGAATCCTAGAATCACTTAGCTTGGAAGAGACCTCTAAAATCATCAAGTCCAACTGTCGACCTGCTAGGTAGTGGGGTGCTCGCCCTGCTGCAGTGGCCGGATCCAGCCCCAGCTGCCCTGCAGGGCAGAGGGCAGGGAGATGCTGGGAAGGATGGCCGAGTGCAATGCGTGCTGCTGGGGAGCCCTCTGGGCCCGCCGGCAGCATTTTCTAGTACCAGCAGGTCCACAAGCAAATGAGGAGGTGGTAACTCACGCACTGTGTGTATCTCTCTCAGCTTCCAGAATCTGTCATGTTTTGCGTGAGCCTGCCAGGTTATTGCTGTGAGCTGCCTGAGGTGGCAAAACTGTGTCATGGTCTCAGCTGGAATCTGAGTTACGCGCTCAGCAAGAAGAAGTGAAGGTACCAAAAACCCCTCCTGGTTTCCCTGTTCCCAGACTTCTCCTCCATTCAAAAGTACCTTGTATAGAGACAGCGTCGCAGTCTGGGAAATTCCTGTCTTGCACGGTTTCCTTCTTCTTTTCTTCTTCCTAAAATGCAGTGGTTTTGTCATTACACAACCATACAGCATCCTCTGCATGTCTCAAAAAAAAAAAAAAAAAAAAGAGACCATGCCAGGATCCCTGTGAGACAGAGTGGTGGCTGCTACTCCATTCATGACAATTTCTGCAGACTCAAAAATGGGAGACATTTTTGGTATGGTAAGGAGTGAGGGATCCTCCTTTTTTCCCTCAACCATCCTGTCAAGAGAACTGACAATGCCTCCAGGCATAAATTGCTCTTACAAACCACAAACTTTCAAACTTTTTTTCTTTTCTTTTCTTTTCTTTTTTTGCCAAACTGTTCCTGGTTTTAAGCAGATAAGGAGCAAGAGGAAACAGACTCATGTAGCGTGCAAACAAAGAAGAGCAGGTGCTGTAGAACTGGCACTAATGGAGTTTTTAACTCTGGCAGAGATACATTTTTCACAAAGAGGAATCTTGTGAAAATCTTCAAATCTCAAAAGCCTGATTAGTCAGCTCTGGGGTCTGGAGAATCAGGGGCTATGAACAGGTCAGACCACAAATCTTGGCTCCCCCCCACTGCCATCAGCGGGACAAGGACCAGGTAGGAACATGGACTGTGTGAAATAGCTCGTGCTGGAGAAGTGCACTTGCTCCTCTTCTGGAGGGCAGGGATTATTTACTGGCTGCTGAAGGGAGCTGTGTTAGCTGTGGTGCCAATGACCTTCCGCCAGAAATCCCCCAGAGGAGAAGCTGAGTAAGCTGAAACAGGGGGTGCTGAAGCCAGAGCAATGCTTTCCCCACAGAAGCAGCTGTTGTCATGTAAGACCAAACAGAAGAAGAGAAAAGAGAGAGAGAAAAAAAGTGATCCTAGGAAGACATTCTGTCACTATGTAGGTCTCTTGCTGTGTTTAAGCCGCAAGGCAAAGCTGGTTGAAAAATGGGAGGAATGTGCCTTTTTTCACGTAAGCATTATGGCATGTCCGTCTCGCAGTTACTGTGGGCTTGGTTTTCATCCTTTTTTTCCATCTACCAAATTCGACTTTCAGATGCATGTGTTTTCCACCCCAGTTCTGCAGGCTTGCTGGAAATGTCCTCAAGAATTTTCCTCCTCGGGTCCAGCGATCAGCAGGAGTGTGGGAGACCCAAAGTGACGCGCGTGGCTGGGGGCAAGTCGTCTCAGCTCGAGCAGCAACAATCCTGCTTCTGCAGTGCTTTGGGGCAGCAGAGTGCTGCAGAGGGGCTTCTGGGGAGTGTGTATAGGACTGCAACGGGGAATACATTTTTGAGAAAGGAGGATGCTCTGTTGCCCTGAATTGTAAGTGAGCAGCCAGTACAGAGAGCCACTGTAGTACCAATGGTTTTTTGCCAGTGTGTTGCATCTACATCACTTGGTGCTGAGACTGTGCTTGCATGCAGCAGCCTTCTCCTGGTTCATCAGCTGGGGCTGGCAGTGTTCCAGCTGGAAGCATCAGATTTTTTTTTTCCTTGCTGCTAAAATAAGGACAGAAAGTATAAACTGATTGCCACTGAACTTCCAATCAGCGTGTGGCCCTGTGAATCTGTATATTCAGTGGAAATTCGGCCATAGCAGTGTTTTCCACTTGAATCACTATGAAAGTAGGTGAGAAGAATCCTAGGGAGATGGGTATTAACCAGAAAATGGCACAAGGCACCTTTTTTTTCTTTCTTTTTTTTTTTTTTAAAGTAACTATTAATACTGAAATACAATCAGCTGATTAGCGTGACAGTGAAGGAGGCTGGCCTGGTGACATGGAAAGCAGCATTGCTTGATCAGCATCTGCGTGAACCAGCACTGCAAATCCCCTCTGAAGTTCTCCAGCCTCAGCAGTTCCTTGCAAACACAAAGCAGCCCCGCTGCGGCTGGGTGGCTTGGTCCTGGACCCAGCCGCGCCGAGCTGCCGACTCCAGGGTGGTGGAGGACGCTGGCTACCTACCTACGGTAGGGAAGTGAGATGTACTTTAATAGGAGCCGTCAGGTGTGTGCTTTGTTTGCTTTGATCTGGGTGATTCCCCGGAAAACCACAGTCAAGGCCAAATTGGTGGCTAGTCAGTGGCACTGGCACGGCTCCACCAGCCACAGCCTTCCATGGGAACCGCTGCAGCAGCCTCTCCTCCGCCTCGGCAGCAGCCAGACAGTAAAAGAAAGAGAACAACAAACAAAAAAAAAGGGTAAGGACAGAAAGCCAAATCTCCACTGCTCCAGAGCCCCCCAGAAAGCCCTTCCTTCTTCCCAGCGTGTCCCATCAGGGAGCTGCCCTGGGGGGCATGGAAAAATTTCTTCCTTCCAAAGCTGAGGAGGAGAGTTTGTCTCAGCAAGTTACCACAGGAAACCCTCTGGTTTCTCAGCAAAAACACTAAAAGGAGAGCATCTGCGTTACACACCCATTTGCACTGAAATCCAGCACATCCAGCTAGAAATTATGTGGGTTTGATCCAGGGGTAATTTTTTTTTGAGAACAGCAATTGCAGGCAACATCATCTGTATCTCTGCCCGGATCCGTTTCAGCTGCCTGACTATTGCCTTCCCACATTGTCCAAGGCTTCTGTGAGTTTCTCTGGTCCTGCCCCCTGCTCTGTCCCTCGTTAAGTTTTCTTGGGTTCTCACAGATGTTGTGCTTAATGTCAGACTGCTACTAACCAAACCAGAGTTTGTCTGCTCCAAGCCAATTCCGCGCTGGCAAGTGTTTTTGCTCCTCCAAAGGCACATCCTCTCCCACTTCAGGCTTTGCACCTTTCCTCTCCCAGTTCCCTTCTGCGGTGCAAGTGCTCAGTGCAGCGCTTCATCTGTTACAGGGATTCTTGCTTCAAGGTAGGTACGCTCTGCAGCTGTCTGCCGCCTGGGGCAGTGGAAGAAGGAAGGGCATTGACAATTCAGCCTAAACATAATGCATCAATGAAGCAGAGAAGAAGGGTCATCTCACATACACACATTGCTTGCCTCGCTAATTAGGCTGGAAGTGGCAAACCCATCCTTGGTGAGTGGCAGCACGTCATGAGAGGTGAGTCACCAGGACACCTATCTGTCAGCAGGTGATTTGGGAAATGCCAACTGGCGTCTCAGAGGACCAGCACATGGGATGGCACGTGCTGCTCACATCACAGATGTTCATCAGATTTAACTGAATGTGTTACTAGGGCAACGGAGAATGGCTGTCGCACCACAGTTAACACAAGCTAAGCAAACGTTGCTTCGGGGGCCCTGTACGTACCGCTGAGCCGACACCTTTACTTTCAGCCCTGGTGGTGTTTATACAGAGTGGGTGTAGACAGGAACCCCACCAAAACAAAAAGCTGCGAAAGGAACATTTCATTTGTGGAAGCAATCTGGAATTTCCCAACACGAAAGCAAATGGTTTAGCTGATTGTGTTCCCATTGAGCAGCTGGCTGCCTTTCCACGGCCCCACCTTGTCCCCGCCAGCCTCATGCCGGGCTGGGAAGGGCTCCTGCCTGCCTGGCTGATGACAGTCCCAGGGCTCACTGTCTGTTTACCCGGTGCCAGGCCAGTTTTCAAGGTGAGCCATCCTACGTGAGCAGAGGGAATGCACGCCTCTGTACAGGACACGGGTGCTGCTCTTCTCCTCCCCTGCCTGAAGCGCGGTGGCCCGGGAGGCTGTGGGGGCTGGAGGCCGGCGCTGCTGGCTGGCATGGTGCTACCCTGAGAGCCAGGGGGCTCCTCTCCCCTGGCGAATTTCCTCTATTTCAATGCAGCCCACACTGGGCCGTGCGAGTTTTGCCTGGCAAGCTGTGGGGCCTGGTGGTTGCTCGTCATGGCAGCCCAGCCTCCCAGCTTTTCATTCCCCTGGCTGTCCTCCGAGCCTTGGCTGCCCCGTGGAGGGGGGCCCCCTCCTACCTCCTGTCTGCTCCGTGCTCCCACGCGCTTGCAGACAGTCCTACTGGCTTTTCCTGCTCATTCTGCTGGTAAGCCTTTAGGGCCCTCTCTGTCTTTTTGTAAAGAACCTGCAGGAACTTCACTTCTCCATCCCTTCTAAGAAAGGATGCTGCTGCTACCTACGCTGGCAATTTGGTAAGTTTCCAGGAGGCGGTTCCTGTGTGCATTGGGCCACGGGAACTTTTCTTCCTCTGGTCCCAGCTCTGTTGCTGGAGGTTTCAAGCCTACTGGCTCTCACCCACCCCTCCCACTGGAAACTGCTCCCCCCAGACGGCTGGTGGAGTAATTAGAGTGCAGTTCCTTGTGTGTGCTTTAGGCAAAATTATACAGGTTAAATTAAGCAGCTCGACTTGCCTAAGCAACCCAGGCCGGTTCTGTCTGAACTGAACCAGGGGAAAGCTCGCGCAGTGCTCTCTGGCAGCCCCTTGGAGGCAGGTACCATGGTGGCCAGCCAGCCAGGGGCTGTCGGCTCTTCTACCAGCAAAGCTGGGTCTGCAGCAAGCCCTGTCTTCCTCCAAAAGGCCTGGAAAACAACCAACCAGCCCTGTGCCAAACGGAGCCGCCCATCAGCTGAGCGCAGAAGCCAGCTAGTGCATAAGACATGCTGCAAGAGGCAGGGAGCGGATGAGTGCAGGCTTTCCAGGCTTGGATGTAGGGTTTTGCAGCCTCCCAGCATCCTGATTTAGGATTTGAAACCTCTTCTGGGATCTGTGCCCAAGTGCTGACTTCCGCTATGCTACTGAAGAACGAGCAGTCTTTCCCGAAGCCGGGAATGAATAGCTCCTGTATTTCTGTGGCATTTCAGAACTCCAGCTTGAGCTGGGATCACATTACGGGGCTGTTAATAGTCCTGCTGTTGGGTGGCTCAGATCATCTCCGGTGTGGGCAGAAACATCTCCCTGCATAGGTCTGTGCTATTATTTGGCCGGAAGCCCAAGTAACAGTGAGGTTATACCCTGACGTTTCTGGCATTGGTCATGGCTGAAGACGACACCAGGTTGGAAAAATCTCTGGGATGGTGACTGCAGTATCCTTTTTAAGTGTTAAACTCAGCCTGTTGCTCAATGAGCTGTTTTCTTCACATAACCCCGACACAGCCTGAAATAGTCTGGGTAGCAAATAAATTGCAGTGCAGCGAGCAACGTGACCAGCTCCCCCTGTGGCTCAGCGTGCTCCCAAAGCCGATCATCCCCAGCATAAATTACGGGTTTGCTCAACTCTGAGGACAAGGCCCCTGCATAAGTATCAGCAAACATGAGCTCAGATTGCCCTAAGCGCAGCTTTGATTCCCACATTGCACGCTCGGCAAGAGCATGCAGCTGCTGCTGGGCCTGCCCGGGGAGACGTGCTCAGGCTGATGGGGAAGAGCGACCTTGGAAGCCGCCATCCCCGTCCTGGGTGCTCCGGGTCCTGGGTGCTCAGGATGTTGTTGCAAAATCGCCTGCCGGGTGGTTCCCTGCTCATGTAACTTCTGGCACCGCCTTCCTGCGTAGTTGTCTCTGATGGCCGGTGGAGGTTGCCAGCTCCTGCAGCAAAGCTTCTAGGAACTGACTTGTTTATCCCCTTTAGGCTGATAAATCTCATCGAGCAAAACAAAAGAGTTAAGTGAGCTCCGAAGCCTGCTCTGCGCAGGACCTTGTGTGACCAGGGCATTGCTGTCTGGCTGCCTGATAGCTCCACGGTGGTGGTGGGCTGAGCGGCGGGGAGGCAGAGGGCGAGCATCGGGGCCAAAATGAGAACAGCCCTGAAGCTGCCTCGGGCACACAGGTCTGCAGCCTGGATCTGTGATCCCTGGCATTGCTGCGTGGCAGGAGTGTGTCCGCACAGGCATGCCGCTGAGATCTGTAATTAGGTTGATGGCCTGTGGTGGGAGGTGGCTTCATTCGGGGACAGAAAGGTTGGGGGGGGGGGAGATTCCCAGCTTTACATCTCATTTGAGTTCAGCGAGCCACACCAAAATTAAAACCAAGCTACTCAATGTGCAGACCTGGCTGCTAAATTAGTGGCAGCTTTCCTTCCAAAACAGCGCTCAGATCAGCCGGGACGGCCAGCAGCTCGCTGGCACGTGTGCGCGGTTGCGTGGAAAGGGCCAGCAGGGGCAGCCCCTGGCCTCGTCCCTGGAGGAGGGCACTGAGCACAGAGCAGGTACCGTGTGCCTGGACCCTCCCTGGATGAGCTCTTTTCGCCCTTGGCAGTTTTGTTGGTGCTGAAGCCGGGGACTTTGGCTGACTGACACCAAGCAGCACTGACAAAGCTGCAGCTGTGACCCAGAGGTAGCTGAGTGTTTGGAAATCCTGGACTCCCTGTTGCACAAGGGCAGCTGAAGCGCTCTGGCCGCACAGTGCAGATCATTGCCTGGTGTGCAGGAAACCTGACGCAAGCAACCTGTCCTGTCGAGCTCACTGCGTGTGCGCAGTTCCTCAGCACAGGCACTTGCATTTCAGGCCAGGAAATCCCAAAGAGAAACGCAGCAACCCCTGCCTACCCAAGCAGCTCGCTGGCGTTTCTTTCCAGGGAAGCCATGCAGTGAGCTGTTTGTTTGCAGCAAGCAGCTGCCCAGCTTGTTTGCAATGCGTTACACAGATCTTCCTTGCCACAGAGAAGCCCAGGCTTACTGCCTGGCCCTGGCCCTTTCGGGCAGCTTGCAAAGGCAGGCACTGCAGCGTGCCCAGCTGCTGGGTGCAGATGCGATGTCTGCAGCTTCCTGTTGCTTTGGCAGGAAGCCGCTGCAGACACCATGGCCTCAATGCCCTGAAAGATCTTTACATTTACTAGGGCAGGAGCAGGCTGAAGTGGTGGAGGGAGCTTTAGTGGAGCTGAGATCCCAGCTCTTCAGCAGAGTCCTTGCTCAGAGCCCGTCTGGATAAAAAATGCTGCATTTTTCTTTACAGCAGGGTATTTACTCCATGGAGCTGCACCAAGGGGAATCCTGATTCGCCTCCTGCTCCCCACCGCGTTGGCCAGTGTGAGGCTGAAGGGGCACCTCTGGCCTTGGCATTTCCCTTTGCTTTCTCAGGCGGCTCCTTGCTCCATATCCTGTGCACCAAAAGTGCCCAGTGGATTTCAGCAAGCAGACGGGCTTTTACAAGTGAGGGGATGCGATGCCTGTCATTGCCACGCTTACACCTTTCTGGCAAGCTGGTCTGTTTTCTCCTCGCACCATATCCTGCTGCCCTTGTGCGTCTGTACGCACAGAAAAGTCTCTAGACTGAGTGAGACTTGAGCACGTAAGAGGAACTGGCTTGTTCAAAGCCAGTAAAGGAAAAGTATCCTTTTGTTCACTCCACCAGCCAGTCCTGGAAAATAGCTCTGCATGGCGCTGCACTCACTGAGATGCGGGGAACAAATCTCCAAGGAACAGCTTTAAGTAGAGATGGGCTGTTTCAGTCCGTACAGCTGAGCACAGGGAAGGAACAGGCTGCAGGGACCCAAGACGGGAAGGAAGCAGGAAGCCCCTGTCACTGCTTTATGCATTTTATTCTCACAGCAGCGGTCTTCTCTATTTCCCTTAAAAGAAAGAAAAGGCAAAGATGATTCACGTCCCATTCCTCAGCTCAGCCTTGAAGCGCTGTAAGTGTGACTAAGGTCCTCTCTGCATCATTTCTTTCTCCATCTGATGCTGAGAAGGGTGGTAGCAGGGCAGGCTGTGATTAAGTGGAATTTCTCAATGCTGAAAGATGTTTGAGAATGGTCCCAGTGATTAATAAAATGACTTGAGGGGCAATAGGAAAATCTGATCCTATAAATTTTTTTTCTGAATAGCGCAAACCTTTCGAAAGTCACGCATGTTAAAGCTTCAAGAACTGTATTTGCATAGTGTGCCTCTGCAAGACAGGCTGAGCAAAGGTGAAACCTGCTGGAACAGCATGGTCCCAGCCCAGCCAGAAATCCTGCTGAATTTCCACCTCGCTCTGGTCGCTAGAGTCCACAGCCTTTCATTTCACCTTATTGCACACCGCTGATGGAAATCTGCTCATTTGGTTGAGCCTAAAGCACCTGAGGGAGGCCCTGCACCGAGGAGACAGCCTGGATTTTGGCTGTCACAGCAGACATCAAAGTGGGTACATTCACAGCCGAAAGCGCCAATGGATTTAACTCCGTCGGTGCCGGTTTTACCAGTTGGTATTCCTGGTGGCTTTGCACAGGAGGGGACTGGCAGCACACACTCTCCAGGCAGCTCCACGAACATGTATTTAAAAGCAGCCTGTGCCCTGGGGAGCCCACAGCCCGAAGCTGGGACGGTGACCCTGCGGGCCGCACGCCCGCTGTGGGCTCTGACTTCCTTTCCTGCGGCAGGAGTTTGTGCCCGGCTGGTTCCTGGTGCCCCGAGGTGCGCACAGCCTGCCCGGGCGAGGAGCGGCAGAGCCATGCAGGTGGCAGGGGCTTTGCTCTGAGCCCTTGCCAGCCTGTGCCACCCGCTGCTGCTGGAAGGTGCTTTGAAGGAGCAGCGATGTTTTACTTTCCCCTTGTCCTGGGTGCCATCAAGGAGCAGGCTGAGCCGACCCGTGCTGCAGCAGGGATAAGATAAACCACCGACTATCTGTACCGCATTTTCCCCCACTGCGGTCCTGTAGTATTTGTTGTGCTACAAGTATTTTGAGAAGCTAATACCACACTCGGTCAGGCTCGCTGGTATTTCTGCAATTCTTAATTTAAATTGCTGGCTGTTTGCTAGCAAAAACATTTCTTTCCCTCTCCCTCATTCCTTTGGTATTAATCAGTCTGCTCTGTGCCGGCTTCTTGCAGAGAGGTTTTCTCCTGGGACATCTGCAGCCCCAGTTGGCAGATGCTGGGAGCACACAGCTCGCAGAGGGCGGTGGGAGCAGGGGGCCCCTCCAGGGGACTCTCAAAACCGTGCCAGGAGCACATCTGGTATTGCACTCGAGGTCTCTGCGGTGCCGTGCAGGCACACAGAGCATAACAGGTTGCCAGTTAGCAAGGGGCAGATGCTCTGGGTTTGTGCAGGAGCAAATTCATTAGGTGCATGACTACGGCTATGCAAGAAGTAATATAGCTGTCAGCAGTAAGAGGGAGAGAGACGCCAGTGTAGCTGCAACTATGTCTTGGAAGAATCTTACTATCTGCTGTTTGATGCAGCTCATGCTGTGTGCACACAGCTCAAATCATTTCCTCTTTCTTCTTCATTTCTTGTAATGCCAAAGGCAGCTGTGCGTGTCGAGCTCTCACTTTTAAGAGCAGATCTTCACTACCTATTTTGATCATGTCTGAGCAGGAGCCAAAAAAATCCATATTGATGTTGATGGGATAAAGGGACTTTTCAGCATCCTTCCCAGCCAGAAGACCAGTCGGTCATTGCAGCAAGGCCCATGTCAATCACATGTCACGGCCACGCAGGTCCTTGATCCGTATGCTCGGGTACTGCAGAGCTGAGCAGATTCAAAACGTTTTGTGTGCTGAGGCCTTAATGTGTTGCAGATATTTGCATTTACCATCACTGCCTCTTTTTCTCACCACTGCTTCATAAAACAAGGTGAAGTGAAGTCCCATGCAAAGCAGCTCCTTCACTTGGAGCCAGCTCGTGCTTTCTTGTCTGAAGAGCTTCTGAAGTCTTGGGGGGAGAGGTGCTGAGCTCCTGCTCACGTCAGAGGGGCTCGTGGGCACATGGTGCCTCTCTGCTTCAGCCCTTTCAGTGGTGATATTTGCAGCACTTGCCCTCATTTTGAAGCTTGCTTTCTTCTGATTGTCGTGTCTGTTTATACGTGCTTTTGTTGAGTTATGCCCCTGAGCTCTGGCTTTGCACACGCTGGTGACAGAGCAATCAGGCAGAGCGGGACTGTGCTCTGCACCCATCTCACCCATCTCATCTTTGATTTCCTTCTGTGGTTTTCTGAAGCAGCTCCCCCACAGATCACGGGATAGGGTTCAGGGTGCCCGGTGTGCCGCAGGGATGGGGTGGCCTCCTGCTCCCACCACGGGCTCCAAAGCTGGGAGCACCCATGCCTTGTGGCCAGCCCTGCCATGGACCAAGCGGCCACCAGGACCAAACAGCAACCGCTTTGCATGCATCGCAGCACTGCTCTTTGGGCTGAGTGGTGATGAAATGCGATGGAAAAGTCTGCCCTATCATTAGGGCATACTTGCTTTTTAGTTCACCCTTGAAAGCCCCCTGTCTGACAGGACCCAGCAGTGCTGCATCATTGTTCACATCTGCACTGGACCAGAGTTATCTCCACCTGGGGGGAGGTTTCCTGTCCCTCTGGGAAGGACAGGGTCACTCATGCCCTGCCGGCACCCTGCGCAGCAGCAGCAGCATCTTCACAGAGGCAGCGTGTGCTGGCGCACCCCTGCTCAGGCGGGCAGCTTGCCACAACCTAAAGGGAAGCTGCTCTCCAAGGGTTTCCTTCCTAATTTTAGCTGTCCTCAAAGATGGGACTCAGATGCTTTGGGGATTGGCGATGAAGATGATATTTCATATGACATTAAGCAAAATGATTAATAAGGCTATACTGTTTTTTCTTTATGCAGTGGTTACAAGGAATATGCAATTTCTGTTGACAACAGCCAAGGGTCCAGATGTAAAGTTGGTGAGGCTGCAGAGATAGCATTTTTCTTAAGGTGATGCTAAGAAGCTTTGTGTGGTGGTGTTTCATGACAAACTTGCTTACAACGCAAGGGACTTGCCTGCAGGAAGAAAAGCACATGCTGAGCTCCCTTCATTCAGCTTTCTCGCTAAATGAAAGCATCTGCGTGGGGAATACCTAACACTCCCTGGGTCATGTGCATTGGTTTCACGCCTTTGGTTGAATCAGCGTGGAGACATGGTCTAAGTCATGGGTAAGAGCTTCCACACCAGGGCACTTGTCACAAGGTGCCCGAATCAGCAACCGTTAACCTGCGAGAAGCTGCATGCTTGTGACAGGTTGCTTTGTAACCCCAGAAGTTTCACCACAAAAAAAGCCCTCAGGATCTATTTTGAAAATATCCCCTCCCGTGAGCTGAGTTTTCTTCTAATGTTTGATATATCTGGAGCAGCCAAAACATACAGTCAATGGATACAGGAAATAGGATCTACGTGTGTGAGGTGAGTGAACGCCTGTGATTGCGGGAGGCAGCTGAGGAGACCTGACTGAAGCCCACCGATTGCAAGGCTGACCAAAAACAGGCCCCTAAACAAACCTGAGGAGCTTAATAGCTATTGTATGGACTACTATTGGATGCAAATTTTGGGGTTGACTTTTCACAGATGACACAGCACGCCCCAGGTCAGGGGTATGCCCAGTTCACATGAGTCAAGAGAAGAGTGGGAGAGGAAATTATGTTGCATCGCAGTCACAAAAGCTTGGGAGAAAAATTATTTCAGGTGAGTGACAAAACAAACATCTGAAGTTTCCAAAGACTAAGAAGAAATGAAATAAAGGCTTGTTTTCTGAGTCTACTGAGTATTCTGTTTCAGTTTAGATGTTCTTAATATTATTTTAATCATACAAATTTTTTTAAACAATATATTGTTTCTAACTAAAACAAAACAAACATTTCCTTTGCAAAAAGGAAAAAATGGCAATTTTGAATCATTCTACTTTGTATTAAATTAAGCAGAAAATTTCATGAAATTCGTTGCGGTGCAGGTGGGTCTGCACATTCTGCACACCTAAATGTTTGTGAAAAATGTGTTTGGCACTACTTGTGCCACATTGCTGCCATGTGCTGTACTGACATGCTGTTCTCTGTCTTTGTGCAGTGCATGGATGCGGCTGTTTCCTCTTTTCTCCTGCCCCTCAGCACAGCTATTTTTAGCAGCAGGCTTCCCAGAGCACCCCCATCTCGGGGGGGAGACCACCTTGGACACTGCTTGGAAGGAAGGAAGCACCGAAGGAAGCCAACTGCAAAATAACCCCAGTGGTTTCTTCATCCCACTTTTCAGAAAAGTCCCTCAAGACTTTTCTGAAAAAGGAAATGAAGATTTATTGGTTCCTGACTTCACAAGTCCCTCAGAAACAGGAATGGCTCGCGAAGGGAAGCAGATACTCAATGCACCTTGGACGTCAGCCTCCGTCATCCAGCGACACACGGAAGGGAAACTGGCTTTGTGACCAGTCACACAGTGGCAGAAGGTGATGCTGGCCAGATGTCCTGGCCATTCGTGTTGCTCTCCACGTCTCTTGCCTTGGGAGCAGATCCAGAGATGATATAGTGGGAAAACTTTAAGGATTTTCATGTGAGAAACAACCACCGTAGCAAGTGGACCAGGGGGCGAGTTGGACTTCATAATGGTGGGATATCCCAGCATCTCAATGCCTGGTGTTTCAGCTTGCTGTTGCTGTGGGTCAGGCCTGCAAGGGTGGGAGCATGGACTGGTCTCGGGCAGGTGGGCAGACAGACTATGTGGGATGTTTTGCTACTGCTTGGGAAATTTCTTAGGCTCTTAGACAGGAGGTGGAGGTCAAGTGTATTTGGGGGTGAGTGGGTGGTGTGAATCCCCCTCTTCTGAAGGGTTTTCCCCAAACCAAGCTCAGCACAGCCCAGGGTAAGTAGGCTTCACACAGCTTAGGGGAGGTTTTGTTTGTTTGCTTGTTTGCTGGGGCAAAGTTTCTCAGAGAGGCCACTACGAGTATTCAGATCGGCATTTTAGATCAAATCCAGAAGCATCAGCCCTGACGCAGGCTGGAGTGGAAACCCATGCACTTAGAAAAACTGAAGTAAGAGGGCGGTTTCATTCTGTGTACCACACGGGCCACGTAGCTATCATTACTGACTTTCAGTCCCTCTCGGTTCAACATGTACTTAGAGCTCAGACTTGGAAATTGCGTGTCCTTTCCCCATGCAGAAAGGAAAAATCGCAAGCCCTCCTGTGCAGCGTGAACGAGCAACACAGCCCCTTGTTGAAAGCTGCTTGCTGCTTCTCAGGGCGCGCTGCCTTTTGGTCAACACCTGGGCAGTCCCAGGTGCAGACAAACAGGGTTGTGAAGTGCAGCAGCAGCACTCACAGAACTCTTCCCTACCTCCTTGTGAAACACCCTCCTCCAAGCTACTGAAATCCTGGGGTAATAATTAACTGAGTTAAGGCTTGCACTGTAATTGCAGCCATGTGCACTTTGCTGGGTGCGTTTGTGTTAAAAATGTTTGTATTTTAAGGCTCTTTCTGCATGACAGTCTTGCAGCACTTTGCACGCATGTGCTCATTTGGCTTCATGTTACACTTTGCATTTTGTTTTCGGTTGGAGGGATGACGAGCTTCTCTTTAGGGTGTCCCTTGACAGACACGCAGGAACATTCATCTCATTTAGCTAAAACTGGGAGTGTAAAAAGGATTTAAATTAAAGGAGGCCTGTTCCTTCCAAGCAAGAGCACCCACCTAAAAATGAACTCATCTCAATAAATGGACAATTTCAGTTAGTTTGCATAAGCACCTAGGCATTGGCGAGGGCTGGGAAGAGACAGGTTGAGGAGCAGTGAGGAAAGCCCTCTACGCTTAAATGTTAGCAGAGGGGTTAAGCTATCCAAAAATGGCTGCTGTCTTCCAACATCCAGGCCCTGGTAGGGTTCCTCTTGCCTCTGCAGGGGCACGCAACACCCACAAATCTTGCTGGCATCCGTGCCCACGGGACTTCTACCCAGAGGAGTGGGTCTGCTGGGGGGCTCGGGGGGCAGGAGGTTGGACTGGTGTGGGGACCCAGTCTGCCCGGACGGGTGGTGAGGCCTCCACCAAGCTGTGGCCAGTGGTGGGTAGGTCCAAGGCTGCGTGACCACTGCTGGGAAAGGTGACAGAGCCCATTGCAGCTGCTTGTGATGGCTCTAAAGCGTGACATTGCGGAAAGGACTGAGTGGGGAAAACCCCAGCTTTCCTCTGATCCAGGCTGGAAAGTCCTGTTAGGAAAACTGGACAAGGAGATGGCCTTGGGAAAAGCTGAGTGCTGGAGCGAGGGGGAGGACGGGAAGTCAGATCTCCAGGGTGGGGGGTGTTTCTTTTGCAAGCCCTCTGGACTTTGGTTTCTTACACTATGGCCTGATGAATGTGTCAGCATTTAAACAGGGCATTTTGGCTCTGATGTGAAGGCTCCAGAGAGCTGCCTAAAGGTGCCACAGCCGTGATCGGCTCTTGATGCAGGTGGGGAGAGGCTGCACAGCCCCTGCTCATTGGAGGGGACAGGACATTCCTGTCCCGAAAATTGCATTGAAGCTGTGGGGCAAAGCCAGCAGCAGTTTTTAAAACAGATTAAGGGTGCTGGTGGCCTCGCTGCCTTTTGGCACATTGAGTCCTGCTGGGGCAGACGGGCGGCCGTGCCCACCGGCTGCATGTGGGGCGAGTGGTTGCTAAACACTGTACCTCGGCCCTGGCTGGCCTGATAGTGCTTCTGTGCTACATCTGTGTGTAAAATGCCGAAGAGTCAACACAGAGCCACTTCCTAATGCCACAGGGCTGAAGGAGGAGGAGAGCAAGAGTTAAAGCCTCCAGTGTAGGCCCCTCAGAGAGCTGCCCGTGGGCCGCTGGTCCCACCTCTCCCTGCTGAGGCGAGACACCCGCACCTTTACACTTCTCGCAGTGAATTAAGGAGAAGGGTTCCCAATCTCCTGGGGGGTGAGAGAGGCCTGCAGGGAGCTGGAGTATGAGGAGGAAGAGGAGGGTGTGGGAGGAAATAGGGAGTTCAGCTCAGTGTGTGCAATATAAGGAAGTGTGGGACTATCCCTGAGGGATTATCGAAGAGATTTACAAGAACGGGCATGGGGGAAAGGCTGGAAACAAAAATGCAAGCTCATGCAGTGCAATGGCATGACGGTGGGAGGGTGAATGAGCTCATGGGTAAGCTGGTGCAGGAGGAGAAGAGAAGGGACTTGAGAAAAGTGCTCAGCATGGAAGGTAGAAAAGAGCAGGAATAGGTGGATCCTGCTGCTGGGGGCAGAAGAGAGGAGGACATGGGCTGAGAAGGGAGGCTGATAGAAAGAACTAACCAAGCTGATAACAGTGGATATGACTACAATAAAAAAAAAGGAAAATGATGCTGAGAGAATTCATAAGGAAACAGAGAAATGTGCTGCTTTGTGTCTGTCCTGGCTCCGAGGGACAGCAGGGATGAGGGATCCTGCGATGGGAAGCCCCCAGCAGCTCCAGGGAATCAACATCAGTGGTCAGAAGGCAGCAAAAGCTGTGCTGGCCTTCACAGGAGGAGGTAGAGTTATGTTTTGATACCACAGGATAAATGGGAGGGAGAACACGCTGTGAGGATCAGTCTGTAGTCAGGGGCATTTCAAGAGAAGCTATCTGGTGGCCAGTCCAAACAAACGAAAAGATGTGCTTCCTCATGCCATTTGTAGGTGGACTGAGGCAGTCCCTTCACGAGATGCTGCCAATGTCAGAGGTGTGCAGCAACCTCAAAAGCAGTTAACAAATTCTGTGGAATAAAAATCCATCAAGAATCATTTCATAAACACAGGCCGCCTTGATCTCTGGCAGTCATTAAACCACAGGTCGCTGAAGTTAGGGCAGTATGCTCAGTATTGCTAGGTAGTTGCCATCTTCGCATGCTTTTCTGGAGATGCCTACTCTTGGCCACTGCCAGAGTCAGCAAAATGAAACTAAACTAAATGGGACCCTGATCTGCGGAAGCATGGCTGCTCTTGAAGTCTTTAAAGCTTGCTGAGCCACCCAGGGCAGGTGCTAGAAGAGAATTTCGAACCCCAGGACAACGTGGAGAAGCACTGGCAAGAGGGAGCAGACAAGCAAGAACAAGTTGAGTTGCTCTGCTAATAGCAGACATGGTGGCGGAATAAGAAAAAGTAAAGCTGGCAGAATGAATGCCTGAGGAGGTTTCTCTCCTGGTCCTACTAATGAGACGTCTACCAGTGTGCTAGGGAGGAAGCATGAAGGCAGAAGGTTATCCCCAAAACCTGCATCAGAAGATATTTCTAAAGGCATAGGTGTAGAAAAGAGAGACAGTGCAGATATGTAGTGGCTAAGGCCACGTGTCAAATCTTGCTTTTTTGGGGGGTAAGGGTGGGGGGATGCCCTATAGTGGACAATCTTCTCTTGTGTTACAGCATGATCAAGTTACAACACCAAGTAAAAGGCAAAATGCTGCACTGAATAAACCTGTGCTAGCAGTGTACACTGTGGAGAGCCCAAAAATATACAACATGCCTAAACCTATTTTGTGAACAAACACAAATTCTCACACTAATCTCTGTCCTACTTGCTTTAACTGTGGTTCCTGCATTTTCAGTACTTTGTTACTTTTGCATGACTGCTGAAAGCAAACAGTAGCATAACCGACATGCAGTACCTTAGCAATGATTTGTTTAGCTGCAAAACTTCCGTGTACAGTAAAGCATTTGCTTAATTTATTAAGTCATTATAGAATTCTTACAACATTGTAACAGCACCTGCCTAAGATATTGTTTGTCTAAATGTTGCAATGGGCAGCAGGGAACTTACCACCGCCTCCAAAAGTACTCAACCAGCCTGGTACTCCTGATAACTACACTTTCCTCCCTCCCTCCCTCCCTCCCTCCCTCCAGCTTTTGAATAAAAAGTATTTGTATTCAGATGGTATCTATTTAAATATTTGTATACCAGGTCCAGCCATGTACCTGAACACTTCCAGAACACTGATATCTATAGGTGGTGAATGCCTCTAACGGGTCCTGACGTCATTCCAAGCCCATGTTCTGTCAGTGGGAAATGGAGGTATAGCTAGTTGAGGGAACCATTGCCTTTTCCATTTTCAGCCATTACAACATGTTGTTTAGTCAAGAAAGGCTGGAAGTCACCTAGGATTCTTTGCTGGTGAAAAACCTGCAGCAGTAGGTCAGTAAACCCCCATCCCCCTCACCCCCAGCTCAAATCCAGTGGCTGCTGAATCTGCAGGAGCACAGGGTGAGGCCTGAAACCCAAGAAGAAGAAAGGTTTGGCAAATTTTTGCCCAACCCCAATCCTGGAAAACATTGCAGGCTTGAAATGCAGGCATGGCCCTTTCTGCAAGAGGGAAGTTTCAGTGTGTACACCTGGGCAATTCTAATGAAATGAGAGTGGAGGGGAAATACAAATGACTCAGGATGACAATTTCTATATAGTCACTTCCACAATGGTCTTTGGCTTCCATGCAAATTAGGAAGTGCCCAGCCAGATGCGAGATGTGGTGCCCTTCCTCATACCAAACAGCCCTTTGCACAGTTCGTGTGTCAGAAACCCCTCCTGAAGGGCAAGGTGGGAAAGGGAACGGGTGTCCCTATGCAACCTGGAGCTATCGCTGCCTTTGTTGGCTTTTGAGCCTGGCCGGCTGCCAGCAGCACAGAAGTCCCCTGGCCGGCACTGCTGGCAGAGCTCGGTCCTGCGTCAGCGGCTCTGCCGCACCCCATCCTGATCCCAGGGTCGTGGCACGGGGGAACATGGCACATAAGCTGGGCATGGCCACGCTCCACTCAACTGAATCGTTACACGATCACGCAATAGTCCAGTATCTGCGGCTGAAACTGGTCCTGCTCTGCAGCCCACTGCCAAAAGGCAATCAGAGACTGGAATTTTAGCAAAATGATTCTGTCTGCATTAGCTCCTGGGGAAAACACAGAGGAATAACTGAAATGCATTAAGGCCACCTACTCCACTGCTGCGGACTGCGCAGGGAGAGCCGTGGCTCCTGCAGCAGGGAGGAGGGGGAGGCCCCTGCCTGAATTTCGGGGGGGGGGAAGGCAGCAGTGCTCCTTCCCGGGCATGCGCTCCCTCTTCCTGCGGAAATCCCCGTTGGAAAATCTGAAAGTGTCCGAGTTCGAACCAGAGCTGGGCTTTTTGATAAACGAGAGGGAGGGCAGGCACAGGGGCTGCCCTGCAAACCTCCCTGAGCAAGGCAATACAAGAGCAGCTGAGTTTCAAGCCGGGTACCATATCCCCACTGTGCCCACAGCTACTGGTAGCCGGAACAAAAGGTGCCACCAGGGCAGGCGGTTACCACCAAAGATGGTCTCAAAAAGTCTCTCCATGGCATGGGCGGTCTGGCACTTGTGTGACAAAGGGGAATCCCAGCCCCCTACCTGCCTGCCACAACGGGCACAGGAAGCTACAGCCTACATGTGCTGCTAAAATTAGCTGCAGTAGAAGGGCTGAGAGCTGAAAGCTGCTTAGATGTCTTACTCCTACTGCAGTAAACCACCTAAAACCTCCGAGCCTCTTACCCTGTAGGGGTCAAACATGTCAAGTATTTTTAAAAAAGCTAACCATGTGGATCCCATGCAGCTCAGGACAATGAGACAGACAATGAATTGTTTTGCAGACTGGGTACAGTAATCTGACTTTTTTTAATAAATACATATCTCACATGTACCAAAATAATTATAAACAAAAATGTACAGTATTTACATTCTATACAATTGCTAAAAAGTGTAGCAATCATGACACACACAGTGTGAAACACATTGTTTCCAATGCCCACAGTTAACCTCATTGCCACCTTTCTCCTAACAGCCAGACCACCCCTCCCTGGGTTGGACTCCCTGCCTGCTGTACCTCACCCCAAGAGCAGCTGGGGTCGGTCAGCAGGGCAAAGGAGTGCCCTCAGCCCAACACCAGCCTAGCGGCAGCCTCCAGCAGATGGGGCGTTTGTACGAGCCTGTCCTGCCTCGAGGCGACAAGCATCCCTCCTGGTACCCAACGTCGCAAGGTAGCTCTCGAATGCACTTCTGTCAGCAGTACATTGGATGTGTAGTCTGTTATCTTCATCCGGTTGAAACGATCAGATACACGGCTCTTTATCAGGTGGTGTGCATAATCACAGATCTCTAACGACGTTACACATCCCACTCCTGTTACTTAAATACAGGTCAGAACGTGGAACCAACCATCTGGTTACCATTACGTGCTCCCGGCTGAGCTGTGTAGTATTTCAGCACTTTTTTCTCCTTTGCATTTAGACTTTCTTTTTAAAGGAAGAAAGTCAGTCCTTTTTCTATACATATGTACACAGTCACTTTTCACAGAAACCTCTGTTTTAAAATGCCAGCTGTCGTCCTCCAATACAGCAGTCATCATATATAAGCTGGAAGAAAAAAACAAAATGCTGTTAATGCAAAACTCCTAGTGGGAGTATCCTATCTACTCTGGGAAAACAGCCAAATTCTGCGTGCCCTGACTTCAGTGGTGTCTGTAATTTCTACACTGAAATGGTTACGTTTGCTATTTAACAGCACTAAGGATGTCAGAAAAACAAATGTTGGGGAGGCGAAAAACACCAATTAAATTTTATCTCACAAGGTTCTGCAGGTGTCAACAACAGAACGATGCTCAGAGAATCACATTGTGTGAAGTTAACCTCAATTCCCCTGCGTATTGTTTATATTTTATTCTTAAGCTTATTCTATTTATAACCTTGCCCCAACTGTCACCCTTCCGACGGGCGGCAGTGTAACCTTACTTTATGAGCTATTTAACCCCACAAGTTATATGGGTAAGAGGTCATCAGAGCACATCATGAGATTAGCACCAGCCAAGCGACAAAGGGCAGGATTTCACCCTTCTCTTGAAAAGGTGCAAATGGCTACTTACTTCATCCTCTGTGAACTCAGGCTCTGATTCACTGCTCTCTTCATCCTCGCTTTCGGGCAACATTTGCAGGTCAGCTGTGGTCAGCTGCTTCAGCTGTTCCTGTATGCTGGAGTTGTCTCTTCCCCATGTGAGCTGATAAGGGGAATAGCCCTGGTAGGTCACTTTGTTCACGTCTGCTCCATGTTTCACCAGAAGTGACACCAGGTCTGAATTCTGCAGGTCCACAGCCAAGTGTAGCGCTGTTCTGCCATTGCATGGCTCCTGTTTGGAAATAATGCAAGGTGTCACATGTTAGGAGAGCTACGCTTGGTGGTGTCAGACCTGTTGACTCTTGTGATTACACAGTCTGGTTCAGTTAAATTCATGGTAAAAATTACATACCTGAGCATTTACATCTGCTCCTAAGGACAGCAGGTATTCAACAACAGCCAGATATCCTTGAATAGATGCCAAATGGAGACATGTATGTCCTGTAAGACACAAATGAAGGTAAAATTTCAGTAAGTCTAACCTAATGTCCTATAATTCAGTTAAAGTCAAGGTGATAGGATAGGATGATATCTAAGCTTGCAATTCATCCAGGGCAAAGGGTTATTTTCCAGAAGAGCTTTCCAGCTTCCATTAAGTATGGATAACAGGGTTGGATTTTGGAAAGGTTTCTTAGAGGCTTTATTCCAGTACTTAACTGAGACTTATTGTAACAAAAAAAAAAAAAAAAAAAAGGAAACAAAAAATAAAAAAAAAAAAGGAACACAAAAATGTAAAATAGAATTGTAATGAGTACTGCAAAAGTACTCACTAAAAATGCACGATTCAAAGCCATGAGAGAGCCAATGATCAACAGTGAGGAGGCCTATGAGACTCTGCCCATGACATTTTAAGGAAGTCAGACACTGCTTTGTTCTTGGGCCTCCTCAGCATTAAAATGGGTGCAACAATGCTTCTCCACCTCTCCAGAGGTCTTTGAGGCCTGCGGGACAACAGCCCTATCCTCAGTGCCGCATATGAGGCGCGCGTAAGGCAGCGTGTGCGTACCATTGTAGTTGGTTGCCTGCAGGACGGCGAGGAGGTGGTGCGGCTGGCAGTACTGCGTGAGGACGCTGATGCTCCGGAGGGAGCCCTGCTGGCAGGCAATGTGCAGCGGGGTGTTTCCTCGGAAGTCCCTGATGTCCAGGTCACATCCAGCTTTCAGGAGGTGCTCAGCGATTTCGGGCTGATCAGTGATCACTGCCAGGTGAAGGGGAGTCTGCAGGCCAAAGAGAAAACACAAACCTCTAAGTCACGTGGCAAGTGTGGCAGTGACGGCTGAACACACAAACCCCGCAGTCGCTTGTGGATTTCTGCCCAGCTGAAAACACCCCCCCCGCAAAGTCAGCTCTTTATGCTTCCTGACACAGTGCATAGTCTGGAAGCGATGAACCTAGGGCTCTCCAGATACCAGACATTCAATCTGTATGAGGGGTATCATTAACGTCCCATTGAAGAGGGATGCAACCCACTGAGTCATATTTTAAAAATGGGGGCATTAAGAGGCCGCTGCTGGGGGGGTGAAGTGTTGTACCAATGCCGGTCAGAGGCAGTTGGGTACTTTCCTGAATGCAGGCTTTGATTTAATATCCATCAAATGAAAAAGGAAAAAAACTTTTCCTTGGGAATGCCCCACAGGGCTTTTGTGGGGGTGGCAGGGGTTGATCCGGGCCCAGGGGTGCCGAGGTGAAAGTACCTGGCTGAGGTTGTTCTGGAAATTCAGGAAGGCACGGTCCCCGCTGGTCTGCCGGATCACCTCCAGGCTCAGGGCTTTTTCTTCGTGAATAATCGCCAAGTGGAGAAAACTGCATCAAAAAGACAAA
>VXAL01006770.1:0-40749 GCA_013399475.1 Chauna torquata | reverse complement strand
AAAAAAAAAAAAAAAAAGTTAACAACCCACGTGAAACCCAAAATCCCCCAGCAGGAACACGGGTGACGAGGTGCCCGGGGCACGGCCGCAGTCATGTGCGGGTTTCGAAAGCCGGGGCTTTCGGCGGCCGGGGCTTTCCGACGGCCGCGGGAGACGCCTCTTCCTGGCGCCGCTCCAGGGACTTTCCGCGCTCCGCTCCCCGCCCGGCGCCTCCCCGCCGGCGCCAGCCCCTCAGGCACCGGAGCTCCGCCGCTCCCCGGAACCGCAGCGGGAGCTCCCCGGATTCTGGGGGGCCTCCCAACCGGGGAGGGCCGGAACCCGGGGTGCTCACCACACCCCCACGGCCGCCCCGCCAACCTCGGGGCGCTCACACCGACCCTGGGGTGCTGCCGGCCACCCCACGGACCCCACGCCAGTCCTGGGGTTGTTCACGGCCACCCCACGGAGCGTTCACGGCAACCGTCGGCTCCTCTCCCCAACCTCGCAGCCCCCGTATCACCCATGGGGCCCCCCACGCCAACCGCGGAGTGCTCGCCCCAGCTCCGTGGCCCCCGCGCCAACCGCGGGGTGCTCGCCCCAGCTCCGCGCTGCTCGCCCCAACCTCGGGACCCCCACGCCGTAGCCTTCACCCCACCCGCGGGGTTCGCAGCCCCGGCCGCCCCTCCCCGCTCAGCCCGCAGCCGCGCCGGAGCCCCCGCCAACCCCTTCGGCCTGGCTCCCCCGCACCCCCCGGGGGTTTGGGGGCCCCACAGAGGTCCCGGACACGCGGGGGCTACAGGACCACCCCGGCTGGTCCCCCCACGACCCTCGGTCCCATCCTGCAGCGTGGGGGGGCTCGCAGGAAGCCGAAGAGAGAGGCCCCCCCGCCGCGCCGTGACACAGCACTTTGGACCCCGCGGGCCCTGCCCGCCGCCACCCCCGCGCGAACACCCAAACATGGCGCTTNCCAGGCCGGCCCGGCTCGGGGAGACCCCGGCGCACGCCCCCTGCTTGCACCGCGGTGCCCCGGCACACGCCGCAGCCCCCACGGCCTTCCAGCCTCTCCGTCCGCCAGCTCCTGTTTGGCGACGGCGGCTCGGGGTCTCTCAGGCCAGGAGGGCAGCGTGCAAGTGCTGGAAGCCGCGCTGGCCACCCTCGGAGGAGCACCGCTGCTGCACACGAGGTGCGGTGGGGGCTGGCGAGGGGGTGTCCCCCAGGAGCCATTAACCAGCGCTCGTTTGGAAGCGTGGGACCGGGGACAGGCTTCGCACAGAGCCCCGGGCACGCTAAAACCAACCACCGCCAAGAGGGATGGACGCGGAGGCTGCGATCAGCACGCCGAGCGTGTGCCCTGCTGCTGTGTCCGGCCCGGCCCCTGCACCGCCCTGCGTGCTTCGTCCTCGTCCCCGCGCCTGCCCGCACGGGCTGCCTGCGCCCGGCACGGGAGGAGGGAAGCCCTGCGGGGCTCACACGGGACTGGGGGCTGTGGGGCTGCAGGAGAGGAGCTTGTGCTGTGGTACGGGTCCACTGACCCCGTGTCCAAAAGCCTTGGTGGTGTCACAATGTCACGATGATACTATATATACACACATATATATTTTTTTTGGTGTGTGGGGGGCGGTTATCAATTTTTTGAGAGATTCAGATAGTATTGCACATGACTACTGTTAAACTGTCACCATAGCTGCAGGTGCGCAGGTACGGCCTCAGCATTTAAAGGATCTCACACCTCTGCTGGGGAAGAGTTCACTCTGCGTCAGTGCCATGGGATTAGGAATAGGCAGGAGAATCCTGCTCCGCTCCTGTACATCTAGTTTGTGTCAAAGACTAAACAGAACCCTTCAGAAGGTAGATACAGGAACTTTTTTTTTTTTTTTTTCCAAGAAGTGGTATCTTCAACCAATATTCTTACTCTGTGTCCATTTTAATTATTCTTCCCTGCTCCTCTTTATTGATGTCCTACCATCAGTGCATGAGAACTGGATAAATGCAGGCTCCCACATGGATAAAAGACATTGTCTGTGGGGTTGATGATGCTGAATTTTTCCCTGGTGAATTTTGCTACTTCTCAGATGTGGGGGATTCCCATTAAGAATTTTTCTTCTCTTGCAACTATTGCTGGCCTCTCTGACTAACAGTGTCTGAGATTTTTTTTCTTCTGCCGTTTTCCCATGGGATGGTGTCCCTTTGAAAAAGGACTTGTGAGAAAATCCAAAGATGAAAGGGGGAGCCAGAGGAGAGGGAGGACGCCTGGCTTTCCGTAAACAGATGTTCCTGATTTTCAGCCCAGCAGTACCATTCCTGGACTTTTTTTCATTATTCATCTCCGTGCCTGGGACAACCCAGCGGTGCTTTTGGGCAGGTTTAGAAAGGCTGTACAACTCTTTCTTTTATAGGTTAAGGGTTATGAAAATTTTGTGAGCTTCTTGAAAGAGTTTCCCCTTTTTAATGTAAATTGGCAGGGGAAATTCAATTAACGAATGAATCTCCTCCTACCTGCCTCTGTGCAAAAAGCAAGGATGGGAGCTGGAAAGCAAGCTCCTGATCTGACTAGCAGGGGCACCAAGCCCAGCAAGAACCAAGCTGCCTCCTGTTGGGGTTTTGCTGGAGCCACACAGAAATTAAACTTTAAAACTTCCCGTCCTCACTGCAATGGCTGGAAACCGAGTTCAGCAAAACAAGTTCTTTGCCACTACAAGTGACTTCCAGCTGCTGTCACAGGCAACCTTGGGGCTATTTTTAGATAGTGCTTGCCAGCAGAAACCTCTTTTTGGAGTCACGCGTGTTGAGGTGCTCTCATTTTGTGTACGTCTCAACCCTTCAGTGCTTCAGCTAGTTGTAGGTGGCAGAAAGGAGATGGAAAATGATTTCTGGATGGAAAGATCAGCCCACTTCCTGTCCCAGCAGATGCAGCACCAGCCTCTCTGCTGCACGGGGCCGTGTGGCCGGGGTGCCTGGGCCATGCCCCGGGCAGCAGGAGCTGAGCTTTGGGTGGGAGTGGGTGTGCATCAGTGCCGCATGCTTACTGACGTCTGTTTTGTTGTGTTTTTTTTTTTTTTTCATACTAAGAAAAATGTCGTCCCCAGTGGTAATAGTAGCTTCAACAGTCTTGCCGAAGGGCCCCAGACATGGGCCAGCGCTGAGGCTATGAGGCGGCCAAAAGCACAGCTCAAGAACCGGTTCTGCCCTAACCCTAATCCATCTGTACGGTAGCAGACAGCCAGCGGATGCACGGGCAAGCAGGACTGTTATTAAAACAAATAAAGCTGCTATCTTCTCTGTAACTCCTCTCAACTAACAATATTGTTTTACAGTATTTGCCTAGAGGGATAGCTTAAGCTTGTAGGAGATAATATAAAACAAAGGTTTTGAAGCTATGGTGAAGGTCATTGGCGCTGCTTTTATGCTACGGAGGTACTGTCCTTTTCCTGAAAATTAACTAATTCTAGCAATTGTTCTATACAATTTTCCGCGTAGTCCACAAGTGTGAATTAAAAGAAAGAAACAAACAGCTTTTCAATGTGTGGTTTTACCCTTTTGGTTGTGTGGTTGCTGGGATTTGCTATGCAGCCCCTCGCCCGCATGTTACATGCCCTTGGGGACAGAGCAGCCAGCCTGACCAAGGGACAGGGTTAGGGTTAGGGTCAGCACATGCAGCTGAAGGATTACATTTAGGCATGCTGAGACAGAGGCAAACATTATGAACGCTGCCATAAGGTTTGTGCCAACCTGAAGGTCCCTTCGTCCTCTTGCTTATTCTGAATTAATACCTCTGCTATGAATGTATTCATTTCACAGGAGTGCTTTTCATACTCATCAGCCTGAGGTCAAGGGTCTCTGCATTTTCTTATTTGTGAATACGTTAGGAGTCTCTGCTGCCTGAAGGAGGCAGTTTCATCGCACTCAGTAAAGGGCTGCGGGGGATGCCCTGCAGACGGGTCTGGCTCCTTGTTACGCGGACACCACAGTACTGAGGGCATCCCCAAAACAAGGGGCTACCTAAACAGCACTGTACCGATGCCAAAGGCTGGGACCACAGGAGGTAGTTTTGCACCTGATACCTGAGGACTGGATTTTGCAAAGGTCCCCTCTGCTCTGGGTGCTCTGAACACCCAGTTTGCGGTGCTGCTGGGCTGTGGGAAGTATGTGTTTAGTTTTATTCTAGCTTGCAGCAGGCAGCCGGCGGGGCACTGAGAAGCAGCCTTGCGTGCCTGAATACTGAAAAGGGGCAGTAGGATTTTAATCAGTTTTTAAAGTACATGAAACATTCTCGTGCTGCTTCCTCAAGCAAACACATTAAACTGTAATTTCGTGATCGCCACACTAATCACGAGACCTGTCTAGTGCTGTCGCTGTGGTGCTGTTGATTTACCAGAGTTGGTCCCTCAACTTCGTCCTTTTGTGATTGCTGCTGCAGATATCTATTAACTGTTTCCTCCCATTTAATCTCAGGGACTATGTATGTCTAGCAGTAAACATAACAGGAAAGGCAGTTCGCAACATTCAGCAGGATCTTGGCCCAGGCTGTTGAAATGAAAAGCAGAGCAAAGCAGTGCAGTAAGCCTGCTGCCTGCATGTGTCAGTGCACGTGCGGATATCCCCCTTCTGATCTGTATGCTCTTTGGAATAGGACTCCCCTTTGTTTCTCCAAAGGATTAAGGACCTTGCTGTGCAATGGAAGCTAGGAAACACTAGCTAGGAAACACTGTCATTCTGACAACTTTTTGCAGGTACTATCAGTATATCTCAGCCTCCCATCTACAGCTGCTGTAGAGATAAGGAGCAGTCTGCTTTCAGGTCCAGACGCTTAGTCCAGTGCTAAACAAGGGGAACGCATTTCCCTCCTGCTTTCTAATAATAATTTGACTGTTGCTAATTTGAAAGGACACACAAGGAAAGTTAAGCAAAGTTCTTTTCTGTCGGCGTGGATGTGGGCTCGCAGCGCTACACGTGTGGGCTGTTTAGCTGCCTCCTCGGACGTTTTGACCAGAGGCCGTCATGGACAGCCAGGTGCTCTGAACGGTAGAGCGGTGGATGCAGGAGGAAACATTTCTCCAGCTTATTCAGGCTGACATAATATTCAAGCAAACAGCGCAGGAGGTGTTTTCTCAGCATGTAAAGCCAAGGTCCAAACTAGAGCATTTAAAATCCTGTGGCTGTTCCACAGGTACAGAAAGGAAGTTCAGCAGGGTGTCCAGGCCAGAGCCTAGCGGGGTTATTACCTAGATTTCCAACTGACCACACTAGTCTCTTGCTTTTATTTTTAGACTGCAGCTTATTCTTGGCATCTCTTAAATTGATGTCTTGCATCCCTGGGAAGATCTGCATGTCTCTGTGTGAACTGTGGGGCTGTTTATGTATCAATTGCTTGCATATCTGGAGATCCTTAGGGATGAGATATACTATATAAATCTAAACCGCTTTTATTGTTACGCCTTAAAGGTAAATATAGCTCACTTCATTTGAAATTTGCTACCACTTGGAAGGCAAGTTTTCTCTGGTGTCATTCTCATTTCTCCCATGGAGGTTTTGTTAAAGCATGTTGCTTGCAGTGCTTATGCCTTGAGCTGATGCTCGTTGCCCGCTGCAGCAAAGCTTGCTGTCATACAGGAAAGAAGAGCTGTGGGGTGGGGGAAGAGCAGGGAAGCAGAGGCAGGTCTCTTGGGCTTGTTGTACAACTTCCCCTTCAGCAACATGAATAGCATTGCTGCCCATCAGTACAGCCCCTTCTTTGGCTGCAAACAGAGTGGAAGCACCTGACAGGGAAAATACGAACTGGGAGCGTGCTGACAATTACGAAGGGACTTTCCCCTGCAGGCAGCTATGACATTTGATAACGTTACATTCTCTAGTTTTTCCCAGCAAGTAGGAATCTTTTCCCCACCAAAGGTGGGGAAAGAAGCATTATTAGACCATGCAGAAAAGTGACCCCGTGGCAATTCGGGACCAAGACCCCTGTCAGACACAGGGTGAGTTCAGGCAGCAAGCAGGGACGTGCTAAGGAAGGGGGGATGTGCTAAGGAAGGGGCTGGTTTCCTTTCTGTTTGCATTAGGGATTCAGAAGGTTGAGACTGGATCTGGATGCAAACTTTCCTGCGGTACAAGATGGTGTTTTGAACAAACTAAAGACCTGAGCTGAGCAAAGCTGAGCTGTCCTAAGGGGAGGCTGCGTGTGGGCAGCCTCTGAGCCAAGCCGTAGCGGGTGTCGGTTGCTCTGTGCAACCCTGATGCCTAAAATTGGTGGGTGCAAAGGCTGTTCTTCATTCTGGATAAGCATAAAAAGCCAATATGCTGCTTTTGTGGAAGTAGCTGAAGCAGCTGGAGCCCTCCGCAGAAGACAGGCACACAGCAAGCCTGAATTAGCAGCTGAACTGTGTGTGGGCCCAGGGATTTCCCTGGGGACGGATGTGGCAAACACAGGGGCTAATGCACTGAGTGCTGTAACTGTGTCTGTGAGATAGCAGAGGAGCCGAGAGGGAAGGAAGCAGGAAATACTAGACAGAATACTAAGAGCATAACCCCGGGGCGGGGGGGGGGGGGGGGGGGGAGAAAAAAAAAAAAAAAAACACACAAAAAAAAAAAACCAACCCACAGAAAATGAACTTTGGGCTGGGTGCTTCCTGAAAAAGTCCTGGGACTGCAAGCAGAGGTCCTGACGCTGGTTCCCCCGCGCACGCTGTCTCCGAAGGAAGGCAGCCTTTGGCCAGCCCCAGCCCCTGCTTCTCCCCACCGTAAAGCACCTGAGGCTGAAACGCCCGTCAGAACTGGCATCAAGGCGGGGTTGCTTCCAGCATCTCAGTGTGATGTGCTCCTGACGGTGCTCTTAGGAAGGCTCTCAGGTTTACATCTTATTTTCTTCTGGACTAGATCTGGGCTGTGCTCAGACCTGGAGCGCTGGCTTCGCCTGCAGGGAGCACAGGCAGCGTTGCCAGGGGTTGAATGTATTTCTGGCACGGTGTCCTGTTCCAGCCCATCCTTCCTCTGAGTTTACAAAAGGTTGCTGATGAGAGCAGGGCTGCAGCACCCATGGTAGCTGAGTTAAGGAGAGCAAATGGGGAGAAGAGCTCCGAAGGACAGCAAAGACATACACTGCATGTACACGTCGGAGGGTGCCCTTGCCTGCTCGTGCTGGGGTCCCCCAGCTGCACCTCGGAATGCAGTAAAGGGGAACAGGATGCTACAGTGCTGGGCTGCAGAGTCATTACTGGGGCTCTGGAGGAAGCGGGGGCAGATGGAGATGCCATGCAGATTTTTCAGCCTGGACGGAGTTTAAGTTTCTCTCTCTCCAAGGCTGCATCTGTTCCTGGGATGATTTCTCACTCAGTGTATGCCTTTCAGGGCTCTGATTTCTTCACATTTAGTGGGTGATGCTCACAGAGTTAGGGCTGTGGTGTTTCCCAGGAAGAAATATCTCTGGGATAAGCTCCTTTCTTGGACAGACGGTTTGTGCATGGGCGGTGTGGTGACGTCTGGAGGCGCGCAGCATAGCCCCGAAGACACACGGTGCCTGCCTTCCCTAGATGTCCGGGAACAAGTGGGGAAAAAGTAGTCCCTGAATTCTTCCTGGATCACATTTCTGAGCAGCAAAAATAGATAACATGTTTAGGAAAACCCTGACCTCTGGCAACACCAACTTAGGGTGACTGCTCTGGCTTTATGCTTGAGACGGGGAGATTCATGGAGGCTCTGAAACAGATTTATGGGAAAGCCGGTGAGGGAAGTGTGAGGGGAGGGGGTGTTTTTCCCCAGAGCTGTGCAGAGAAGTTTCATTAGTCCCTCTTTGAAACAAGAGTATGACAGTCACATTATTTAATCCTGCTTCTGTCTGCATGCACAGGCACAACCCCCTCCCTCGGCTGCTTCCCCTGTCTCCCACAGCCTGCATCCCGCTGCGCTCATCGCAGCTCCTGCTGCATTCTCCCCAGCTGGCAGCTCTTCACCCCTGCAGTCCCGGGAGGGAGAAGACATCATGAAGTATCCGCATCTGCCAGGAGCTTCCAGGAGTCAGACCCCTTGCAGGACAGCAGCGTGTCTGTCATGTTGCTGTCACCTCACGGTCAGACTGCGGGACGAGGGAGAAGCCCGAGCCCCCTGGCGTGGGGCTGAGCTCCCCGCTCTCTGGGCCAGGGGTGCACCCCAGGACTCCCCTGCTCTGCTAGCTGTGGAGGAGCAGCACTGGGTTATTTGCAGGCCTGGGAAATAACTGGGCTGCTCCCCATCTCCTCCCTGGTTAAGGGTGGGTGGATCCAGCCTGCACAGTGTCCTTAGTTGATCTCAAATGACAACATAGAGAGCAGAATTAAAAATAAGCCAGATGACCCAAAAACACAGTTTCAGGCACAGCATGACAGTGAGACCTAGTCTCACTCGTGCATATCTTAGCATCTCTCCTCAGCTGCCCCATCAGAAGGCTCTGATAAACACTGCTTTGATGCCACCAACCTGTGAAGCACAGAAGTCGTCTGGGGAGACCTCGTACCCAGAGGAAGCTGTTGGTTGCAGGGAAGCAGGCATGGGTGTGCTCTGTTTGCTTGCGCGGTGTGCTGCTCATGTGGGCTTTTCCAGACATCTACAGGTGGGCAAACTCTGACCTCAGCTCTGAGCCCCTCTGTGACGAAGGGGGCAGGAGGGCAGCATCAGTGGGGCTTTGGTTGGGGTGTGCTTAGGAGGGTGGAGTAGGAAACATCTTGGCTCATGTGGCTGTTGCACCCCTGCAGCTGGCACCCACTCAAGTGGAGTCTGGAAAAACCCCACCTCAGCTGAGTTTATTTGCTAAGTTCAGCTCAGGTTTATTTAACCCTGATGGGTGAGCTACTGTAAGAATTCATCCCATGGCATACATTGGCAGAGGCAGAAATAGTTCCCAAACGGTTCCTTTCCCAAGAAGCATCCAGAAGGACCACATGTGCTGTCTTACAGGAAGGACAAAGCCTCTGGGAGGTAGACTGGGCAGATAAAAACCTGTCCTCTGGAGCCCAGCTGCACGCTAGTTTCAGCTGCATCATCAAAGTGAGTCATTCAGTAAAAACAATTAGCTGAAGAAATATCACTAAACAGCAATAATTATTCAAATGTCCTACCATTGACCATTTAGATGACAAAATCCACACAATCAATTGTGTTAGTGAAAGCTAATTCAAATCTAATAACCTTCCAGTTCATTTGATTACGTATAAAGAACGCACCTGCAGTGTTTGTGCAGGATGGGCTGCACAGCAGCCAGGTGCTTGGGTGGCTGCCTACCGTGTGGCCTCCACGTGCACGTTGTCCCCCAGCTGACAAAGCGCAGTGGCCGCCGGACAGGCTGGGGAGCAGAAAAGGAGCAGTGACACGATGCTCAGGGGCCATTCGGCTGCAGCTTTCATGGGCTGTGGAGGGACTTGTACCCTCAGAGATATGTGGTGTGGCCTCTCCAGGGAGGCTATGCTTCCCTTTCTGCCTCCTTGCCCGAAGGGTTTCCTGTCAGTCTGAACCCCCCAAACCCTCTGGCTCAGGTTTTCACTCTCCTCGTGTCCTCATCACTGCCATACCTAGCATTGGGATGCACGCTACTTTTTTTCTTCATGCTATGAATGGTCTATGATACACATCTTTATTTTGTTGTGCAGGGACACTAACATCATGCTTGTCACCGCAAGATCTGGATATCTCGAAATGGTGGATGTTATAGATTCAGTGGGCTTCAGCTTGGCGCTAGGGTTGCCCTCAGCCTTCCCTCAAGGGCACAGTGAGCTCCTTCCCTGCTGCGTTCAGCTGGTGTGTGGGGCAAGCAGCCCTACCCTGTCCTTGCTCACCAGCATGAGGAGCCCAAATCTGTACCACTTGAGGTGCTGAGTCTGTGCCACTTTTCCTTTGTGAGCAGGGCAGGAAGATGCTATTGCTATCAAGTGTGAATGCACAAGGCCATGAGCAGTGCTATTTCTTAGTTAATAACAGTAGGTGCTCTGAAGAGATGAGTTCAGGAAACTATGTTTTTCAGCAATTTTTCAAGAATAGAATCAGCAAAGTTACCAAGAAGGCAGCCTGCCCTGAAACCCGATGTCTGCTGTGTTATTTTCACATTTCTGTATGAATTCTTGTGTTTAGCTCTCATGCTGCTTTGCAGATGCAGGAAGGAGTGAGAGCATCTAGCACAGGGACCAGTGACGCACTTTCACAACGTGGGGTGCCAGGGATGGCAAAAACCCAGCGCCTCTGAAGTCAGCGGCAGCCAGACTGTGCTCACACATTTCGTGTTGATGCCCCATCCATCGAACCACGTTGTTCCCCTGGGGTGAAAAACAGCACAGCTACCAACAAGGCAAATTTCTCCTGCTACCCACTATCTACTCTCACTATGACATTTCAGGGTTTTCTGAATGAGGCTAATACACAGTGAGTCATCACAACACGCCGCAGCAGGACTGGCTGGGTCCCACTCGCACTCGGCATCCGCTGCATCCTCGGGGCTGTGCTAGGATGGGTCACAGCAGCAGCTCCTGCAGCAAGGCAGGAGCGGCCCCAGGCAGCTTGGTGGCATTTTGCCATCGACCAAGGGAGCCTGGCCACTCCGCAGCATTCGCCATGGGCTGTCGGTGGCATGTGGGTGCAGTCAAGCTGCTCGGCAGCAGGAGCAGCCCTTGTACTGCAAGGACAGGGCTTCTCTGCTTGTCTGTTGGTATTAACACTCATTTGCTCTCCAAGGCAGGCTGATTTTATTTTTTTAGGTCATTCTGTGTAACGTAATTGTATTGGAGTAAGATTCTTATACCTAATCAAATGAAACTTCATGTAGTTAGTTTGTCATTAGCATTTACTAACGAATGTGATTGTGAGGATTTAGTTTCTCATATGGTTAATAGGAAGGCATTTATATAATTACAGCTGTCTAGTGTTTTTCCACTGCTAATCACTTTTACTGCCTGGTTCGTTTCCAGACCAGCAAGTGAAACTCTGGCTTGCAGTTGTGCAGGGAAACTGCTCCTGCGGTTACTCCTTGCTGTATCCCGGGTATGATGCTTTGTAGATGGGAAGTCAGTTCCCAGCTCCATCCTAAGTTTCATACGAACTTCACAAAAATCACAGCCCTGCTGTGATTCAGCTTTCCCACTTGGCTACACCATGCCAGTCTATGTAGTCCAGCACCCAGTCTCTGACACTGGTCATCTGCAGACATCTATGGAAGAAAAAGAAGCAGCAGCTAAATATGTAATGGTCCTGCTCCTGGACTGTGCATCCAGCTTTCAGAGCTTTAGAAGCTTCCTGTGAACCTATTTTTAGTAGCGACTTGTGGATTTAGCTGCAGTGAATGTATCTAACGCCTTGGTCGGCTTCTCCACATCTTTGGTCTCCACAATGTCCTGTGACAATGAGATTTAGTTATACATAAACTGAAAAAATTCCACCAAGACTTCCTGGTGTTTGTTTAAAAACTCTTAGGTCATAGTTTAATCGAGCAAAAGAAATACATCTGTTATGTGAAACATGGAATGAGATTCCTTCCTCATCCTTCACATCACACACACCTGTGATGTGACTGAGCTGTCACCACCCTCTGCTGTCTCCTTTCCAAGCTTCAGCTAGTCTAGTTCTAAACCATTCAGTATCTTCTCATATGGGAGCCTTTCCACACTTAGTCACCTTTTACAGAACCTATTTTTTTCTGTCTTCCAAACTGTGTTTAAGAAGGATTTATAGAAAGATAAAATGATGTTTTCCGCTTTTTCTCTGTTTCTTCCTATTAATCCCGATGATTATTTTTGCTGTTTTGCCCACCATGGAGCCCTGGCCTCAAGTATCCACTGTGGCTCTGAGATTTGTTTCCTAGCAAAAACAGTTAATTTAAAGCTCATGACTGTTCATGCATAGATAGGGTTTTCCCCTTGGGTGCTGTATAGTGCATTTGATGCAGAATTTAATGCAAAATCTGACTTCTTATTGCTCTGCTGCATCATATTACTAAACATTTCCACGCATCTTCTCAGTCACAGTTTTACTTGTTATGGCTAATTCTGTATCAGCTGTGGTCTTTGCTACTTGGCTCTTCCCTCCCTTTTCTAGATCATTCAAGGATATGGAAAACAACACGGTGAGAACTGGGCATTGTTTTCTTTAAAGACCAAATCTGGGGAGGAAATGTCTATTATGCAAGGTAAGAGTGGCATGTTATAACAATGATGATGATTACGATCATTCTCGTAAACTTTTGTGTCATTGATCTGTCCTTTCATAGCTATCTTGTTAGTAACAAACTGATCCAGGAGCTGTTTGGAACAGCGCTGTCTTTTTATGAGCTGAATGCATTCACATCTCTCTGCTAAGGGAAATTTGAAACACGAGACTTCTAGGAAAACTGCTGAAACGCTTGCTTCTGTGCTGGAAAGTGGTGGATCCGGCACCTTTGAAGTGGGGAAGGGTTATTGCTCTCGCCCAGGCAGGCTGGTGACGAGCCCTCACTCGCTGCCTGGACCCAGCAGTGGGCTGGCTGGAGCTGCAGCTGCTGAGGAGACGGAGTGGAGGACTTGTGCCCCTGGGAATGCTGTGCCCCGGTGCTTCTCAGCCTTCGGGTGGCTCCTTCAGAGACAGTGTGATGAACGGAATAAAAACCTCCCACTCCTCTCTCTCAGACCTGGGGGCAGCTCTTCATGTCAATTTAACCCCTGTCCAGAGGCAGCTTCCTCCCGACGCCCTCCGTTTTCCCCCTGCGGAAATCTCCGCGTGCCTCCCATCAGGAGACCCTCGACCCCGTGAGCCCTCCGCCTTCTCCACCAGCAGTTGCTCCAGTTTACTGCGACTGGGTTCCTCCCCTGCCACCCTTTCTCGGGCGCACCCCACCTCTGCCCCGTTTCCCGTGCAGTGCCCGGCAGAGGGGTGTCCCCAGGGCAGCCCCGCGGGGAAGAGCCCGGCTTCTCCCCGGCCTTCTCCCGGCGCCCGGCCTCTTCCCTCCGCGGTGCTGTGTTTCCCTCTAGTGGTGCCTGAGCCCTGCAGAGAAGCTCAGCGACCCCGCAGGCTTGCCTTGCTCGGCGGGAACGGCTGGCGCGACGGCTTTCAGAGCTCGCCAAACTGATCTTTGCTTCAGTGACCGATGCGAGGAGGCGGCAGCGTGCCTCCAGGCGAGCCACGGAGCTCTTCGGGCAGAAATCTAACTCTGTGCTTCGTTAGACTCCCAAGGTGTGTCTGCATGAAGTACGCTCGATCTGCGCTTGTATACACGAAGTTCTCACTCATTGCGCGTTCTGGATCGATAACAGCATCGCTTGGCACAGCGTTCTTGGTGCGGCTGAAAAGCCTATTTCCAGGAATCCATATTCTGCTGAGTTGGGGTGCTGAAACATCGAGGTTGTTCCTGACCACCTGACACATCTCTGGGGAAAGTCCATGTCAGGCTATGTTATTCTCTTGCTGATTTGCTTTTATTAGTATTGCAAGCAACAGACAGATTGAGGAGAAATGGTGAGCATAAACATACCTTAAATATCCAAGGAAGAAAGCATTTAACATATCAGAACTGAGGTAAATTACCTTGTGCAGACAAGAAACTCTTCACAGATAACAGCCAAAGGTAAGTCTTCTAGTAAGTTCCTTCTCCGCAGCCTCTTGCAGGGCCTTTGTGCTTTCTGCAGATGTTCTGGGCCAGGGGATTTTCATGCTGGCTGAGAAACGTCCCATCTCTCAAGGCAGTTGGAAGTGGGCAGGCAAATCCTAGCTGCTCTTAGATTTGATGTAAATGCCATCCGTGAGTGCACTGCGAAGATCCCTAATGCCAAGAGCTCAGTGCTGTACGGAGCATGCTGGCTTGAGTCAAAAAGTGGGGCAACCCTGCTGCACGGTGTCCTGCCCAAGGACACTGCATCCTCTGCCCTTCTCTCTGAGCAAGTTTAAGTTGCTCTGCGCAAGTGTCATTACACGCCTGCTGTTTACCATCGATTGTGAATGCTAAAAAGTCCAGTGCAGGTGTTTGTAACCTGTCCAACATTAACCAAATGAAACACTTCAGAGGAGCGAGGTGCAAGACGTCCAGACCCCAGCTTCCAGTTCTGGTTACATTAGACCATTGCCCTGTGCCATCGTGCCACGGTGTTTTAGAATAAACTTCCCTCTCCATGCTCAGCCTAACTACACAGTCTCTGCTGAGACAGACACGATTTTGTGCAGGGCAGAGGTTAAGGGGATGCCACCTGTTGCTGATCCACATTTCACATTTGACCATCTTGGGTCCCTCATGCTGGCACTTACATTCTCCTCTATTGCCCTTGTCCTCTCTTCCTGCATGTACTTTCCTGCTCACCTGCCATCTCCCATTCTCAGCCCCTTCATCGGCAGCTGCTGGAAGCCATTGAATGGCTGTACTCTTATCCATGTCTTGGTGCAGATTCAGCTCCCTGAACCACATACAGCACTGGCTTCTGGATTGCAAACCATCTTTTTTGTTTTTGATGCATATATGAAAACCAAATAATGAATGCATATCCATCATCAAAATGGCATTTTGCAAAGATTGTCAAAGCTCTGCCTAATAAAGCTACCTAAGCGCACCATAGCATCCTCCTTGACATCCCTCTCCCCCTTCAGAAATACAACAGACTAGGGGAGAGTATGTGCCATAGTTCATTGATTTTGGCAGATGAATACGTGAAAAGATTTCTTGAGTCTCCTGAAAAGGAAATGTTGTTTTGTTCCTCAACATCTGGTAGGTGAAGCAGGTGATCTTTTTTGATTATTTCTTTTAAAATTAAAAAGCTATTGTGGGTACTTTAAAATGTTGTAAGACTTAATAATAGTATGTTGAAATGTTAAGATAAATAATACTGATTAATGCAGGTTCATTAATGTTGTAACTTTTACATATTATTGTTATTATATTAAACCTTGTTGGAACAGCTTTAAAGGCTCTTAATTAGCTTTCGCTGAGGCAAAGCACCAGCAAGGGGGGGTGCCAGAACAATGACTCGCAGGTGTGCATCCAGCTGTAAGAGGGGCTTAATCGCAGGACTTGGGCAGAGTTCAGATGCTTCGGTCCACGGCTGTGACGATGAGAATCACCACTCGGCTGCTGTCTCACCCTGGCCTGAAGTCTGTGAGTGCTGCAGTTTCATGTGGCAAAGGACTTCAGCTGCTCAAAGTTCAATACCCCAGTCCCCATTCAGACCCAAGGTCCCCTAGGATCCTCATTTCTATTCTCTGCTTATGGTTACCCAGTGACTATTTCATGGAAGACCAAGCTGGAGCCTGGTCCGAAGCCCTGGATGTCCCTGTCCCCAGCTCCCATTCCTTCTCCATCTCTTGCAGTCTCAAGAGACATCCTCTGTCTCTTGAGGATGCTGAACATTTACAGGAGGTCAAAAGTGAATGGATGAAAAAGCCTATCTATTAAACCTATTAGATACAAAGACACCACTCAGGAATTGCCTGAGCCAAAGATTGCTGGCTGTTGAGAAGATATTAAGAGGAAGTATCACTTTATGCTTTCCTGTTCCTACACGCTTCTCCGAGCATCTGCTTTTGGCCACTGTAGAAAATACTAGGCCAGATGGGCTTTTAGTGAGCCAACAGGATATTTTTAGGACAGATAAAGCCAAACAGGCCTTTTTATGCTGCCTTGTTGGGAACATGTCACCAAATCCCAAGTTTTTTTGTGAATGAGTCTTTGGCAGTGATTCTAGTTGTATCAGAAAACTAAAAATTAAATAATAAAGTAACAAAAAATGAGAATAACACCATTAAGGTTGCAATATTAAGCACTTAGAGGGAAGAAAATGTCAAAGTAAGTGTCTTGTAATGATCTTTGAGAATATTCAACAAGTTGCAATCCTACCTGATGCCCTCCTATGAGTTCTAGGAGACAGACTTGTTTTACACAGTAAAGCTCTATTTTTTCCATAGGGTCCTTCCCTCATTCAGAAAACAGAGCAGGGGTGGCTCAAGTTGAATGAGGAACGCAGGGTGAAGGAGAGGGTAGCCTGCAGATCCTACCTCCTCCTGCCTGCAGCAAGGCAGGAGCTCATGGGCAGGGCGAGTAGCTGCTGGTGAACACCAAGGATGGCTGCTAAGTGCTGTGCGAGCCTGCCCTGAGGGCATTCCAGTGCCGTGCTAGATGGCTTGGGTGAAAGCACCCTTTCTGAAAGAGGGCATAGACTGCTCCTTGTTTCTGGGTGCTAACCGAGGGCACCTGGTGCCTTATTTGTAGAAATGTTCAGTTCTCTTCCTACAGTGCCTCAGGTCAGCTGAAGTTGCAGGTGTCTGACAGCTCCACTTGCTATCTAGAGAAATTTCTACTTCTGGGCCCAATTCTAAATTTAGTTTTCACAGGATACAGGATTGAATTGCAGCATATATAATTATATGTTTTGAAGGATCTTTGTTTAGAACAGTGTCCATGCATTCTCTTTTATTAATGCACTTTCCTATAAAAATAACATGAGAGCAAGTGTTTTAATGGAGACAGTAGTGATAGCCAGAATGTTGTCTAATACTTCATGTGTTAGTACGTGCAAAGGGTTTCCTTGCAAAATTGAACCTTTTGTTGTAATCATTCTTTCATTGTGATCACATGTGCTTACACAAGTAGCTTGTCATGTTGCCCTCCTGATAAATCTGGACAGGGCGCAGCTGAGCAGACAGCAACTGATACAAAGACAATCCGTCTTCTCACAGCCAAGCATTACTTGTGGTGTGCAATGCCGTAAAGTTAAGTGAAGATAGGTAGTCCGTATGCCCTGGGTCTCCCCAGGCTGTTGGGTGGATGTCCTGGGAGCCTCTGGCACCAGAGGGTGGATTCTGCTCCCTTAAATTCAAAAATTTCACAGGTCAACAAAGGTTCTTTGTTCCTATCATCTTTCATAACATTTTTGGTTCCTCGTCTGAGTCTGGTAACACTTCCACTGGCCTCAATAGTTCCTGCCTCAAATGTAACATTTTTTCATTATCTTTCAGGGTCATGTTTGTCAGCTTTCCCCACCTCCCTCTGTTCTGCTCAGGGAGTCTTCTATCGCTCTGTGACAGTCCTTGTCTTCAGCCTGGGTTTTGAGCTCGGGTATGGGTTACTAATGCTAAATGCTGTGTGTGCCCCTACAGGCTTCTTGGTCTGCTGTAAAACCAAGTGGAGATTCCTTTGTGACACCCCTGAGGTGGAACAAAACATAGAGGTTACAGGTGGGTTCATCGTACCTAGACTGAGTTGCCTGTGTCTCAGCTGTGCCAAAGAAAGACCAAAAAGGCCGTTCAAGTCTATTTTAGGCTGTGGTGAAATGCCCCTGAAGACATCCTGTTTCTCTCCTCTGTGTGTGGAAGGCATTTAACCAACCGATTTAGATTAGACAGCTATCTTTTAAATGGCTAAAATTTGGTGAGAAGAGGAGGGACATCTTGACCTTATGTTCATGAAGTCAGTTATTGTCACATGAAAAGTGTTTTTTTTGGGGGGGGGGGGCGGTGTTAAATCAGTTTCATAATCTATTAACGGATGACTAAGAGCTAAGGAAAAGAATGTATTTTTCTAATACTTTGTCATGGTTGTGCCCTGTCTGAAAAAAACATCACCATGAAAAAAAAACCCTGCAATTCAACCTGAAAATTGCCTTCCAACAGTAAATGATTATACCACTTCTCTCTGTGATGAAGTTAAAATGTAATTAAGGTTATGTTGCTTTGGAAAAGTTCGTCAATGATGTGGTAGAAGGAGGTAAGACTGCAGAGATTAAACATGCTGGAAATTAGCATAAGGTGTTATGCACTCACAGCAATCTTCATAGTGTCCTGGCAGTTTGTCATGAGAGTGTCTATTGAAGGAGGTGATGCTTTGACTGTGATACACAGCGTGAAAACACGTGATAAACAGGAAGACTGGTGTGATGGTGAATTTTCTAGAGTATAAGGTCTAAAAGTAAGCAGATTATTTGGAGAGTGTGTGTAAATAACTGTATGAATATTGCCACGGTTTGTCTCTGTGGAAGGATGAGTACTTTCCCCTTGAAGTGAGAAGAGAAACTTCTAAAATAGGAACTTCTGAAAGTTTATCTTCTTAATTACTGCCTAATGCGTCTAGAGGCTACAGTGGAGACTGCAGCAAAGAGAGTAAAGTTTTTACTCTTCATTTTTATTGTCCATTATTACAATTAAAATCACTGGAAACTGTTATTTAGCAGCAAATTTAAAATAAAAAAAGAATAAAACTAAAGCAAAATCCCAAAATGAAACAAAAAAACCTACAGGTGTTGACATCTTATCAGCAGGTTTAGAAGGTAAGTACAAGAAAAACAATCGTTATCTGGTGTGAATTAACATATAGTGAGTTTGCTCACAACTGAAGAAGGTGACAGCTATAACACATGCATTAATAAAACTCCAAATGAAAGGTATGGCTGTCATTAGGGATGGTACTTGTAGAAATGCTATTGATTCCAGAAATTTAATTTAATTTGATGGCTTTTACTGTAATTAACGCAGTGGTTTGTACCAGCATAGATCTCTTAACATTATTATCTAAGGTGACAAATTATGAAATTAAATGTTCATTTAAGATGCAATTCGAATTTTCTAAAGGTTTTCTTGAGTCAATGGGTCTCAGTTAATTTCCTTAGAGCTAACAGACCTGAATTTTTTTCTCCTGTCAGATTTGTGCCAATGAAGGTACTCCTGATTTACGTCGACGCTGCAATGAAGGCAACATATACAAAGGAAACATTCAGAGTTGTTGATGAGTTCTTGACAGCCACTATTGCCTATACTTTGCAAGCTTGAAAGGTATTTTCTTTGTAGCATTAGATTTTAATGGTACTGAATGTAACGTGCACATATAATAACAATAATTCACTTCCCTTGTGTTCACCCATTTACCTTGTCATATATCTGCTAGATGCAGGGCCTGGTTCTCTTCTCTTTTACACCCGTTTTACCCAAGGGCTGTTTATTTTGATGGAGTTACTCCTGATTTAGACCTGTGTATATGAATCTGTTATCTCAGAGAGGTAAATTAATGCTTTTAATCAAGACCACTCTTCTGCCTACCCATCAACATCAAAGCCTAGACATGCTATTAGTTATTGAGAAAAGAAGCACAGTGTGAGTAAGCAGCCCTCATCTATCTCTGGCTCCCCATTACCAGAATTTTAGCACCATTACCTCAAAACCATGAATACTTTTATCCTCACAGTCACTTGGAAAGGCTGTATATCCCCATTTTACAGACCAAAGCCACAAAAGGATGCAGAATTTAGGCAGAAATGAGGGACCTAAATCCAAATCTAATCCTCAAGACCACTTTGTGCAGATGCTACCCAAAGTCTCCCTACTTTGAAGGTGCCTCTGTTTTCGACATTAAAGTCCCACATACCTGAAGATTTCTTTCTGGCCATACCTTGAAGAACCCAGTCTTGTTAGGGCACAGCAGCTGGTATGTCTAAGCTTTCCCCTGTCAGAGCCTGTGGCTTCAGCAGGTCGTTCCTCACTTCCTCTGGAGGATCAATCTGCCACCACACGCTCTGAGTGTGCTGAAATCCTCAGGCCAGTTTTCACAACTAACACCAGTGGAATCAGTGTTGTAGTTTATTTATTTATTTATTTTCAGATACAAAGAGCCCTGGCAGTCCTATCACTGGTCCTATATCCAGTAGGTGAATGATTAGATCAGTCACGCAGGATGTAGTTGAGATAGCAGTAGATCTTCCATTTGTGAATGTTCAGATCTATGCGTGCGTACCTCCAGTGAACTGCCCAAGCCAAGGGCTAACGAGTAGGACTTCCCAGTTCGCTGTGATCCACTGGGTAATCTCACTGAGACCTAGTGAAAAAGATGCAGTGCATCAGCTCCATCTTTGCATGCCATCCCCTGAGGGTGGGGAACCAGGCCACTGTGCTGAACTTACTTCCTCAGAGACAGCTAAGAAATACGAGATTTCATGCTAGACTCACAGTGGTCTGGGCAAAATTTTCCTGTAGGCAGCCCTGCTGTAACGTACTAAGTGCAACAACTGTCAGATAAAGAAGTATGAGCCATTCTTGGTGTGAGGGTTGGAAGAGATGGCGAGATTTTCCTCTGGTTATCCTAGCCACCAAGAGTTGATCTCCCTCTTCCCCCCTTCATTCTTCATAAATATTTAAATAATTCAAGCACAGTGACCTCATTTCTGCAGAGAGAGTGCAGAGTGCCCCGGTGCAGCTAACTCTGTCATCAGGTGGTGAGGAATGCTCTTTTAGAAGGGGAAGGGTGGAGTCACCTTGGACAATCTGTCCAAGATCCAGTCAAAAGCATCGAGTCTGGCTTTCCTGTGGCATGGGTGAGCGTGCTCAGCTGTTGTTTGAGGGTGTAAAACATGATCGTACGTTACAGAAAGGCACAATCCCTTCCTCGGTTTTCCAGACACACAGCTAGCACATCTGCCTTAAGAAGAGGGTGCGGGTCTGTGAGTCCCAAGCCAGCAGAGGCACTGACCTGCCGTGCTGAGACAGAGTGCCCGAGTCCTAAGAAAGGCTAGAAATTCAGATGTAGCATCCCTGACATTGCCAGCCGGCCACCCCGCCTGTTTCCTTCCTCCGTGCGGTGGCCGCCGTGCGTCGTCCGCGGCTCTCCGGGAGGTGCCGGGTGCTCAGGCGGGGGCTGCAGCAGTGAGCGAGCGCCGCGGCGGCGGGACCCTTTCCCGGGAGCAGCGCGACGGAGCAGCGGCCCTGGCGGGCGCGTAGGCGCTGGCAGGGACGAGGCGGCCGGCGGGGCTCCNGGGCGCGGAGGGCCCGGCGGAGCTGTCCCGCCCGCGGTGCTGAAGGCAGCAGCGAGCGCCGAGCGAGTTCTGGGAGGCGCGGCCGCGCGCGGGCTGCAGGCCCTCTCCCTTTGCCGGCCGATTGGGGCTGTGGTTGCTTCGCTGCTTACCCGCGGAGGAGCTTCCCCCGCGTTGAGGACAGCACCATTAGCAGGCCTCACGAAGAATACGAATTGCTCAAACCCAAGCCTTCAAATTTCAGGTCTTAAAGGCAAATGGAGGAATGGATAGAAAAAGACCATCCGAGCCGGGGTAGGTGGTTAAATGTGCTGAGACGATACGCATGCTAGGCTGCCCATCTGAACGATATTCCCTACCAATGGCAGCGGCAGAAGAGAAAATGGGGGAACGAATTGATAAGCAATTTAACTGTAGAAGTATTTTAAGGAGGAGGTTAGAGAAGTGCACATTTATCAAAACAAACATGACGTTGAATACTGTTGTAATGTGGATCGATGGAAAAATTAGTAATAGTTACTCCTAAAAGAGAAAGAGCTTAAAAACTAAAAGCTAAAAACTAGTTTTATTTCTGCATTTGTGTAATTTGTTACAGGAAAAAGATAATGAATAAAACTATGATGAATAATAATAAAGATAATAAGTTTCTATTAATACCTATAAATACATTTTCATTAATCACTTAAAGACTGGTAGAAATATTCAGGAAGTAGTTAAGAGAGATTTTTAAAAACCAAATGGCTAAGAAATATAATCCTACTGTACCTCAGCGATTGTTAGAGGAAGGACCCATTATCTTAATTATGTTTCTGGAGCAAACATTATTTCAATGTGATAAAAGATGACATGACTCTGAAGGTAAAGCTACAGCAGATGTTACATGAGTAACAAGCCAATATGCCTACATTCTGGTAATTTCTCCCCCCCTAGACATGTTCTCATTAATCTGTGATTAATAGGATTTGAGTATAGTAAATGATGTTGATCTATTGTCTGTCTTTGTCCCACACCATAGAGAGAGCAATTTGTCAGCTCAGCTTTTGTGTGACTATTTAATAGCAAAGAGGGGAAAAGAAAAGACGCTAATCTTCTAATTGGCATCTATAGAGAAAGGTCTAAGAACACTGCCTGCCTGGAAATAGGTCGTGTGCAATTCCTATGCCTGTGAGCCTGAGGCACACAGACAGTCGCACAACCTCACGTGCATACGGGAAAGGAACTGTATGTATCTTTCACACGATCACCTACTGTCCAAAAGGAGAACCAAGAGAAAGGAGCACAGTAGAACAACGCACAATTGCCAGCTCTTCAAAATTTGTCTTTCAGCGTGTTACATGTCAAGGGAGTACTTCTTGACTGGTGTGACTTTATTAAAGACAGAAAGCTTCCTCCTTCACAGAGCAAGGCAGGGGAGGAATGGGGGTAGTGATGGAGACAGAACAGTCCTCTCACCAGAAAAATCAGAATCAGGGGACGGAACGTGAAGTGCTCAAACACCTTTGCAGAGACGTTAGGTGAACAATGGCTTTGTGCTAACATGGTGTCACTTATAATTTAACTGTCCTCCCTAGGTGCTAAGGTTACCTAATAAAACTATTGTACCTAACATAGGACAAAATTACAGACAACTATGTCACTAGTCCCAATTCAGCAAAGAGTGTAAACCAGGCATGAGGATAAGCACTTTGCTAAAGTTGTGTTCCCTCAGACGCCTTTCCCCCAACCCCTGTTTGATGTCTTCTGAAAAGTCAGAATCAAAACTTCTTTTCCGGGTGCAGTTCAGGAATGGATCCCTCTGGCTCACCTACCTCTCCGCAAAATTCCTGTTTGTTTCGTATTATAATATCGAGTGGTGAACATAGCTGAAGAATTCCTGATTTAGTTTAACTACCTGAGCAGCTATGACAATACAGCTACTTGAAGCAATGCAGTAACTCTTTAAAAATATATATTTTTGAAAATCTACGTAGTTTTTTACTGGTGCAATTTAGGGCACATTTCTCTAGGTAGCTTTACCAACCCCATGGGTGGAACCAGTAAATTTCATCAAAGAAGGGTAGGACTATCTTAAAGCAGCCTTGCCACTTGGAAATTGTGCTGTGGAACTGCACGTGAAGTTGTTTCTACCAAAGTAACCCTTCAGTGGTTATAACATAGAAAATCTTTACTGTCCCAGTTTTAATGCTAATGCATCTGGTCAGGATTTAATGGAAACTGATAAAAGATAAAGATTGGATAAAGAGATGTTTCACTAGGGGAAGAATAAAACCACAGACAGAACTGAATCTGATTTAAAATTCAGCATAGCATAGAGAAATGATTTGATGGTCCTGAGGTTAGAAAAACGGCTCTCAATAATGTGTATTTAAGCTTATAATATTTAGTGCCACATTTCACAAACAATCACATCCCTGTACAAAACCTCTAGGATCCACTGCTCAGGTACATAAACTAGCGCTTCTGCATGTACAACAGCCATTGTGGTGGGACTCTGCAATGAAAATGCTGTCTGGATTCGGAGAGCAGATGCAAAGGGAAAAAGAAAGTGGGGAAGCAGGGCAAATTGTAGCATCTTCTATATGAATTTACTAAAATGCAGCATTTCACTGCTGCTTGGTGGTGTTACTTCTGGACATGCTGAGCACAATTATGACCAACCACAGAATGTAGCCCTATATTTGGGGTTGAGTGTTGATCTTTGACTTCATTTCAGGCATGGCAGGGAGAAAGCATCCAAACTGTCCCAGTGGAAGCATCCAAAACTTTCCCAGTGGAAACAGCCCCCCAAGCAGAGATGCTGGAGACGTACTGGATGTATTAATCCCGCACTGGGGAGTGCAGCGACAAAACCCCTGCCCCATTGACATGGGGCCAAGCGAATGAGCTGAAGTGCGGAAGTATTAAACATCTGTGTCGGCACGTCTCTGTGTCCTAGCTAGTACCTCTTTCAGAGAGAGGAAAAAGGCCATCTTGCTTCTCAACGTGAGCTTGTGCAGCACAATGCCAGGCTGTCATACCAGGTAGATTCATGGTCTTGAGCTTGGGGCATTCTGCCTTATGCTCTGGTCTGATGTACTCTAAGGGCACGCTTGCTCTTCTGGACTGCTCTGATCAAGCAAGGGAGGATTTCACCATCCAAAACTGGAAGGCCTTGGGTCCAGGGTTTGGCAACCTTGGTAAGTTGCAGGTTATCCTGGCATAACCAGTTGCCTTCCGTATCCTCCTCAATTCCCTTTCTAGTGGAGGGAGGGGTCCTGCAGCCTGGGTGGACCATACTTAACCAGCCTGTTTATGTGGAAGTTTTCATATATTTCCCAGTAGCGATGGGAGAACAGGGGCAGGACACACATCCCTTCGCTCTAACCTTCTGCAACCGTTTGAAGGGTTCGTTGGTGCCTGGACACAGTGCCTCCAGCACTGAGTCTGTACTCATGCATCGCGCGAGGGCAGGGGAGCCATCAGCAGCCAAAAAAATAACCAATAGCAGTACGTTACTTTTTAGAGATGAGGGTGCTTTAACCTGTCTGAGATCCAGCGAAAGATGATCCAGCTCACAAGGAGTTTCAGTCTAAATGCACACACTTAGAGTAAGCTCAACTCTTACATAATTCAAGCATTTGCACAAATACATAATGTGTCCAGGTTCAAACATTGCAAGTTTTAGCTCTTTTTAAAAATGAGGTTAGTTTTTATTTTTAAAATGCTCAGAGTTGTGAGAATAGAAATGTTGGTTAATCCTGTAAGCAAGTAAGTGCAAAATGCCCCCACATGCTCACTCGGAGTATAGCAGGAGGTGCTGGGAGGCTGGGGGTGTCTGTCTGTGATCTGGACTTCATCTGACAAAGTCGCCTGTATCAGGACAGGAATTTATTGCATCTGTCCATCAACACAGCTCATTACATGGAACTTGAACTTAAGCTGTCACATATTTTCCAATAGATTAATCTCTATCTAGCATGTGAAGTTGTTGCGAGTGCTTTTTGCTCTTTGATATTTCATGCTCTCAGACTGTTCAAAAAGCCGCTGAGTTAAGGAAGATCAAAATGCAGAGTGACATTTCTCTTTAAAAAGCCATTATTACAGAAAGACTCCAGTACTGTTGAAATGTGAGACTGCAGTGATAGTAGCAAATGCTATAGAATTGTTATTTTAAAACATGACCCGTTTTCTGCCTGCCCCTTAATATTGCTGTGCTTAGGCAGGGAAGGAGGCTGTATTTGAAGCAGTTATCTCCGATGTGGGCAATAGCATCTGGTGATATTAAAATGTCATCAGATGAAAATATATGCAACAGCGTCAACCTCATTTGAATATGAAATGCAGAGACAATCCGAGGCAGACAACCGCTTGTTTAGAATTATATCTGAATCCAAAGGCTGGATCATCAATAATAGATTAAGGTTTTTTGCTTGTTGTAAATTAGAGGTTGGATGGGTATTGTCGTTTTGTTTTTTAATTATTTATAGCATTAGCAAGACTGGATGTTACAAAACACCAAGCAGAGTAAAAATATAAAATATGAAGTGGGAAGAATTAATTTTAAAATCTGACAGTAGAATAAAGCTTCAAAACCCTGTATCAACTACACTGAAAATTAGATAGTAACATTCTGGTAGTTCTGTCAAAGTCAAATACAGAAGCAATTGTTAAGTGTTGATAGGCAGTGGCTAGAAGGTGTAATCTACTGGGAAGGTTTTGATCCAAAATGAAACAGTTTTCTACCCCTGCTAGTCAGGCAGAAATCTAATTACTCTCTTTTGATCTCTATGGAGAGGTAAACCAAAGAGTTATAGGTTATGGACAGTTTTATTGATTTTTATCTCAGAAATCAACAAGTGCAGGCTTTACACTTTACACATACTTGCTTAGCTGGTGTTAGGATCAAATATTTCAAACTGGCTTTCCCTGCTACCAAGTCAATAAGCATTTTAGTTGTTTTGTTCAAGTTGTACCATTGATGTTAATATTACAGAACTTTTTTTGCACTTGGAAGCATTGAGGAAAAAAGACAGGTTTATATTTGGGCATTTTTTATGTAAAAGTCTAAACATTTCTTTTCCAGCTACTTTTTTTCTTTCACAAGACTGAATTGGTATATTCTGGATATAACTGGCCAAACATATGTGCATTTTTATCTCTGTAAGTGAGAAAAGGATCTTCACTGTAAAGGATCTTCACTGATTGGGAAGGGTCTGCCAGGTTTGGGAGGTTTAGCATCCCTCCCATTTTCAAGGTAGAGAAGGATAGCTGTGATGCAGCTGGTAACAGCAGGTATTTCTAAGGTTCTCTTGGAGTGCATGGAGGAGAAGGCCTTATGTTTCTAGGGTCTGCAGTGCACCTGTAAGACAAACCGGCTGCAAACTCCACTGCCCGCATTCTAGCACTGACACATACTCTAGCCCTGTGTCCTGTCTCTGTGCATCCAGACAGTTCCGCAAATACTCTCATCAACTGCAGTTTACGGAAATACTTAAGCTTTTTTAAAAATAAACCCTTCTTCTCCAAGCTACTTACCATAAATCCTATATAATTTTACAGGATGCATTCAGACATGGGCCTAAATGATCAATGGAGAGGGAAGTGCTTCTTTTTCATGCATTTTTGATTAAATTTAAACGTATGGTAAAGACTTCACTGCTTGTTTAACAAAATCTTGGAATGCAGTGGTGTCCCCAGTTCAGCAAACAGGAGTGGTGCTGTCAAGTTAAAGATGTCAAGATTTCATGCCAGCTTTTTAGAAATGTAATTGTTTTGGGCCTATTGTTGTTAATTAAACATTTTTATGCAATATAATCAGTCTTCAAGAATGTGCATAAAGTCAGGGTCGGCTTGTTCATGCACACAAAAAAGCCAGTCATTCGTATTTAACTTGGCTGTCAGACCCACAGGCGCAGACATACAGCCTGGGATGAGTGCAGGTTTGAGATTATTTTGATAGCTTCTCTTCTTCGTGTCCGGGGAGATAAGGCTGTTTCTCCCACAGCTGCATTTTTCCTGAATGACTGACAACCCCTTTAGAGGAGATCAACCCCTTTTTGTGCCCTTTCACTCACTCGGAGGTTATCAGCTAAAACTGCACTCAGCATTCAATCACATCTTTCCCCTGTGGCCGTAACTCCTGTTAACACAATTAACCTTCTGATGGGAACATAAAATGAATCTAGGGAGGGAAAAAGAGCAGAAATACATTCCCATGTTACGGATTAAATGGCCATATTGCTTATAGCAGTGGTTTTTCACCTCTTTCTCTTCCACAACATTGTGTATAAGGGGCTATTAACAGGAAGTTGCCCGTCACAAAGTTCTTCCTAGCAATCCCGGTAGCTCTTATTTTATTGGCAATTTTTTGACTTTAAGGCTGATGGAAGGTATTATGGGACATAAAACTGGACTGCTAGCCAAATGGAAATTTGTGTTTGTTTGCCTTTTGGCTTGCTGACCCCCCCTAAAAAAAATGTAAATCTGAAAAATATCTATTGNGGGGGGGGGGGGGGGGGCTGGGGTGTGACGACAAATAACATCTGTTTTCTATTGAGGTTCTTTTTCTACAACAATATTTTGAAATGGTAAACAGACCCATTGCATGTTCATCTTTGTTTTCATTTACTGGATGTGATTCTGTCCTGACCTCTGTATACCTCTGTCCATGTCCTTTTGGCTGTGCCCTAGCGCATATCTACTCTGTGTGTGTTTTAAGGCAGACACTGTATTTTTGCAAGGTCTAAGTGCACTCCCAGCCCCCCTGAAGATGAAACAGGAATATTCATCCAATTCTTCTGTTTTTATCTCCCTGTCTGCTCCACGAGTTGTCCTGAAGAGATGGGGGCTGGTTGGAGGCCAGCAACACCTCCCTTGGGCACCAAGTGTGGGTTGCAGCCAGTGACCCTGCGGGTGTTGTGTAGGTCTGGTGATGAGTAATCCTCTGTTCTGGCTCCACGTCTGCCTCTTGGTTATCTTGAGCAAGCTAATTCTCTGCCCTCTATGAAAATTTTCCTCTGCAAAAATATCCATGGATATCCAAAACATCCAGTATTGATTTTACCTCAATTTTAAGTGCACTGAGGTTCTTGAGAACTAGGCATGTCTTTTGAACTGCCAAGGTCCAACCTCCACTCCAAGGTCCACTTGAAGGATACCCTCCTGACTGTCACTTGGGCCCACCAACTCCCAATTGATGAGGCCAAAGGTGGAACTGGGTTGAAAGATGCTTTTTCTCTGACTGACAGGGTATATACCCCTCTTTGTGGCCAGGAGAAGGGCTTGGAGATGCCCTGCCTATTGTCGTTCTCAGGTTGTGCCTATTCTGAAGTATTGCCCAGCAGCAGGTACTTGTGTTGGGAAACTTGCAACCAGAGAAAGTTTGGAAAATAAATACTACTTCTCTAGCATAGGCACATCCTGAAACTCGGGCAGGGGTTCTACTGAGGCAGCAGTTAAATGAGATCAAGACATTTTATGTTTTCCTATAAGACTGCAATAATGCTGATTTTTCACTCAGCCCCATTTACTAGGTTTGCGTGATATCAGTAAGCATCCAATTCTAGCTGTTAAGGACAGATTTTAATGATTTCCAATCTCTTTTATATATTTTACATCTCCAGGTTTCTTCCTCACTTTTTTTTGTTATAGCCCTGTCCTTCCAAATAAGGGCTTAGGGGATGGTCCTCATGTACCAGCATTGTTGTTGTTGACTTTTAGAAAAATCTTGCGAGGTTAAAACTTACGTTGAAAAACCCACAGTTAATAATGCTGGAATGTTTCCCTGGCAAAATAAAAGGCGGTCTTTGCAGCTAGAGACAAGTGCTGCTGAAGAAGAGCCAAGGGAGCTCTGTGAATCCGCCAGCTCGCAGATGAAGCAGCTACTTGGGCACATAAGAGAAGAAAGAGAAAACAGCTGATGGGAAAAGGAAGATGCAAGGGTATCAACCGACAGCCAAAGGCTGAGCTAATTTTCATTATACATTTTTTTTCTCAATTTCATATCTCTTTTCTCCTTTCAGTTCAGATGTGTTAACTGTTCATCTGTCCTTGTCCTGAGAATTGATTGTTGCATCCGTGGGAGATTGCTGGCATGAAGAAAACACAGTAATTAAAGTGAGGAAAGCTGATGTCAGGCTTGCTTCTCTCTTTCAGAGAAAGAACCAAGAACTTCACCAGAAAACAGGTTTTCTTCAAAGCAAACTTCATTCTACTGGATGCAGTATTCATACTGACACAATTGAATATGACTTACTATAGCCCTGTAGAAATGGAGGACAACCACAGAGCTCCATGGTGGAGATCACTCTTAAGGTAAGAGGAAAACGGAAGAATGGCACATTAGAAGGCCAGCAAAGGACGGATCTTAACCATTTGCCAGCACAATGCAAGGTTAAATAGGAGTGCATTCCTGGCACGCGCAGGTATCCCTTGGCTCTCTTTCCACAAGAGGTACCAGTCGTCTGTTGCCCTTTCCCAGCCAACAGCCTCCAACTCAAGAAGCCTCTCACAGGTTCCTGCTGCAGTCTCTTTAGCGGATATAAAACACACGTTTGGCAGGTTGGCAGGGAGGTTGCCACTACAAGGTGTGCTGTAAGTCGGGGCAAGGGTTGCACCCAGGACACGGGGTGCTGGAGTGTTTCCTGTTGAGCTGAGCTGGTTGGGAAGCTCTCACCCCACGGTGCTGGCGGGCTGAGGACATCTTCCGTAATTCAGGTTTTCCCACCAGTGAGAGAGACATGGATATGAAATGAATGGCTGTAAAAATGTGAATTCAGGATATATGAAGTGGTTCTTATCCTCCCGAAAGCCATGTGTGCTGGGGTGTTGGGTAAATCCTGAAAGGATATGACTCCCAGCTCATCCCTTTGTTGAAAGAGATTAAGCCTCTGAGAGCTCTGGGCGCTTGGGGATTATGGATCAGCATCCAGAGGGGGATGCACCTGGGTGTGACTTATGGTGTTTAAGGGCTTTATGCCTTCACTCAACCCTTACAGCTGTTAAGATTTCTTTTGCTTGGTTTCTGAAGATGGCAGGAAATAAAAGTCTTAGTTTTGCCAAGTCTTGTGGACACACAGAATATCATGAACTCTCTTTTCCTGGATCCACAGAGTGATGTGCTACCAAAAGGCAGTATTTGAGTGAAGGCACTGCGTCTCTTCTGCTAAAACAGGTCCCCTTCACACAGAGCACATACCACGTACGTCTTCCTTCACCGCCCGAGACCCTCAGCTCTACCTGGTGAATCTGTTGCCAGTCTTCTCCCAGAAGAGACTCACTGTATTTTACAGTCTGCGGCACCTCGCGTTACAGTTTCATGTAAAAGTTCAGCTTGCGGTCCAGCCCCTGGGAATTACAGTCTGAGCTAGCGCTGCAATACTGGGTTGATGCGGTTATTAATCCTTCTGATAAGACTGGAGCAGTCACTGTCTGGTGTAAGGGCTTGTGTATTACTGCATAATACATCAAGCCTCTGGTGCGGCAGCTTCTTCTGAAGAGCAGATAAATTTTCCACTGCTCTGCATGCTGCTGCATGGGGCTCTGCCACCCTGCGGGAACATGTGGACCAGGGCATCTGCGTCAAGGGGCCCAGCTGGCATCAGGGGACTCAACCAAGAGAGCATCAGGTTAAGTCTGATTGCTCTGATAAGTCTGACCTGTTTAACAAGCCACTTGGCACGCTTGTGTGGGTTTGGGGTGATTTTTTTGGTTTGTTTTGTTTTTGTAAGTGGGTCTTCTCATGCAGTTCTTGGAGAAAAGTAAAAGGGGCTTAACTGTGAAATAAACAGAAACAATTCAAGAAGCAACTGTAAGATAGAGCATTTGCTCTTCCACATCTTTTTCTGGTGGCGATGGTGTGACAGTCTCCTGCACCAGTGGCTGTGGGGAAGCCATACCTTTACTGGGTCTTTTTATTTTTTTCCCTTGAGATTTCCTACTTTTGTTCCAGCTCAGGACAGTAATTGAGGCTGTACCGGTGTAGACTGTCCCCTGCTGTTTTACCCTCAGCATTATCTATTTTTTCTTATCTGAAACTGCAGCTCAGAAAATGAAACAAACAGAAAACATGGGAAGATGCTAATGGTGGTGTATCTGCTGTTTTTAAACATCTGGTATTTTCCATTTTTTCTGGGCTTGTGCTTCCAAACCATTCCCTTCCAGTAGGCATCTCATGATTACACAGAAGTAAAATACATTGGTCTGCATTTCAGAAAGTAGCCTTTAAACTTCCAAACACGGTAGACATTTTCTCCTGTATTTTCCATGCACAAAAACTGGATGAGGAACAATATCAGAGCAAAATTGGTGGTGTGCGCCTAGAAGACCCTTAGAAAAAATTGATCCATTCAGAAATGTTTTTCACCTTCAGTCCTAAACAACTGATTTATGTTCCAGGTGAATTTCTACAGCAATTTACAGTTCTTCTACTTCTTCAATTATCCATTTTTCCCCTATTGAGATCTTACTCATTTTCATTTACTTCTGCAAAATCCTTTTTTCCTGATTGCAGAACCATTATGACTTCTTCTACTATTTCTTTTAAATTAAGTGCTTGCTTCTTTATCTTTCCACCATTAATTACTGATGTCTTTTTGACCTCTGCTTTGTAAGATACTTTGTCATATTTCTATTTCCTATCTTTTAGACTCAGTTTAGATTTTTTTTTTTTCCTTAATGTTTCTGCTCTGAATAGCCTTGTTCTTGTTTTTCAGGCAGTTCCCAGAATGGCCACGCAGCCAAACCTTTGCCCTCCTCTCTTGTTTTTCATCTTGTCTCCTTTGTATAATGCCCTATTTAAAAATGTATTTTACAGCTCACTGAGGCCAAGCTGCTCTCTCTTTTTATAATGAGGCTGATTACAATCTATATAGGCATCTTGAGAACTTTTTGCTACGGTTGTAAACCAGTTAGCACCTCTCTTTTGGGGACCAGATGTAGTCTGGTGGGAACAGAAGTGGGTGCCACAGTGGGACTTGGGGTTTGGTGTAGGAGATAGGGATGTAGCACAGTGTAAGAATGACATGAACAGAAGTGCTCCACAGATGTTCTGTTGGTGAGATGCTAGTTTAAAGGGCCAACGACTTTTCTGTGGAAAAAATGGTGAACTTTTTTTGGCGTGATAGAGTGCAAGCTCTTCAGTGGTAGGCGGGTGACACTTTGTTAGCGCAGGGAGTTTCAAGCCTATCCTCAGGTAGCCAAATCATTTCTTGGACTTGTTCCATGTATGCCATCTTACCATGTCTTACAGTGGCATTTTCATTTGCTTCTTTCTCTATAATTATTCCCAAAGTTTTTATTTTGTAATTGAAGAAAATCAGATAGTCCACAGCTTGTTTTCCTGTCTTTGCCAAATCTCCCATTAGCATCGGCGGAGTTTCACTTAGCAAGCGAGGTGCGACTGTGCCACAACATTTAAGTATTTCTTTGTCAGGGAGTGGTGGTTACGAAGGAAGGGCAGCTGTTATATCAAAACTGTGAGAGTGGCTGGGCCTTCCTGCTGAAATATATTTTATAAATGTGTAAAGGGAAACATGATAAATGCAGGCATTTGCTGTCATTTTGTTCTTTTAAATAAATAACTGAATATAATGAGTCTCAGCCACAGAATGAACATAATGAACCTCCAAACAACAAGATGTTGTCTGAGAGCAATATTTACCACTGAGGAAGGGATTGTTACAGAAACAAGAATTGTTTAGACGTTAGTGGGTGAGATAAGAATCTATTAAAGGAATTAAAAGCTGAGATGATTCATCACACATTTCTGCTTATTTGTAAGAGACACATGAAAGGCAGGGATTTCAAAACATTTGTATTAGAAAAACATCAATAACAAAGCCCACTGATTTAATTTTTCAGTCTCTCAGGCTTCAAAAGAAGATATGACTTTTCCGCATTTGCCTTGAAAAACATACAGCTCTGTAAATTAGCCGAGGCTCTGTTTGCTTTGCTACATTACATTTTGAAATTGGCCACCTATAAATGATATCTACACGATTTTGTTATGTGCAACAATCTAAGGACTGCTTCTGGTTGTGCTAGGAGCCAGATTTCTGATGCATTTCAAACCAGGCAACTGTTTCTTCCAACGCTGCCGCGGCTTGCAGAGGAGAGCGTGTCCTCTTCTGCTCCCCCTCCAGCACACGCTGCGGTCCTCCGCTCAGCACCCCCCTTTGCCAGCTGCAGCTTTCACCGCTAACAAAATACCTCCGTAACGAAGACCAGTGTCGTCGTTCAAAAGTGGATGTTTTGCTTTCCCCCGTTATTTGCATGAGAATGTTGCAATGGGTTATTGAAAAGATTTTGGTATGATCGCTGAAATTTAAGGGGCCAGACATTTATTAAGCTGCCTGGGTCCTGAACCAAGGTCTCACACCACAGCTATTGTCGAAAATTTGTCTGAAAGTGTTTCTCATAGCAGAATAGAGCACAGCATAACAGAACTCTAAAAACATGCGTGGCTGGCAGGAGTTTTTGGTGTACATTTGCTATAGGAGGATAGTAGAGAACACAGCAACACAAGCAAGAAGGAGAGAAAGAGGTGGGACCAGGAGACAACGTGTGAATAAACAAGAAAGCTATCAGCTAGCATTGTGACTGTGTGAGCAATTGGAAGAAAACCAGAGTTACAGTTCAGCAAATCCAGACTCCTCTTGCTGTACGGTCTGAATTTTGCTTGGCAATATTCCTTCAGCTGTCTCCTGTAAGTTGAGCGTCTTTAAAGCAGCCTTTGAAAGTGATCTGGTTTGTACCAGCTTCTGCTAACTGGGGCAGAGGGAGGGAAGCAAAGCACGGCTGTACCCTGGTAGCTCCCTGCCTTTGAGGAGATGTACAGCACGTTTGGAAAATGGAGCTGTGCTGAGTTCAGCACCTCACAGGGTCAGCTTCAAGCTCCTGCAAGGCTTCCCCAGGCTGCCCACAGGGGTTCCTGCCCATGCCCAGGGGAGAGAAGGGTATTTGGTGGGGAGGAGAGGGGATGAAAGGGGCAAGGAGGTCTGCACGTCCCGCATGGTGCTTTGAAAGGTGCTCTCGGAGCTAGGAAGTTCAGTGGAAAGTCGAGAGCTCCATCTGCATGCGGAGGCATCCTCCTCACCCTCCGAAACACCAGCATTCCATATATGAGCTCGGTATGGCAGACACTAAGATCCAAACTGACTTCACTTTTTAGAAAAAAGTGATTCCTTCTGAACTGCAGTTCTATAAGAAGAACAAAAAAAAAAAAAAAAAGAAGAAGAAGAAGAAGAAGAAGAAAATCTCCATTTGGAGCAATAAGAAGAAAAGCTTTATCAGAGTTGTTTATTTTAATGGCAATTATCTCTTCATTCCATATCATCTAAAAATGCTAAACTGTATTTTTGTTCCCACCTAGAAGTGTAATGTGTTTTGTAACACAGAACAGGCACAGGACTTTTCAACTCAAGAGCCGGCTGTTTCACGGGTTTGTAGCTGTCTGAAGTAAAATGCCTTTATGGGAAGAAATATTATGCAGCTATAGGAGTTGCTGCCTTGTTTGTTACAATGCCGAATGCTTATTTGAAGGATTAATTCAGCTATTCCTTATTCCCATTTTCATTTCTAATACATTTCTGTTTGTGTACCTTCCAACTGAACATACTGTGCTTCTGTTTAACTGTCTATTTATAGTCATAAGAGAAATAAACATATAAAATAAATGCATCCTGATGCATAGCTGTGCAGGAGTACAGATGTTTTATTAATGAAAATGAATCCAGCTTTTTGTAAGTCATGGCAGCAATATAACATATCATTGTTTGGTTCTCTGCTAGACAGTCCCTGCTGTTTTTACATAGAAATTCCTGTAATACTTAATGGACATCTGGAAGAATTCAGCCAATTAATCGAATTCACGCTGGAGCTAGGCTAATGGCTGTCTGAAAGGCAGATTACATTAAATCAAACTTGCAATATGAATGAAAGTACTTAATCATACATGCAACATTCATTAGATGCGGCACAGCAAGTGTTTTGATTACTTTAATGAAAGATCAGGTAAAGTGCATCAACTGAACAGATTGAAGAGACAGCATGCTTACAAATGTTTGATTATGTTGACTATCAACAGAAACAGTGCCAGTAATTTATAGCAAAAACATACTTGGAGGAGGAGGAGTATGGAGCTGGTGAACTTGGGAGGGGAAGTGAAATTTGGGCCTTGCCTCCAAACACTTTAGTTAATAGTCAGGATAGTGAGACTTTAATCAAATGTCACGGAGGAAGCAAAACAGATGCATTTGGCGAATCTCGTATGGCAACCGCTAATCATCACTGATGTTTGCAGTCCTTAGACCCTGATGCTGGTTTCAAATCCCTTGTGTTTTGTCTGACTTGGGAGTAAACATAGCAAATTCCTAACTGCAAACATATTTTCAAAACAATGAAATGGTTTGAGAAAGGCAATGCTTTCTGATTTTTGCTGCTCTCCCCCGTGCTCCCTGCTGGAGACAACCCCGGTCCCCATGTCGGCCACCCTTGCCCTCTGCATCCCTAGACACTGTCACATTTTCCCTTTTCTGAGCTCCTCAGCTGGAAATGTGTTTTGTCCTTGCACCCCAGGGGTTCCCCACGCTGTTTGCCACTGAGACGGGCACAGCTTCCCGCCCGATGCACCCTCCACGATCCAGCACTGCAGCCTCGCCTGCGAACATGGGAGTTTGCCAGCTCTCGTTTTTGGGACCAGCAAGGTGGCTGACCTCAGAAGCTGTAAGGGAGCTTCCTAACAAGAGCAACTAGGTCTCTGGACCTGCACTCCATTTTCTTTCCCCTTGTTCTTCAGATTTCATGCACTGAGATGAATTACGGGAGTCGTTTCCTTTCTGGAGCTGTTGCCCTCCTTGTTGCTTCTGTGAGATGCAGGCACCCAACACAGACGTGTTTTACTTCCACGTAATACAGTTTTCCTATTTGTTTCTGTAGGGTGTTTTTCTGTCCTGTTGTTTCTGGTCAGCTTTCAGTGTTGGTTTTCTCTCCTCCATTCCCTGCCACCGCTTTTCCCTACCCCTATCTTAGGTGCCCCACCTGCCCCTTTGTAACAGTTGGTGCTCGTGATCATGGCTGCTAGGATGCCATCTGCTTTGCAGTGGCCAGGAGGGACCTGCACCCTATTCCTTGACAATTACTGCACTTCCTCTGCATAGGAAAGCAAAGCTTCAATAACATTTTTCCAGCAGGAGTTACCTGCAGCTCAGGCAGGAGAGGGATCTGAGAGTGGTGGAGCCTGAAGAAAACGGAGGGAGAAGTAGACAGAACACCACAAACTGGGGATGTGAGACAAATCTTTGGCAACAGCCACGGGAACTGTTCATTCCCCTTCCAAGCCAACAGAATTGTATGGAGAAAGTTGGTGTTGGAGCATAAAAAAATTCGGGGGTGGGGGGGAAGGTAAATGTTTTCCTAAAGGCTCAGCTCCCTGCACTGAGTCCCCACGGAAATCTCGCCAGGTGCACTGCCTGAGCCTGGAAGTGCTTCTGCCCCAGGATCCCTCATTCCTTACCTGCAGACTCCTCTGTCTTATAAACCCTGCTGTGCAAGTGCTTGGGTGTTAGCAGAGGCGGGTAGTTCACCTGAGGGCTTTGCTCCTCCTTCTATCTTCTTCTGCCTAATCCGGAGCAGACTTTGTATTTTACAAAACACCTGTTTTATTGAAGCACACATATGGTCTTTGGAGGAGGAGTTGGGTCTCAGAGCCCAAGCATCCTGCAGTTACACACCTCGAACTCTTCCTTGGACAGCTGTACCAGCTTGCTGGGAGGGACGGTGAGGACTTCCCCACGCTGTAACAAAGTGTTTTGTGGCTGTGGTTCTCCCAGTCCTGCCCTCTGTGCTCCAAAATCCTCCTGGATTGAGCCCTTTAGGAAAATGAATAAAGAAACTGCGGTTTCTCTCTCCCACCTGGATTTTATTGGAGGCAGGCACGGAGTTACCCATCCCAGCGTGCAGAAGAGGCACAACCCATGAGCTCCATCTCTCCCGTGAGCCTGCTCTCTCGTCTGTTTGTCTCTCAAGGGGTTGTGCTCTTCACACGCAGAACTGCCTACCTGTCTGCACGCTCGCCTGCACGCGGCGCTGCTGGAGCTTGGTCCCACTGAAAGCCACTGCTGCTGCTCATTAACTAACTGTGACCTTTCCGTAAAAAGGAGTATCTTTTCCGGTCAATTACAACATATAATGATGTTTGTAGGAAAAAGACTGCTGAGTATCTCATGCCGAAGGAAGCCCAAGCTTCCTATTTATGACTTTGCGAGATCAATAAATAACTCCATTACAAGCAAAATTGTAATGGCAAATGGCTTCAGCCTGTGGGACACCAGCTGAGATCGGTAATGAAATAACAAAACTCATAATGGTCCCACCGAGGCTCTTGGGTGACTGGTACGAGTTTGGGAGTGTCAGGCGGCTCCCTGGAGAGGACCTGGCGTCCCCGAAATGGCCTCGAGCAGGCGGAGCGGGGAAGAGTCGCTGCGCGGGCGCGCTGCTCCGGCCCCCGCCGCTCAGGGTCCCGCCAAGCCTGCTCGCGCACGGGGCAGGGCCAGGAGCCACAGCACCGCTGTCCTCCCGCATCAGCTCGGTGACGGCAGCACGGCAGCATCGACCGTGTGACGTCATTTACGAAAAAGAAGGAAGGGCGAATGCTTTCATAGTGTCCTAGAATCCCTTAAAATCCCTCCAGTCCAAGCACCTTCACAGGACGCATTGTTTCACACCTTCTATTAGGAAACCTTTTGGTTGATAGTTGAGCAACAAAGAAACAGCAGCTGTTAGCATAATTCCCCCCGCCCCGAGGCCGATTGTCCTCAGGTAAAACAAAGCCCAATTAATGTACCAGCAAGGTCAGGTGTATTAGGCAACACGGATCCTCATAATGCAGACGTTTCCTTCAACGTCTGTCGCCAGCACCGAATCCCTAACAGCAGCAGGGTAATTGGCAGCCTCCTTCCAGGGGGAAGACTGAAGGGCTTGCGCTGCCACCAGAAGCAGCCTGCGCTTTGTTTGGGTAAGTGCTCGAGCCCCGGCGTGGGACCGCTCATCTAGCCGGGCCCTTACAGCCGCCTGTATGAGGACAGTCTTCTGAGGAGGCTTCTGTCTCCCTTCTATTTACCGCTCCTTCAATTACAAACCAGATGTCGAGGGAAGATTTAAAAGTCAACTTGGTTTGAAATTTGAAAATACAAAAAACTTGACCACAACATTTTTTTTTGTGGTGGGGAGGGGACACATGAAGGAGAAAAATGTTCTTTAATTCTTTGCTTATAGTCCTTTTCTATTTTATTTTTAACTCTTATTTTTTAAAGCTGTGGTTATTTTTTCTTTTACTAAGTGGCCAAAGGCACTTCTCTCTCTCTTTCTGCCCCCTCAGCCCCCAGAAGAGTTTTTAGCCTTTTCTCTGAGAACCAGACCTCACCCGAGACCTTCTCCCTCCCAGCCGGGATTGCTGCCATACATTCCTCCCTCTGTTGGTGCCTGAAGACTGCTCAGAAACATCAAATGCAGCTGCCCGCTCGCTCAACGACGATTTACTCAGCGACCGCGTTACACCTCGTCCCCAGCACCAACGCAGGCTCCCGGCCCATCACCAGATGCCACGCAAGGTGCCACTGCTGGCCTCCAGAGTCCGGCGGAGGCACGGTTTGGGCTGGCAGCAGAGCGATGCCTACCTTGCAGCTGAGCTGCTGGGCTGAGCGTGGGCGCTGGAACGATGGATGATGTCTCCTCAGCTGCCTGGGTCACGAGGTGCCACTACCGTGCTCTGGAACTCGCCTTGTAGTTTGGCTGGGTTTCCCGCAGAACACACCGAGACCTCTCTGCTGAGCAAGGGCTTTTGGCAGGGGAAGAGATCGGGAAGAATCTGCAGGTCCTCAAGAGGTTGCTTTGACCATCATTGAACCTGATTTCTGAATCTTGATAAGGTATGAATGGGTCTTACAGCCTTGTTTTGTCAGGAAAGTGATAAGCAGGGGTGAAAGCGCATCCACACAGAAGGGGAAGTTCCTGCCAAGGGGAGGAAGAGCAGAGGCATCCAGCTCTCCTCTCTACTTCTTAGATGCACCTGCATTTACCCCAAATCAGAAAGGAGGGACAGGTCCAAGGAGGCAAAGGACTTACAGAACTGTCTCATGTTCTCACCCCGGCAGCTCCCCAGGAGCACCTGTGTCCTTTCCACACATGAGCAATTGCATCTTTCAGCTGGAAGTTTGATTTCCTGTTTACTGTGGGATTAACTTTTTGGCTAATCCAAGGTCATCTAAGGACGACTCTTATATGTAAGTGGTCAATACGTTTGATGAGGTCTAACCTAGTTTTATCAGACTCCAGAGAACACCGGGCATGGCCAGGAGACCTGGTCAGTTCTCCTGACAGCATTCAGCAGCTTGCTTAGGAAAGCCTTCACCTTAAATGAATTTCCCTGTTGTACAATGTTCAGATGGGCTAAGCGTCGCACTCTCAGCACTGTGATGGGACCAATGGAATTTAATGTCAGTGGAAAAAAAAAAATCTTGCAAATTCCCCCTGGATTTGTGTGTGTGCATGCAAAATTGCTAAGTAGCCTTATAATTTATCTGAATTTCTTAATTATGAAACTTTTGGAAGGAATAAAAGCTGAATGCAAGAGCATAAAACCATGTGGCAATTCAGAAACCCTAGAAGCTCATAGAGCCCAGTGTAATGACAGCCACCAGGCCCAAATTCACTCACGGCGGGGGGGTGGTGGTGGTGCAAAATACTCTATAACAAAACTCTAAATGGGAGCCAAGGAGCTGGAAGCCAGCGCTGGAGAAGGAGCAGGGCAGGGAAAACGACATGTTTATTGAGGCAAAGCCAGACAGGAACATCCCGGACCAATTTTGCCAGTGTCTGTTAAAGACCCACAGGAACTGGCACGTGCTGCAGTGAGACCATCGATGAGATGACGGGTTCTTCAGCTCAGGGTCCCACCTCACAAACCGAAGGGCTACAAGAATGCTGCACCACGACGGCGCTGCAGAGCACGGGGGTTCATGCGCCCACCACACTGGGGAAAGCTGCAGAGCGCTGTGGAAGGAGCAGCGGGTGGTGAGGGACTGGGCTGGAGCCGGCGGAGCGGTGCTTTCAACTCTGCCGCTCTGGGAGGGGAGGCTGTGAGCGGCCCCGCAGCCCTCCTGCGGCCTCTGGCCACGTCAGGCCTGGCCCCTGGGGCCTGGGGCAACTCCCAGCCACAGCTCCAGCCCGCAGCTCAAAACGCTTTTGCCAGAAAGGTGTCTGGAGTCCCAGCAAACGCACTCAGTGCACCTGCTGCCCAGCCAGCACGCACTTCACCTCCGGCTGCTCCTAAGTAGGGAAAGGCACTGCTAGGCTCCTCACCCCGCAGGACAGCAGCTAAGCTGGGCATTCCCAGCACAGACTTCTGCAATGGGGCCAAAGCGAATGAAACATCGAAGGGATCATTGCTTTGCAAGCTGAAGGAACCATTTAGGTTTTGCTTGGAGGAACAGGGTAACATAGTGGATCTGTAAGCAGAGATACAGTAATTCAGTGAGAAACCTAGTTGGGAAAAAAACAGGCAGGCAGTCGGGGAGTGGTCTAGCTGCGCTGCAGCACGGCTCATCAGTCCCAGTTAAAATGGCTTGCACTAACGAAGGGTGATCTCTGGCCCACAGAGTCTGTAATCTAATCTAAAATTCAGTGCAACAACGAAAACGGAGGAAAACGGGAGACGAGAGTCACGTAAACCGCGGCGGGGAATTTGCTAGGCACCAAACCGAAGCAGCCCCGCCGACCCTCACGGCTCACCTCGGGCGGCCGAGCGGCCAAAGCCCGAGGTGCAGGCAACGCGCGGTGGGCCCGGAGGGGCTGGGGCGAAGCGCTTCGTTCCGCACTCACGCGGCAGCGTTTCCAGAACGGCGGCCTGCGGCCGGGCCGCTGCTGCTCTGCTCCGTCGGTGCGCGGGCATCCGCGGGCGGGCCGCGGCTTGCAGCCGGGGCAGGGCTCGGCTCCGGGGCCCTGCGTTGCTCCACGACGCGGTCGTGCCTCCGCCGGGCTCCCGAGGCTGCCCGGCGGCGAGGCTGCCGGAGCCGCAGCAGCTACCCAGGCAAGGGATTTAGCGTCGTGA
>VXAL01006769.1:0-31620 GCA_013399475.1 Chauna torquata | reverse complement strand
TTTTTTTTTTTTTTTGGATGGGAAATTCTGGGGAAATGTAACGTAGTTGCACATAGCCTGTTTAAATGCTGGTGGTGAAGTGGGCCAGGTAACTGTTTCTGAAGCCATGGATACAAAGCTAATGCAAAGATGTAACTTCAGTAGCTGATTAATCAGGCTTTTTTCCTCTCCCCAGATCCAAACTATTAAACTTTTGCTCCCACAGGTTATTCTATCTCAGTTTGAAATTTGTCCAAGCTCTCCAGCACATTATTTCTGCAGGAGCTGGGCACTTGAGTTCCCCACGCTCTGCTCTTCTGTATCCTGGAAACCTTTAGCTGCATTTAGGGGCTGTTCATTTTCAAAGAAACAGGACCTAAGGGTTCCCCCAGGAGGATGTGCGCAGCTCAGAGGGAAGAGAAGTCCCTTGTAGCTGCAGCAGAGCGAGGGTTAGTCCCCAGCACGCCCGCCCGCACTGCTGTCATGATCGCATCGTGCCTCTGCCACACTGGGGCTGGCAGGTGACTTGCGGAGGGGAGAGCTGGCGTTCAAAAGCAAGCTGTTTGGTTCCTCTGTCGTGTGCTGCACCCTCACGGCACTTGGAGCTTGCGTCTTGCTTTTAAGATAAGCAAACGTACTGCGAAGATAGAGAAAACAGCTCCACGAGGAGGAATAACCATTAGTGCTGCTGCTGTGGCTCCGGGCTGGCCTGGCTCGCCCGGCCCGCTGAGTTGATTTTCTTGCCCCTTAGAGAGGAGGGGAGAAGAGTAAAGGGGGGGGAAATGGGGGCAAAACCAGGGGCACCCGCTGTCCTTGTATCTGTTATGCCTGTGGAAAGCGCTGAAGCTTGGCAGCTTTTCTGCACCCGGGCACTGCGGTTTAGCAGTGGGAAATAAACCTTTTTAGTGCAGCTGGGGCTTGTGCCTGTCCCTGCAGGGCTCCGTGCTGGGGAGGTCTGGTGGTGGTGTCTCTGTGCCACGTAAGAGCAAGTCTCCTGTGGAAGCAGAGGTCCAGTTCTCCTAGTTCCGCACTTCTGTCGGGAGGCTGGCTCTGTTGAATTAACAGCGGTGTGTTTAACCGTTGGTAGGGGGACTGGGTTAAAGTGTACGTTTAAAAATAGGGCTGCATCCAGGGTTCGCTGGGGAGCGGTGTGGTTATTCTCCTTCTCCCACCCTCGCGGTGCTGCCGTTCGGCAGGCATCCTGGGGCTCGCCATCTCGTACACCAGAGTGCCAGGTTTTGAGCTGCACTTTGGGTCAGTAGCCCGTAGCCTGCTCCCAGGTCGGGGCTGTGCTGGCTCCTGCTTTACTTTGTCTCTTAGAAAAAAAAATCAAATCCCACTCACCGTTCAGAGCTTTAAAAAAAACCCAAGACCTTATTTTCAAAATTAACAAGCCATCCTTATTTGCATGCTGAGAGCTGTATTCCCTGGAGGGGTCCTGACCTGTTCCCTCTGTATATGAATATTTCTGTCCTTCGAGATTAATCTGCAGCCAAGGGTTGAATTTGGGTTCAGTTCCAGCTCTCCTACGCTGATGTAAACCTGGGGAATGACCAGAATTTGTTCTGTGCTCGTCTAAGGTTTATGCATTCAGCAGCGGCGCCGGGGGCGGCTGCTTGCAGCATCAGGGCCTGCAAATGTCATTTGCCAGCAAGCGATTCGAAGACGTTCCCTCCAGGATAAGTTGGCTGATGGGCTCCGATGCAGTCTGGATTTGAGCCAGACCTGTTTCACAAACCCTCGTCTCCACACATGCATACCCTTCTCCTGAGTTTGCATAAAGGGAATATGAACATCGCTCATCATCCTCTCCAGAGGGTGAGAAGTGAAACGGAAAGCTTCCTGGCTAGTAGCTGGTCTTCACCCTGGTGTTGCAAGCTTGTTGTGCGCAACGTGGGGATGTCGAAGAGGCTGCTCTGTGGGTTGCTCTACCTGTGTCATCAGGATGCAGGATTTTTGGCCACGAAGCTCGCTTTCAAACATACAGATATGTTTGTTTTTTTTCTTTGAATAAACAGGAGTGGAGCATTGGCGCACTAGTCCTCTCCAGGAGAGTGGATGGGAGGGAAGACGAGAGAGATTCAGAGAGGCTGGAAGCATTTGCTTTATTTAGATCAGTGTTTCAGTTCCTTTCTTCTAGGGAATGATCAGCCCCTGTAGCCTGTGGTCCTGCTCTGTGCTGTGTTTTGCTGTACGGTGGGTGGATTTTAATGTCTGGCCCTAGTGGGTTTGCATGGCCAGACATGAGTTTGCGGAGTCAGTAGAAGACAGGGTTGTGTGAGATGCTATAAATTGGGCTTATAGTCTTGAAAAGAAAGACTTGGGCCTTCTTTAATAAATAAAGACATTGGGTAGTCACTGAGCTGCGAAGCACTCACCTGAAGCGTTGTGCCAGTGTAGTTTGACAATAAGGGTGAAAACCAAAGGAATCTCTAACATGTGTCTGGGTGAGCTGGAGCCAAACATGCAGCTATGTGTTCTGATTGCTGCTTTGGGGTGTGCACGGCAGAGCGCTTACCTCTACCTCGGAACAAATTGCCTTTTATAATTGCCCCAAAGTGCAGGTAATTTGTAAGCTTTCTTTCACCACCGCTCCCTGGCAGTACTCCAGAACAGGCTTGCAAATCTGGAGGAGAGCTTTCGAGAAAGCATCCTGCCTATTCCTTCAAGTTGCCGGCTTTACCTTTTCCGTAGACGCTCGTCTTGGTGCGTTACTTTTTGGCCCGTAGTTGCCAGGCTCGGTTTTGCGGGCAGGGGCCGCGTGCAGCGCGAGCTGCGCTCGGGTGTAGCCGGTCCGTGTGCCACGGGGTGCAGCCATCCCGGGTGTTCACGCGTCCTGGGAAGGTGCGGGCAGGTCCCCGGCCGGGCTGGGGTCCGGGGGCTCGGGTGCCCAGGCACAGGGCTCTGCCTTGCCTGCGGAGCGGGGCTGAGGGCGGTGGGTGGACGGGGCTGGGGGCTCATCCGTGCTGCCGCGCGCGCCTGCCAAGCTGGAGAGAGGCAGGCGGCTGCGTGCCAGCCTAGGTCTCTGGCAGAAGTGAAATACTGTTAACAGCCATGATTATTAGCAGAGTATTAACCATATGCTGCGGGGATGCCGGTTGTCAGTGCGGGTTTCTAACTCGGTGAGAAGTTGCAGGGTGGGCAGAGGCTTGAGCAGTCGCCTAGGACTCATTTCTCAGCAAGTGACGGCTCTCGCCGCCTGCCAGCCCTCGCAATCCAGCCACCGAAATAAGGGTGAAAACCAAACCGTTCCCAGCCAGTGGGGCTTGAGCAGCTCCTCCTGCCTCTGCTCCTGCTGCTTCTGAAATGCTGGATGTTGCTGAAGCAACGCCGAGTGCCCCGCTCTGGCGAAGGCACAGCTCCTGCATTTCCACGATAAAACTCTCGCTTTTGTTTAGGGCGAAGCGGTTGTGAAGTTTGCTTTGCGCTGCGGTGGACGTTTGGGGCTGTAGTCAGGAAGGTCTGTCTTAAATGAACACGTATGAAATATCCTGCTGGCAACGTTTATTGAGTCGAATTCCCTCGTCTCCCCGAATTAACAGCTGGATGCTTTCCACTCTGCAAAATAGATTTCAGGTTTTGAGATCAGGCCTGAGGTTGGTTCAGCCTGGAGTTCATAAGGTGGAAGAGGGGGGGAAGTGAAAACAGCTATTTAATTTGAAAACACCGATGCACTGGTGGAAGTGCACAATAAATGAAATGCTGCTTGATGTTGTTACTCGTGTCTGCAAATTCCCTTCCTTGCTTACAAGTTTGCTGCCGAGAGTGTGGGACCTCTTAGCTGTATCTTCCTCGGTAGCAAGTGCAGGTGTTTGGATCTTCCCATGCTCTGGATTTGCATCTTTTAATCTGAGAGAGATGGAGGGGGAATAAATTCTCCGGAGGGGGAGAGTTAGAGCTCTGAGGATACGCGTGCGTTGTTGTCAGCTGTCAGGGAGGCCGGAGACGTGACTTGAGAAACCATATACAGAGACTTAAGATGGGGGATTTTACATAACCGCTTAAATCTACATTATTCAAATCCAACAAAGGGCAAGTAATGACCCAATTGCAGCTCCTCAGAGGCTGTGTTGGGTCCCTCCGGTGGGTGCCAGCTGCGGTCCGGCTCCCCTCTCCCCCCCGTTTATTTTTAAAGCTGTGTTTCAAAGCAGAAAGGAAATTCACAGTGGGTGGGTGAACTTTGGCTGTGAGTGACACACGCCAGCGAAGGCAGCGAGCGCCTCGTGTGTCACTTGCGCCCCGCTCCTCGATGCAGCCGCGCACCCTCTCCGCTTCAGCCCACACCACGGTGGAAAAACAACTTGGCAGCAAAAAAAAAAACCAAAACAACCAAACAAACAAAAACACCAAAAAACTGAGAACGCTTCCTGGAGCTGGCGAGTGATAAACACGCTTGGAGCCTGTATAGAGGTAACCCGGGGTTCCCTCCTCTGGCGTCACCCCGCTTTGCTCGTCAATCCCTTCGGGAGGGAGAACAGGAAGGCGTTGCATCAGTCTGAAACCTCTCCAGCAGCAGGCGGAGGCGGGCGAAGGTGCGGTGGCGAGGGCATCCCCGCGGGCTGCGCGGGGGCGTGCTGGGGATTGCCGAGCCGCGCGGGGGGGACACCTCTTTGCAGAAGTCGAAAGCGCTCATTGCACAATGGAACAAGGCTGTTCATTTTCTCCACCGGCGTTTGCCGCTCGAACCTTGGGTTTTTCAGCATCAGCAAGTATTAAGCAGAAACGCTCACGAAAAAGAGCCAGCGGTGCTTTTTTGTTGTTGTTGTTGTTTTGCTGCTCGGTACCGCGATGCTGGTGCATCCCATCCCCTGTGCTCACACGTGCAGAGCTGCCTCTTGCTGTTTGGAAAAGGGGTTTCTAACCACTTCGCTTAGTCTTCTTCCCTGCCTGAACAGGAGGGTGCGTGAGCACGGGCCGGATCGGCCATGCAAATCCCATTTTTAGTCATTTCAGAGATCTTTGCAGAAAACAACGCCAAAATAAAAAACCCCAACCCCATAGCATTGCAGAGGAAGGTAGGCTGCAAGTCTTCGGTGTCGTCAGGGTTTGTTTTTGTTTTCTAGCCCGACTTCCTGAGGAAACAAGGCGTATTCGATGGCGGGGCCGCCGGCCCCCCGGGTAACTCCGGCCCCTGGGGCAGCGGCTGCCGGGGGTGCAGCAGGGCCCCCCGGCTGTGCGTGGCGGGGGCTGAACCCCCAGGAGAGCGGGGTGAGGGCGGCAGGGCGAAGCCGCAGGAAGGCAGGTGCCTGCGGGCTTGCTGCTGGTTGTCCCCACGCGTACTTAAACGCTGTTTACACCTCTATTTAAATGCGTGTATTTATGTAATACCCGTGATGTGTGCGTGCATACGTATATGATCCCAAATTTGTGTTCTTTTTTGAATGACAGTTGGTTTCTTAACTGCTCTCTTTGCATCTCTACCGCATTTAACTGGTTTTTTTTCTCCCCAGCATTTGTAAAAACAAAGCTGGGCAGACGGTTTTGTACAAAGGAATGTTTCTGACCACAGCCAGACATCAGCTATGTCAGGGCATGAAACGCTGCGTTTCTGTAGGCTCTTGTGCCATTACATTGTTTAATCTTCAAAGCATTAAACTTTTGAGTTACTCAGACATCGCAAAGCTAAAAATAATAAAAATTCAAATGACTTGGTGGTGAAAATATCTTGAGTAGTAAAAGGATATTAAAATGTTAATTCACTAAGCGTTTTCCCAGCAGTTGTTTTATTGGCTGGAGCTCCATTTGTGTGGAGAAAAATTAGTTTTCTTTTCTGCTGAACACAGGTGCATAAAATTTTTAAATAACAGCTTCTGAAGCCCTCCCAACTTATATTAAAAATGTTTATACAGGTTAACTGACGAGGTATGCAGTATTTTTGAGGAAGCTCCCTGGCAGAAGATTAGCTGTGATACTGGGGCTGCAGCAGTATAGCAAACAAGCAGCCAACATTACTGACTTTTAAAATATGTTAATGTTGCTAATCATGAGTTAAATACCTTTGTACTTGCACGGCTCCTCCTGCCAGCCCCTGGGCTGCATTTGCTCACAGCGCTGCCGGAGCCCACGAAGGACCGGGTCGGGAGCTGGCGTGGGGCTCGCTGCGTGGTGGGAGCCTGTGGGCAGCCCGCGTCCTTCCTGCACACGGGGTGGTTGTGGGGTGAGACCTTGGACCATCGTAGGTGCTGGGGGGGTCGAGGGATAAAATGAGCTTTGCTGGGGGCTGTCGCTTGCCCGCGAGCTTTTTATGAATGGAGTCGGCCTTTTTGCACGGCCCCATGGGCACCCTTGTGTCTGCGCCTTGTGGATAGCTTGGGGAAGAAACTGTTGGCTGGACCGCGGCAGTGATGCTTCTTGGATGGTTTTCAGTTGCACCTAAGGAACCAGACACGCTGTGTACACAGGAGAAGTTTATGCACGTAGGAATGCGTGTGTATATTAGCACACAGCTGCGCGGCTTGCTGTCCCTCCTGCAGCTGATCTATGTAGCAGGGACATGAGGAGAGGAAAGTTTTTTGCATCAGTAAAGTGCTTCTCTTCCCCCTTCCCCCCGCTGCCTGCCCAATGTGACCCCCCCCTTGCAGCAGCACAGCAAAGCTAACATACTGAAATCTCTTTTCTCTTCCCTTCTCTCTCATCTTCTTGTTTTTCTAGATGTTTCCCCTGCCAGTGGCTAATGGAAAAAACAGACCCACGACCCTAGCAAGCACTCAGTTTGGAGGATCAGGTATTGTCATCTTAATTTTTTTTTTTCCTTAACAACGTAAAGTCTCTTGCAATAAATGTGTATTTGCTTCCAGAGACCCGAACGGAGTGGTTTTGGTAGTTGTGTGTGTTGTGTATTTTTCTGGTGGTTGTCTGCTGCTGTTTCGTTGGATGCTTTCCTTGTTGCTCCACGTGTCTCTGGGTAGGCAGAGCTGCTCTTGCTGGTCTGTCTGCAGTTAAGAAGCCGCTACCTGAGCTGAAGGTGGTTGTCTCGCAGCTCCGATTGAAGCAGGCTGGGAGCAGACAGTGCTGTTCTCTTAAGCTGCTTAGACGAACGCGTGTCTGCAGATGTAGACCCTGGACGACTTTTTCTGTACGTCACCGAGGAGACGCTTCGTTGGTGGTTAATTCCTGGGGCTCAGCTGCCCAGAGGGAGAGGGAGACTGTGGTTCAGTTTGGGTGTCAGCTCCACTCAGCACCCCCTCAGCAGCTCCCCACCGCAGGTGGGATCTTTTCCCGTTCCCAAAGGTGCCTTTGCAAAGCCCTTCTGGCCAGACACCTTCAGGCAGCATAGAGACGGGCAGCAAGGGTGGCTTGAGCTGTTGCACAAGCCTCCGAGCTGTGGTTTGGGGCTGCTGGGGGGCAGAGCAGAGCCTGTCCCACCCTGCACAGTGCCCTGGCAGTGCTGGCCCCGTTCCCCAGAAGCGCTGAGCAGCGGCCGTGCAGCCGCGTCCCTGCCGGCGGGGGGAAAGGGGATGCCTACATCAAAGGGGTTTGGGAGCAGGGCGTCTGCGGGGAGGAGCGGGCTGCTGATCCGGCTGCGATAGCAGGCTCTCTGAAGAGCCCGTAGCTTTTAGATGTCTGGTTTTGGAAGCGCTGTGTGGATTAATTTGAGGCTGAAGCGGAGAATTCCCGGGCCAGGTGGACGGCGCGCTGCCGTGCCAGGCTTTTGATGCCCGGGGAAGCCGTGCTCTGCGCAGGGCTCGCTGCAGCCCCTGGCGTGCAGGAAGTTCGGTTAATTTGCCCTTCTTGCTGAAACATGCCGGTGCTTTGTGGATGGTTAAAACTTGACCTTCTGTGCCCCGGCTTGACTCGAGTTGTCTGGGGAAACTGGTGGCCATGTGGAACAGCAGTGCCTGCGCCCAGCCACGGAGACCAGGGTGGGATTTCTGGATGATGGTGGTGAAGGGGCAGCTCTTGGGAGCTCCAGCGGAAGCAGCATGCGAGGGGTTGCTCTGCTCTGCTCTGCTGCTGCCCTTTCTGGCCAGGGAAATGCGAAGCTTTCAGGCTGGGCTGTTTAGCTGCTTGTCAAGATAGTTTTGCGCAAACGTTTTTACAGGGAGGTAAGCTGTTGAGTGGGTGTTGGAGAAGAGGGAGGAAACTCAAGGGCAGACACTCTTGGGTTAACCCAGATGGAAGCTGATCTCCCCAGCGAGTGTTCCTGTGTATGCATGTGCCCGTGACTTTTGCTGTTAAAATAATCCACCAAAGACATGCTACATGCTAGGGAGAGAACAGCACTGGAGCAAGCTCGCATTAATTCGTTTCCTGCTCGGAGGCTGGCTTGGCTGCCTGGTTTGCAGAGCCGGCCAGCAAGGGGAGGCTGCAAGCAAGGCTGCGCTGGTGCAGCCGGCGCAGTGACCGGGCACCCCTCTGCTTGGCCGGGCAGCAGCCGAAACGACCATGCANCCCCCTTTTTCTTTCGGGTGACTGAAAGGTAATGTTGACACCACCCTTCCTCTGGGCTGCTGCTTTTTGAGTCTGGCTGTGAGCAGCTCATAAAAACAGAGGACTGATATTATACAACGGCAGTTGCACAATCGCTGCTGTCCCCAGCTTGGGGCTCTGGGGCAGCTCTTCCGTCCTGCAGATGGGCATCCTGGGTTTGAAATGCAGCTTGAGGCTCAGTTTAGGGGAAACTTTTCTCTCTAGCAGCATTTCTCTTTCATCTCTCTTTCAGCCTCTTTCATGCTCTTTCAGCATCTCTCTTTCAGCCTGTTGTCCTTAGCCTTGCCTTTGGAGAGCGAGGGGGGCACACTTCATTTGCTTGTCACATTTGTGACTTCCTTGTGGTCCTGGGTGTTTGAAGATTGGTTTTTGCTGGCTGGGGGAATAACTGCAGTAAGATGCTGATGAGGTGTGCCATGTACGGGGGTGCGGTGCATCTGCTAGAAGGATCCAGGCTGTCTAAATGAGGTCCTAGATAGTGGTGAGTGGTGGTTTTCATAGTTTGTGGATGTTGGTTTAGCTTAATTTACTAATTGACAGCAAGGTACCATCAGAGGCTAGTTCATCCTCAAAGGCATAGCCAGGCAGCTGGCTCGAAACTCGGTGTCGAAGGGTCACCAACCCTGCTGGGGTCGGAGGGTGAAGAGCAGATGGTCCTTGGAGATGGGGACCTGGACTTGAGGGGCAGAGCGCCTCGCAGCCAGCCCGTAATCTGGACCTGGAGATTAGCTCCTTAAATCTGCTCGCCTCACAGGAAGGCCTAGGTTTCATCTTTAATGTGCCTCGTGCTTTTCAAACACTTCTGTTCAATTGGTGTCCCATACCTCTGATAAAAACAGTGCTGCGTTTCCTCTCCGCTGCCATCCCTCTCCTTGGAAGGAAGAAGCAAACACCGATTCGCTCAAGTCTTGGCTCTGTAGCGTGCACTGCAACATCCATATCTCATTATTGCAATAACCCCAAGATAATAAACTGATGTTGTCTTATGTGCCAGAAAAATTTATGTTTCGTGCTTCTGCCCAGCCTTGGAAATGTGAATTCATGGCCTCCCCCTCTCCATCTCCCTCCCCCTTGGGGCAGATCCTGGGGCAGCACGGAGGTTTTGTTTTTTCCCCTCCTTCCCCTCCGGAGGAGCCCTTAGCTCAAGGCTCGTTGCTGCCGTGGGGAAGCTGGAAGTGGAAAGAGCCAAGCAGTGACCCTGCTGACTCCCAGCCAAAATGCCCCATTTGCCAAGATAAGGTTCTTGCTTCCAAAGTCCAGCTGGTAAATAAGGTAGTGCGGTAATTCGAAACAGTGCTGCTAGAAAACCGCAGTGATAAAACTGCCCCAAATTCAAATCCTCTTCAAATCCCAATTACTGACTGCCTTGGCCGCCCCTGGCTGAGCTGCTGGCGCGTGCGTGGGTGGCCTCCTCGCGAGGGGGGACCCGGTTCTCTCTCCGAAGCCAGGAAAATTCAAAGTGTTAATGCAAGCCCTCCAGCTTTGAGATCTCTTTGCTTTTATATTTGTCTCCTGGTTTTATTTTAAGCTCTGCCACTGTTTCCCTCATTTCTGTCCTTAAATGCACCAGGGAGGAACTGGTTTAGCTATCCCGCCGCATGGACAATTCAGCACCTCCGCTTTGCGTTTTTTTGGCAAGGCGAAACCCAACAATTGCCACTAGGATGGAGCTTACGTCATGCAGACCATGTCTGCAGCATTTATAGCACATATAGGTCACCGCGGGGAAGTTGGTCTTCCTGGGGCTTTGAGCTGCAACCAGTGTTTTCCAGCGTAAGCTGTGCTATTTGCTGCTGGTATTTTATTTCAGCCGGGACGCTCAGTGTATGCCTATTGTCCTGGTCCTAGAAGGCTATGGTTTCGTCATCCCTGTGCCAAACTGTTTGTTATTTGTAGTAGCAAAACATTTAAAACCATGTCCTCTGTCCCCCATGTCATAGTTCATAGATGACTAATCTGATCAGAAACAAGCTCCCTCCCAGCGCGCTCAATTAAACTGCGCCTCTAGCAGGAAACCGCACGTACTAAATTTCACATGGAAATAACCATTTTTAATTGACCTTAAGACAGAAGGAGTGGCGGGAGGCGAAGTTTCATTGTCTCTTCCCAGGCCATGGCATCGCCGCGGGGCCGCGCCGGGGCTGTCACCTCGTGGCTGCTGAGTTTTCGGGGTCAGCGCGTGCCAGCTGCGCCGCTGCTGCAGCAAATAAGTCGGGGCTCTGCAGAGCAGGGAAGTAAAACCGAGGCAAATGGTTGTGCGAGGTGGCACATCTCCCGGAGCAGCTCGTGAGCAGTGCTGTGCATCCGCAAGGAGTATAAAGCCCGCGTAACCGTGTCCCCTTAGCATCAGCAAAGGTGTGCGATGCCAGGGTTGTGTCCTATTGGAACAGGAGCCCCGGCTGCCTTCTGCTGACAGATCGTTCTGCTCACAACAAGTAAAATCTGCTAAAAAATAGCCTTAATTTATTTCTGTTTGAGTAACTGGATTCACCATTAAATGTCTTTTCCTTCTCGCTTTGTGCAAAAGGGAGCTCCTGTGCTTGAGATCTCTTGGGTGGGTTTGGAGGGGAGAGTCCCCTCCTGGTCTGCGCTGTGATTTCCACCCCCAAAATTTGTTCAGCGCTTTTTTGCTAGTGAGATTGGGAGATGAGGCTCATTGTGGAGGGAATTGCTTTGATCGGGGCAAGTTCATAAAATACATTTGAAGCTGGCTAACCAGGGAGCTTTTCAAAGAGTTACAAGCTGGTGCATGTAACAAATTTTAAGTTATAGTCTACTGAACAAAGTAAATGCATTCTCCCTGGAGGTAGGTGAGTCTGTATCCCCTTTGAAAGCCTGCTTTAAACAACGTTCAAACTTGGATACCTGTGGCAACAGCACTGAGGGTAATAAATTCTATGAAAGATGAGGTTGTCTCTTTAATTGGTGCTGTGGGTTAGCTGTTTGAAGATTTAATTATTCCATGTGTGCAGGCAGCCGTGTGTCAGGAGGATCCTCAGCGCGCAGGGGAGGGCCCGGCGTGCCGGCCGGGGAGCTGGGTGCCCGTGCCGGGCGTGCAGAGCCGGCGGTAAAAGCAGCGAAGTCGGAGGGTCGTGAGGAGCTAAGCGCCGCGTTTCAGGCGCGGTGCTGTCAGCGATTGAGTTTCAGGCTGCAGAATGGCATTTGCGACTATTTGCCATAGTGAGGAAAACAGGAGCTTTTATTAGTAAGGATGTATCACGTTTTCCTACTAACTGCCTCGAGTTCCCACATGTTTTGCTTATGCTGAAGTGGGAGTGATGGGCTTTGCTTGCTATTTTGATATATGATGAAAGGCAGACATGAGGTATGCAATATGTGACTTGATATTTAAAACTGGCACTTTCCATTAAAGTATGTACTTCGGGCTGCTTGTTTATGTTGCGGTTGGGTGCGTGCCCATGCAGCAGGTTTGCAAAACTGTCACTAAACAAAGAGCCACCACAACAAAAAGTCAAAGCAGAAAATTTACTGCTTGCCTATTGGCATGACAGCATCTTTCAAAGTCAAAAATTACTTCTTGGCCATTATAAAAGGAAGAAAAAAAAAAAAAAAACACCCTTGCCATGGACAAGTCAAGCTTGCAAAACCTGGAAAGAGGCAGTCAGCTTCTCTGTGTGCCCCAGGAGTGTTTTCTTGCCTGTCTGTGGCAGAGCCCGCTGCCGGCGTGTAGGAGGATGCTGCCGGCTGGCCGAGGGTGTTGTAGGGAAACACGTCGGGTGCTGGGCCCCAGCCTCTCCAGTAACAAAGCCTGGAGGACTTGCAGTGAAGTTCGTCTCCCACGTGCTGCAGTCGGCTGCTTTGAACGGCTTTCTGCTTTGCGTTTGCCTCTGCCTTCGGGAAGCTCCTGTTCTCCCTCCTCTCCCCTTTTCTGCGCCGTGTTTTTTTCCGTGGGGCGGATCGTGTTAAGGATACAGAAAATAGGATTTGAAAAACAAAAACAAAACAAAAAGGTTTGGAGGGCCCAAAAGCGAGGCGTTTCTGTAACTGGGGGCAGGGAACGTGGGCCGGCAGGAAATAGCAAGTGTGGGGGAACAAAAGGCACTGGCATATCTTCACGCCTGTCTCCCTTAATCCCGTGTAACACCCCAGTTGCATCTCCAGTCGCCTCCCCGTGTCCTGGAGTGCCCGTCCCTGCTCCCAGGGCATCCCTGCTGTGGCAGCTCTTTCTCCTGCACCTTTGCAGCGAGGCTGAATCACAGCGGCCTCGCTGGCTACCTCTCTTCAAATATGTTTTTTCCCTCAAATTCTGTGCAGTGGGGAAGGCTGGGAGCGAGGGCATCCCGCTGGAGCAGGTTTCTAATGGGCACACGAGGAGTGAACCTGGGGAGAGCACTAAAAAGGGCGAGCATTCTGCTGGGGCAGCAGAGATGCTCTAAGGGCAGCTCAGTGCTTCTCCGGCGCTGAGAAGTCCCGCTGGTGGCTGCGGTTGGGGCTGAGATGCCTTGCTTATTGCCGGTCCCTATGTTTGCACGCCTTTAACTTCAGGGGGTGGGAGGGTGCATGTTTTCAGGGGAGGGGTATTTTGCTGATCTCCCACCCCAGGGAAGAGTCCTCCTGGCTGGATTTGAGATTTTGAACTAGGAAAGAGCATGGGGAATGTCAGAGGTGCCAGAGAGCCAAAGCTGTACTGAGATAAGTGACAGCTTTTGTTTAGAAACTGCAAATTTGACACAGGCCTTGTTTAAGCACACGGTTTTAACTTTGGCAGAAGAGTTGGAGAAGTACAGCCATCTCCAGGAGCTTTTTCCTCCCCAAGATGAGGCAACGCAGTCCTGGTGTAACTGTGCCTGATTGAGGGGTTATGACGAGATGAGCGCATCTTATGTAAAAAATCACGTGCCTTACCTGGCACAAAGCTTTCAAAAGAAACAGCACAAGCTCAAGCACCTGCTTTCCTTTTATTAAAGGGAGGTGGTGCCTAACACTGTTGTGTTGCTTAGACTGCTGTTGTCTTGATTGTGAGGGCCAGGGCCTCATTAAAAATGATCTTGTGGAGGGCAGCACGCTTGGGGTTTGGCGCTGGGACGCAGCAGCTCTGCCTCAGCCCACCTCAAACGCTGCTCACGCAGGACTGCCTGAGTATCGTGCATTGTTGCAGGACTGAGATTTGGAATTTTGCATTTGAGTGGGGGAACAGCACATGCCTAGCCTGGCCGTGGCTGGTTGTTACATCCCCAGGGAGCCCTGCCAGGGCTGGGTGCTTCTCCATCCTCTGTTCCTATCGCGTTCTGCTGGTGGGAGTAGGCAGAAAGCTTGCTTTTGGCTCAGCTTCCCGGCTCGAAGCCTTCCACGCTTGTTGTGCCCTTTCCAAAGGGGAGAGATGGCTTTGGAAGGGGCCCAGCAGGTCTGGCAAGCGTTTCCGCTGGACCTTGCTGCTGCTAATTTCAAATTCTGCATGCTCTGTAGGGTGCCCTGCTCCAGCACGTGTCCCGCGTGTGACCAGTCACTGCCTATTGCATCTCCATTGTTAAGGTTTATATGCAGTTAAACTCAAATTGGGATTAATATATATTTTTTCTTAGTTTGAGAGAGCAAGTGGGTATCTTAAGGGGACAGATTTAATGCATGGTGCCATTTTGTTACTCTGGATGGCCTCACCTCTACTCAGGCACTGTGTTTCCGCAGTGTTAACACGGCTGAAGGATGCTGTAAGTGCATCTTCTCTGCTCACTATCACCCAAAATCACGGTTAAAGGTGTTATCTTTGATGCTCTCCTAATACAAGAGCAGACACGGGATAATGATGCTATTTGCAAGCAACATTTTCACAAATGGGAAGATGATGATGATCTTACCGCTTCAGCTGGGAGAAGGCAGCGTTGTCCTCCGCGGTCTTGTGCCTCTGTCTCCCGCGTGCTTTCAGCCGCAGACCTGTGTGCACGGGAAGACCGTCGGCTAAGCTCCCCAGACCGGTGCAACCGTGGTGGGAGACACAGTGTCACCTGGCAGATGGGGCTGACGCGAGATGGTTGTCCGGCCCTGGGCTGGAAACCTGCCCCGGGAGCGGCGAGAGCCGTGCCGTGCCTGAAAAGCGCGCTGCGCTCTTGGAACGGGCTGGGTACCTCTCCCCCGTGCTGCAGGCATCGCGACGCAGGTAAGCCCCGGGTCGCGGGTTGCTGGCTGGTGTTTCTCTTCTGTCCTGGTGCTCGCTGCTCTGCTCAGCCTGTTTTACCGGCTCCGGGTGCTGGAGCGGAGGGGTTCGCCCGCCCGCGCCCTGGCAGCCACCCTGTCCCGGGGCGCGCTGCGGGGCGGTGGGCTGGTGGCGGCCGATGCAGCTGTCTCAGTTATGCCAAAAAATTTGCCCACATCTGCCTCTCAGATTCCCAGCCGCGTGGGTTGGGATTAGCCTGCCCTCTCCCAGCGCCTCCAAATAGCTGAAACATCCCGGCAGCACAGCGAGGGGGTGGCAGCCTGCAGGCTCCCAGCTGCCTCCGAGGAGGACCGCTGGCTGTCCCACGTGTCCCCGCACAGCGAGGACGAGGGACCTGGGCAGCATCGGGGTGCCGTGGCTTCCCTGGCACATCCCCAGGCCGTTTGTCCAGCCGAGTGCGTGCAGCTGCCCGAAGCTGATGGGCTTGGGGCGTGAGGACGGGCAGTGGCCCGCCGGCATCGCGCTCCGCAGCCAGGAGGCTGCACAATCAGAAGGCGATGTGCTGGCCAGAACACAGGCGTCTGTTCGTGACTGGCGTTTTTGGGGGGAGGGATTGCATTTTAGGGAAGTTGGGCTTGTTGGTTGAGGTTTGTGCCCCTGCTGGAGCTCCAAGCTGGTGTGGAGAGCATCTCACAGCAAGTTTCGGAGGCCCTCCTGCCAGAAGGTTCCCAAGTATTTTGCAAGTCTTGATTAGCACATTAGCTTAAACAAATTGAGTTATATATGCCACGGAGGGAAGAAAGGTACTGCACTCCTTCGGTGTTGACTTAAAGTTTAATTAATTTTGTTGCCAAATGAGGCATGAAATACGGTGTGAAATACATTGTGGTGCTGAATGCGTAATTGTACGGGGGACCGGGAGCGCGGCGAGCGCTGAGGATAGGAGATCACCAGAGGCGAGCTGGGGCGCAGCGCTCTCGTGGCATCGAAATGCGCGTCTGGCAGCTGCGGCACGGCCGGGCTTCCCGCCCGCGGCAGCAAGCTGGTCTGGGGGGAACGCGCCCCGGCAGCCCCCCCGGGGGTGTGGGACTGGGCTGGCCCCCTGCAGCCTCCCGCGCAGCCCCGCTGTGCAAGGTGGGTTTGGGGAGGGATGGGGAGTTTTGCCTTCTGGTTGTAGAGGTTCTGGGTTTGCCTGACCTGGGTGACCTCACGGGATGGAAGTACGTATGAGAAAACATCAGAAGAGGAGGAAGGTGAGCAGCAACTGGAAGGTTTCATGATTCAGCTTTTGAGGATTTTTTTTTTCTTTTTTTTTTTTTTTGCTGATGCCCTTCTTGCTGCCTTGATTAATGTTTCTGGAGGGAGGATGTCTTTGTAGCAATTCATAGCACCTTGCCTCACCGCTGAAGGAGGTGGGTGCCAGGACATCTGCCTTATTTTCCCTTGAATTTTTCAGTTGTCTCTCCAGGTTGCTCAGCTCCAAATCTAGCAGGGAAAAACTACCGTCCATCTGCCTGTTAACCCTGAGCAGCACGTCCCCACCTCCGAAGTGACCGAAGGCACCATCTCTCTCTAAATTTAGCCAGAGATTGCGTCAGGAGCAAGAGGGAGGTGAAGTTAATGTGGCACAAGCTTTTTCTAGCAGGGGAGCTTTCATGGTTAGACAGGGACCAAAAATAAATAAATGGCCCCGTTCCAGAGTGACTGGGGCTGAGGATGGCAGGAAGGGCAGCCTCCACCACCCGTGGGTGGGTGGGTTTTATCCCAAGCAGGGCAAAGGGCTGTTGTCTGCAAAACCCTGACCGATCCTAAGCAGGAAAAACCTTCCAGGAAAGCGCGTGCTGCTCCCTGTGTCCTGTCTGCAGGCACGGGCCATGGCCAGCGAGCGGTCATCTCTCCTTCAGCGGTGGCACTTGCTGCTCGTGGGACCGGGTTTGGCTTGTGACCGCTCAGCACGGAGCCGTTCCTCTCCTTCTCGGAGCATCTTCTGCCTGCCCTCCGTCCCTGGGGACAGGGCACTGGTGCGGTTTTCCCCCTCCGAGAGCTGTCCTGGGCTCTGTCACGGCGCCGCGTGGCGTGCAGACGTGGTGGCATCCAGGGGTGCCACAGGGGACAACCCGTTGTGGCCCTGGCCTGTAGAAGGACCCAGCCGTGCTCCTGCAGGACCCGTCAGGACAGGACAAGCCTCGGAGGACGCTGGTGTTGCCGATCACCTCTTTTACTTTCCCAGATGGCACAGGGTGACCTGCACCCGCACTGTGGGTCCCTGCACCCCACCTTGCTGCGGGGGACAGTTGGCTTGTGACGTGACGAAAGCTGTCCTAGCAGTGGCGAACGTGTGACCGCTCCTCCGAGAGCGGGGAGGTCCTGGGCCCCTTCTGCTTTCTAAGGCATTTTTTTTTAAAGTGAGGTGGTCTCTCCTCCAAAGGCTTGTTAATGCCCCGTTAACATTGTTATACAAAACAGCAGTATGCCATTTAATTAGGAAAAATACGTACTAACCTCTACCATATGTTGCTCTTCTCCTCATATTTGCATTTGAAAGTCCAGCTGAATTTCAATGTGAAACTGGATTTTATCCAAATGATGAATGGCCTGAGAGGCTGTGGGAAGATGGATGTGCCTCCCTATCCAATGTCATTGAGTTTTTTCTTTTTTAAAGAAAAAAAATTGAAAGCAAAGATGCCTTTATTCCTCCTCGTACTGTGGTTCAAACTGTTCACACCTTCCCTCTAAAACCTTAGGCGAACATGTCTGGCGGGGTGCTTGCTCGAACGTCCTCTGAATGCAGAGGCTGCAGCTGACCGAGGGAGAGGGATGGGTTTTGTCTTAAGCAGTGACTTCTCAGTGGCAGGTCTGGAGAGGAGCCAGCGCCTCTGGGTTTCGGGCATGGCTGCTTCATCCTCATAAGTTTTGCAGTCTCCTTGGTTGACCCAAAGAAGACATCGGTACCGATAGGCACCTTTTCTTTCAAAACGCAAGTAAAGGCTGTGTGGGCTCTGAGGCATCTTTGTCTCTGCAGCAGGAGCGTGGGGTGCGGGGCTGCTGAGTGTTACTCGCTTCATTTTCCCAACCTGGGCCATCATTTCCCCGTGGCCGTCATCTCTCCGGCAGCTTTGAGCAGCGCGCGCGCGCCACTGCTGCTGGCCCCGGATGCTGTGAAACGGGAGCAGCGGCATCGAACTTCTCTGGAGGAGAAGCTGTTTGAAGAGCTGAAGGCAGCCAGGTCCCCGGCAGCGGAGCCACAGTCCCTTAGAGCTCACGCACTTCGCACTGGGCCAAAGGCTGGGTTTTTCTCCTCTTCCGAGGTACGTTTGAATGGAGTTAAGCTCCACAGCAAGCTCAGCGGTACGTTGTTAAGCCGCGTGTGCTCACACGGCTCTCGGTGACCTTTACCTCGCCTACCTGGCAAAAAAAACCCTTAAACATCACTTTGTGTCCTGATTATTTCACATCCTCTGCTAGTCTGTCTTCGGAGGCTTGCAGGAGCGATGGGCTGGCTGCAGGAGCGAGTGCCGCAGGTCTCTGACTTTTGTTCTCCTTTCCCTTGGCCCCTCAGGTCAGTTCAATCTTTAAGACAGTTTTTGTTGTTTTTTTTTGTTGTTGTTGTGTTAATGCAGCTGAACTAATATGATTACATTTCCAGATTTGGGTAATGGAATAACAAGTCAGGAAGCTCTTTTCGAACAGTTCTTTTTTTTTTTTTTAAATGAGAATTTATATCTCTTCCAAATTATCCAAGTCTCCGGTTGGGAAGATCTTTCCCTTTCTCAGTTACTCTTGGCACCAGAGCTCTCTGCTACCGTGGCCGTGCCTGCAGTGCTCTGGTCCTGGTGTAAGGGCTGTGGTACTGCGTGCTCCCTGCCGCGGTTGGCCACGGACCTGGAGCAACTGCAGGCCTGTCCCAGGTTCCCAAAAAGATGGGTCTTCCCTTCCTCGTTAGAAGTGAGAGGCGAAAGGGGCCAGTGCCACGTTCAGGGCAGAGACCCTCGCGCACGTCCCCTTCCCCGGGGTTTGTCCGAGCGCAAGCATCTCCTCGCGCCGCGGGAGCCGGCGTGCGTTGGCTCCGCTCATCTGCGCGTTCGCTCCCAGATTGCGGAGGAGCGATTTGGAAAGCAGACACCAGCAAGCTAGCCAAATCGTCTTGCAATGGCAACTTCCTTCCTAAAAAGAGAAGGATGTTGCGGAGTTGGTGGCTTCCCATTATTTTCCCCCAGTTTGAGTGCTTTCTTGCCGTCGGTCCCCCAGCACCGGGCTGTGCGCTCTGCTTCAGTTTGGGGAGAGCTTCGCCGCGACGAAGGGTGCCTGTGGCTTGGAGCCGTGTGAGTTTGGGGTCCCAGCGGTGGAGCCCGAACCAGCGCGGCCCCGGGGCTGCGGCATTTGTCCTTCTTTGGGTCTGCCATACGAAGGTAGTGAGTCACTTTCCATGGAGCGATAGTTACCCCGCTCCCGTCTTGTATTTGTGTTGTGTAGCCAGCAGGATTATTTATAACTTAGCCAGCATCCCGAGTCTATTGTTTCAGCAAAGAGCAGGAATGACTAGATGACTTCCTGAGATTTTTTTTACCACCCCCTCATTTTTTATTTTTTTAAAAATCTGCTTTTCCTTCCAAGTATTATATTCGCCAGTTGGATGCTTTCCCCCCACATCTTCCCCTCCTGATTGTGCATTTGTGCCGCTGACGATCCCACTACCGGTGTTGCTTTAACCCTAAAAGCAGGGTTTTCCCAGGAAAAGCAGAGGGCTGTGCCCCAGGGGGTCTGGAGCACGTCTGGGGAGCTCTCGCTGGGTCTGGAGCCGGCATCAGCGGTGCTGGGGACCAAGGCACGGATCCCCATGCACGAAGCTCTGGCTGTGCCGTTAACAGGAGCACAAGCTGCTGTCTGCTTGCAGGATAAAAGGCACAGAGTGACCTTGTGCCGTGGTTGCCCTCGGGACACCGTGCCACCCGGGTGCAGAGCTGCTCTGGTCCAGGCCACCGGCGCAGGGTTGCACACAAATGCTTTGGCTCAGCCTTTTTGTCACCGTCCCTCTGAAGGTGTTCGCTGGGGCAGTGCAGAGCTCTCCCCTGAGCCTGCTGCACGGGGCAGAAGCCGTTTCCATGCGTTCGGCCGTGGGGACATGGGAGAAGAGGGTCGTATGCTCCTGTCCTTGCACCTGCCTGGTGGCAGTGGCCCTGTTTGTGCAGCACAATTTGTCACGGCCACCGGAGCTTGTGCCACGTCGCGCTGCTGTTTCTTCTGGTTCTGGGTAACCGATTCCTTTGCTGTTGGGTGTTTATGCAGAGAAGAAGGAAAAATGGGAGTTGTGCGTGCGGATTTTTGCTCACAGTTTTGGAGCTCTCCTAGTTCCTTTCCTCCTCCTTTTTGTCGCTCTACCTGCAGTTTATTCGCTGCTGATATTGCAAGACTCAGCAGTTGTCACAGCTTTAATTAAGCCCTGCCCTGGAAATCTGTGGGTAAAGGTGTGCAAGATGGAGAGGAAGGGCAGGGTGGGTGGTTTGAGCTCTGCCCATCTGGCCCTTTCAGAAGGAGCTGCAGGTTGAGCTGCTTTGGGGAGCAGCACGCAGGGTCCCCTCCTTGGGGGGACAAAACCTCAGGGTCCCAACGGCTGCAGATCCTCACCCAAGCAGCCTGGGGCTGCTTTGGGTCTTCTTGCTTGAAGTCAGGGTGGAAGACTTGAGCTTTGGGTTTGTTCTGGTCGAATTCTCCTCCTGGCTAAGCAGGACACTTGAGGAGCCTCGGCAGCGCCCGTCCCCGGTGCCTTTCCCTCGTTACCTTCTCGGTCGTGATGTAACGAGCAGCCCCGAGGCTGGAGCGGCTGCAGCCCCGACCTGCAGAAGTGGTCTAGGGGCGAAACAGCTGAAGAAGAAGTCTTCGCAGCCTTGTGGTCAGCAGAGATCCTGCAGAAGTCCTCTCGGTTTCTGTTAGCTCAGAACTCAAAACTGAGCCCTCGTTTATTTTTAAGCCGCTGTTTCTAGCCGAGGTGCCTGCAAACCCTTGCTTGTCCTCTCCCCGCTGGTAGAAGCTGCCTCGTGGCCCCTCTGGACCCTTCGTGAGCAGGACCGCAGAGGAGCGGTGGAAGGGGCCTGCCATGCCATGACCTGTCTCTGAATTTTGGGGCTGATGGCACAGAAGTGTTGCTCCCCTGGCATTGGCTTTCCAGGAACTCCCTGGCTCTGTGAAGGAACATGAAGCTTGTCCACATGGAGCCCTGCAGCTCTGGAAATGCTGCTCGGATGTGAGCAGCTTGGATTGGAGAATGAGTCTGAATTCTGTCCTGTGGGGTTTTTAGGTGCTCTTCATAGCCCGTTTAGCTTTTCCAGATTTCTTGTGCAGAGCAACTAGGTGTGGGTCAGACCAAGGAGAGTTGCACAAGGTCCCGGTCTTGGGGCAGGGACGATGCTCTGCGAAGGGCTGGGAATTGGGGCATCTTGGAGAACTGATGTGCAGAGCCATGAGTTCACAGCAAACTTCTGTGATCCTCTCCAGTGCTACGTTTCTTGTAGCAGTTGAAATCAAAAGGTCCTTTGGGCCAGGCAATGAATTCACTATTAGTAAGAGCTCATCCCAAAGCCGTTACAGCCCAACCGGGGTGGTTTTGGGTTGCACAGGAGCTGGAGGAGAATCCAGGAGGAGGCTCCTGGGCTGCCTCGCGCTTCTGCTTGTCTTCATTCCTCCGAGGTTTTTGAACTGCCCTTCCCCTAGCCAGGACACTCCTGTGCTGGCTCCTTCCCATCCCACACGCTGGGCTGTTTTGGTTTTGTCCCGTAGCTGGATGCTACAGGCAGCGAGCTCCGGAGTAAAGCACTGGTACGATTCCCATACCGTCCAGCTCACCGCAGCGTTTCCCTGGAGCAGTGGAAAAGCCGAGCCTGGATGGCACTGAATTTGTGCTTCCTGCTGCTCCTCAGGTTCCTTTCAACTGAAATGCTTGGAAAATAAAGCTGAGTGAAAAGATGGGGAGCTGTGACTTACGCTCCCCACTGTGAAACGGCTGCAGCTTGGGCCCTCTGACAGCAGGACGTGTGCCACATGGCAAGAGAAGCCCGGCATGAGCATCTCGTACAACATGCTACCTCTGCCAGCCCTTCTGGGTCAGCTCAAAAATAGAGAACAGCACTTCTCCCCCAGCTTGCTTTGTATTTTTAAAAGCATTGTGGTTTTTTGTTCTGTTTTCTTTAAATAATTCTCTAAAAAGTTGAAACTGTAGGACTGGTGCTCTTTTACCCAAACAAGAAAACTGAAAGATTAGTGAGACGTTGTGGTTTGGATTGCCAGTTGTAAAGATTTTTATGTGCTCCAGCGTGCAAGGCTTTCAGGCCAAGTGCTCGTTCCAAGTGGTGGCTCGACAACATGTGGGTTAATAGCTGGAGATGTGTCTGTCCGCGCAGGTATTTAAGGGATAATCTGCGTTGCTTTATATTGTGCCAAGAGAGGCTGTCAGCTCTGGTCTCCGCTGCTGCATTTCCAGCTCTGCCCTAATTTTTGGGCAAGTCTCTCCATATGTACAATAGCTAGAAACAGTTTTGTTCCCAGGAGAGCTTTGAGGTTTAACATTTATAAAACGCTTTGAGATCTGCAGATAAAGGAAGGCAAGACAATAAACAGCGACCGAGGCTGTGCCAGACAAATACCCTGTATCGCCACAACAGAGCTGCGCAGGATTGGGTGGAGATGGCTTTTGTTAGAGGGCAAACAACTGCTCCAAAGCTGCTCTGTGGACTTGGTTGGGAGCCCTGCAGCTTGGCCCTGACCCTGGCCTTTAAAAGGGTTTGTGTTAGGGAGATAACATCTGCGGACAGGAGCACTGGGGCACTTCGGTGAGTTTTTCGCTGCGCTTCCCATCGCCCAGGCTGCTCTCAGGCTGTGCCAGGGCTCCCTGGGAGCCTGGTCCGGAGGAGATGCCGCTGACCTGCTCTTTGCTCCCCGGGCAGTGCATCATAAAATCCCCTGGTAAACTTAATCCACTCCATAAACCTCGTTAACTTTCTTTCAACTGCCTTTGCCTGTCCTTAGAGTGAACTCCTTTCCAGTCCCCCAAACAAAGGCAGCAGGAGTGGGCAGGGACGGAGGAGCCGGAGCCGCGCCGGTGGGAGGAGCGCTGGGGCCGGGACACTCGGCACGGGGCGCTGGGCTCCTGGCTGCCGGTTACTCCATGGACATGGCATCCCCGCGCAGGCTATTTCGGGGTAGGTCTTCCCGCCAGACATCTGGCAGTGCTGGGGCTTTTTTGGCAGGGTGTTGGAGGATGGAGTGGAAAGGAGTAATTTTCAGCAGATCGGTTGAAATTCAGCTCTCAAGGGAGTTGGAGGCAGGTGGGCTCGAGTGTCAGGCTGGAAATCCACGGGGGTCTTTCTCCTCTTGCCCACGCTCTCTGTACCTCCCTGTGGGTACCGTGCTGCGTTGGGGCTGGAGCGGAGAGCTCTGATGCTGCTTGAGGACGCACGATCCTGTTTTGGGAGCAGGATGGGTGGCTCTGCAAGAAGAGCTCATCTTTTTCTGCTGCTTCCCTGCCTTCCCCCATAACGTATACGTAAGTCCCTTAAAACCTGTTACAGCAAGGTGCTGCAAGCGGCAGGGCACAGAGGGAAGGGTGCGTAGCCGGGGGCTGGCTCCGGAGCACAGCAGCGTTCATCGGTGGCTGAGGGTTTCTCGGCCCCGCGCAGGGAGCGGGTGGATGGCGTGGGTCGGTGCTGTAGGTGCGTGGGTGACGCAGCCCGGCCGTAGGCTTTCCTTCCTTCGCGAGGGGCTTGCGGGATGGTTTCATTTCAGCTGGGTTTAGAAACGAATCCAACCAATGCCCAGCTGTGTAGAGATGGTTTTGCTTAAGTTTGAGCGGTTTGTGCACGTCTGGATTTAACCTGAGAGAAACCGGTTTATCTGAATAGTGCCTGCTCTGAAGTGAGGTGGGCTGCGGTCTGGGGACCCGCGCCTCTGAGTTTTAATGACGGTGGGTTTGTGTGCAAGGCAGCGTGCTGCGTGCTTTACAGCGGATGGGACGCCGGGGAGCACCCAAGCCTTTGGGGTGCTGCTGGAATAAGGGGCTAGGTGCAGAATGACCAAAGCTACACCAGCCCAGAATTAATTTCCAGCTGGAGAGTGAAACCCCCGTGCACGAAGTGGCCAGAGAGGCAGATGTGCTCCTTCTTCCCCACCAGAGCAGTGTGGGCAAGAGCCGGACCAGCAAACCCGCGCACGCGTGCTGTGCCACGACGGCTCGTGGGCACCAGGGAGCCTCACAGCTGGCTCGTTTCCTCCTCGTTTCGGCTTGGGGCTAAGGGGTCCTGGCCCGGCTGCGGCAGCTTCCGCAGGGGCGGCCGTCCCCTCCAGCCTGCTCCCTCTGCCGCAGCCTGGCTGAAGCGGACGGGGCTCTTGGGAGGTGTGGAGCTGTGGTTTTGCAAACAGCTGAGCCGACGAGGTCTTCGTCTTCCTCTTCCCCTCCGTGCTGGCCTGTCCCTGCCATGGGGGCTTCTGGGGCGCATTGTGCTCCGAATGGGGAACTGTTTTTTAACTGGGTTTCCTGCTGTTTTATGCGTTCAGCAGCTCCTGCAAAGTCCGATGTGCCCCAGGACTTGCTCAAGATAAATGTGGGGTGAGAAGAATCCTTTCCTTTCCAAAGCAGCGAGTGCTGCAAACGCCCCAGAGCGTCTCACGAACCTGGTGCAGTGAGGAACCGAAGGCACCTTGGTCCTGTGGCCAGGACGCTGGCAGAGCTTGCGTGCCAGCGGCGGTGTGTGATCCTTCGGTGGCTGCAGGGGTCATTCACATTTGCAGGGTTTGCCTTGCTGAGGCTAAGAATGGCTTTTTTTTTTTCTCCCCATTTTTATACAAATATATTCTTTCCAAAGTTGCATTTGCAAGTGCAGCTGTTTTTCCGTGAGCTCCTTACCCTGAGCACGTGCAGCATCTCCATCCCTGCCGGCTGCGGGCTCCTGCTGAGCCATGGTGCCCGGCACAACGCGAGCCCCAGGTTTTACCCACCTTGGACCACCAGAACTTCTGCACTGCTGGGCTGGGCACTGGGGCAGCTCTTGTTTTTCGTGGAGGAAAAAATTCCTTTGAACTTCTTGCAGTTAAAAGGCAGCTTTAAGAAAAATATCAGAGAAACGTCTAGCGGTGAATTTCACTAGACGGTTGTATTGGCGTTCCTGATAAGAAGTGTTACTGCTTGTCTAGACAAAAGCGCTAGAACACAAAACATAATGTAGAGGAGAGGGAGACAAGATAATCTAACAGGTCCCTTTTTGTCTCCAACCTGTTCCTCTGAATAGCACGTGACGTATGTGAGCAGCGTCTGAAGGGCTCGGTGCGGTGTGTGGAGCCGGGCTGGTCCTTGCGCGGATTTGCGGAACTGGGGGAGAAAACGCGCAACCCGAGGGTCAGTGCCTGCCCGGGGCAGCGTGAAAGGTGTCCGTTGGGTGAAACACTGCTCCGTAGCGTTGTCAGAAGAAGAAAACTTGCTTTCTTGAGATCTTCACGGGGCTTCCGAGGAGCTGCGTGGTGGGTTATTCTCGGGGTATTTTTGTTAGCGTGAGAGGTGAGACCGAGGAGGGCTGGCTCCTATGGGCCGGCGTTGGGTGATGCTCAAGTTGCACCCGGGAAATGGTTTGAAATGCACGTGCCGGGGGGGAAGCGTTGGTTAGTCCCAGGAAAGAGGGGAGCCGCGCTACACGAGGAATGCCATCTGCTGGCACCTCGCCCCTGGTCCTGCGGCGTTTGCCCAGGGCGAGCAGGAGGTCGGGAACAGCAGCGGGGCCTTGGAAAGAGAGGGGACGGTAAGTTCGGCTTCCCCGGCTGCTTCAGCGATGTCCTCGTGGCCCAAGCACGTCCTCCACCCACCGGGCGCAGGAGGAGCCCAGACGCACGTGTGCGCTGTGCTGGGCTCATCCCAGCCCGGGCTGGACGCCTCGTACCGTAGCCGCGAGGTTGGATTTGAGCGGGGCGCAGCCCTGCTGCTGCTGGCGGGAGCGGTGCCACCCTCCTGTCCCTTCCCTCGAGCTGGTCCCCATGCACGTGGCACAGACCTGGGTGTGAAACAGCAACCCCCATCAGCACCGCCTCGGTGCGTTCATTTATTCGCGAGGGTTTTGGCTAATGCGCTGCTTGGAGCTGAGCGCCATGGTCCGCTTTTACGGGTGAAGGGAACCAGGGCGCACGCAGGGAGCAGCTTTTCGGTGTCCCCTGGGCCAGGTGATTTGAGAATCGGGGTCTCCTGTGGCTGAGGCTGACTGACAGCCAAAACCGACCGCAACGTTGATTTCCTCTGAGGTCAGGAGGCTGGATGAGACCTCGACCGATGGGCTCTACAGCGTCTACACTGTAAGCCTGTGTCGCCCGTAAAGCTGATTTTTTTTCAGGTAAGCTCTTCCTGTGACGTGTCCTCTTGGCTTTAGGGGCAGAAGTGGAATCTGGGGCATGGAGCGTGGTTATGCAAAGATGTGGATCCTTAGCAGGGGAAGGGACAAGCGAACATCTTGAAGTATTTATNNNNGTCATGCTTCTTGAAAACGGTGCTTCTTAGTAGCAAGTAGATCAAATACAGCCCTTTTTAATGCAATTTAAATAATCGATGGTATATTCAATTACAGAAATATTTGGCAGAGCTCTAAATAGGTCACATCTGTCCTTAAACGTTCTTAAGGTAAATATCTCACCATGCTGTGCCATGTTGACTAAATTCTGCAAGAACGGGTGCCTGGGAGGGAGCACTCCTTGGCTACACGCACGGTTGATCCCCCAGACCCTGTACCTTGTATGCTGCTGGGGTTTGGGTGCACCTTGGGGTTCCTGGCGTGTGTGTTCTGGATGTAGAAGGTTGCAATCCTGCATTTACAGCACTGGAACGTGAATTTTGCTACTCTGGGGGTTTCGGCATCAGACGTGCGTGGGGGGTGCGTGGCTGCTGCGCTGCCCAGCACCGTGCTCGGGGAGGGGGGAATTGCTGCCGGGGTCCGGGGGCGTGAGCCCCACGCTCAGCCGTGTCCCCTCGGAAAAAGAGAAGGGGAAAAAAGACGAACCTTTGTTGTGGCAACCGCGGTCTTGAAGCTATTTGCAAACAAAAGCTGGAGCTCAGGGCTTGCCTCGGCCCCGCGGAGGCAGGTGGTGGTGAGAACACTTTGTTTGGGAAAGTTTTTCTCATTGTGTCGAACAATTCTTCTTAGATGATCCTTCCTGTGGGCTGAATCATCGGCTCGCCTAACACGTTAGCTCCCCTCGCCAGCCCCGCGCCGGTATCCTGTGCGGTCCGGGGCATCCTGCGGGGCCGGGGGGTGCGCGGCTGCCCAGCACCCCGCAGGATTGCAGCCCCAGCCTCCGGGGCAGAGCAGACACCCCTGGCTGTGCCTCCCCTTCAGCCTTCCTCTCCCCCCACGCACGCTCGTGCTCGTTGCGAAGACATGAGCTGTTTTTTCCTCTCGCTCCAAGGAAGTTACGGGGTACGCCGCTGGGTTGGTAGCCACGGAGGGTGGATGCTATTAATCGCCAGCCCTCTCCCCTCAAAGGGAAGATTCACAAGTGAACTAGGCCACTGGGATTGTGCATGTTCGGCCGTTTCCCTGCATCGTTTCCACATTATCTGGAAACGGGCTTAAATTTGTCTGGTTTTTAACTGCCTCTGGCCTCCCTGCCCGCTGGCGGCTGTCTGGGAGCGCTCACGTACGCGGTGCTGGGCTGCTCTCGGGATGTGTCCCGGGGGAACCGCCGAGGAAAGTCTTCTCCTTTGATCTGAAATGTCTCTCTTGCAAAATCGTTGATGGTCAGGTGAAAGTAAATGGGCTTTTGGCCCCTATTTTCTTGCTCTGCGAGCAATGGAGACCAAGAGGGAAAGGATTTATATTCCCCTGCAAAAGGGCAGTGTTCCCGTTGCATCTCTGACCCCCTAGTTTTGTTTTACATTGCAAATTAAACAATACTTGGAAAGATGCAAATCAGAGCAGAAATAGAGGTAAATGCTTCTAACTGAAATAGTCTGGGTGTGTGCGAGTGTACTCGGTGCGTCTGTACGTGTATGCAAAACCCGCAGTTGTCTGTGCAATCCGAAGGTCGGTCCGTAGCCTCTCGGGGGACGCGCAGCCGTCGTATTTCACTCCTCACTGGCATCGGGCTGCTGTGCGCGCTCAGCAAAATGAATTCTTTCTTCGGACACCACTACGTGCGTTAGTGTCGAGTGTCGGCATCTTTCGTGAGCGTGCAACTTTGTGGTGAAACAAACGAGCTGGAAAAAAACAGGATGTGGATTTACTCTCACTCCTCTCTCCCCAAAGCTTTCTGTTTGATGGAATATAGCCCCTTGCTTTATGAATAAGCCTCTATGTACTGAATTTAAATTGCTTCGTGGTAGCAAACATGTTGATGTTGTTGAGCGCATGCGATGCAGAGCACGCGGAAAAGTTTTCTGTGGGGCTGTCCTCATGTTTCAGTCGGCTCGCAGGATTGCTGTTCCCACGCAGCCCTTGGAGGTCTTCAGACACACGCAGGGGCTTCAAGACGGGCGTCTGGAGTGGCGTGAGTCTGGTGTTTAGGCCACGGACCCCTCATACTTCCGCGGGTTTCAGTATTTAATTGGTATAACGAAGCGTTTTCAAGTTTGCGTGCCTGGAAGCAGAGCGTTCGCAGCACTCAGCGAGCCCGGGCTGAAGGACAGCGGGAAGGTGAAGGGGCCGATGTCCGGCGCCGCGTTTCCCTTCTGCTGGTTTTCGGAAGCCCCGAATGGGAGCCTGGTTTTGGGGCGTATTCCCGAGGTTCCCGTCGAAAGCATTTTGGGGAGGGCTGTGTAGCAGCCCCCGTGCAGAGCTCAACTGGGCAGCAGCACGAGGGGCTTGGTGAGGCGGGGGGACGCGCGCGCTGCACCCGTCGGGGGCTCCTGCTGGACGGGGGGTCCCGTGGGGTCGGGGCTCCTGCTGGACGGGGGTCCCATGGGGTCGGGGCTCCTGCTGGATGGGGGCCCCGCGGGGTTGCGGGCTCCTGCTGGATGGGGGGTCCCGGGGGGTTGTGGCTCCTGCTGGACGGGGGTCCTGCGGGGTCGGGGCTCCTGCTGGACGGGGGGCCCTGCGGGGTCAGGGCTCCTGCTGGACGGGGGGCCCCGTGGGGTCGGGGCTCCTGCTGGATGGGGGCCCCGTGGGGTCGGGGCTCCTGCTGGATGGGGGCCCTGTGGGGTCGGGGCTCCTGCTGGATCGCAAGCCGCTGCCAGCAGCCGCTCGGAAGGCCCTGTCACCTCGCTTCGGGTCTCTCCATCCGCAAAGCGGGCAGCAGAGCCGGTCCTCTGAAGCAGGCGTTCACCCAAGGCGCTAACAAAGCGAGGCTGGTTCGGACGTCTGTTATCAGTCCGGCTCACACCAGCGTTGTTCTTGGTCCCCTTCCCTGCGCTTTTGTCCCTTAGAGCCTCCTTGATGGCCCGCTCCTTGCAAAGCGTGGCTGGGGTGGTGGGCTCGGCTGGAGGCTGGGGACAAGTGACATGGGTAGGGTCCTCCCGGAGAGGCTGGGGACAAGGGACACGAGTAGGCTCGTCCCACACACTGCTGACCTTTTGAAGGCACCGACGGGTCCAGCCCCGTGTTACCCTCCGTCCCATTTTCATGCTGCTCCTTTGTCCTCTTGTTTGGTCATCGCTGTGCCTTTGTTTTTACAGCTGGTGGAAGTGTTTTGGGCTTTAAAGTTTATTTTCTTCCCTCTAGTTGTCGTCACAGGTTTGTTTTCTTTCTCCCTGTGGCATCTTGCTGGCTTTACTAGGGGCTGGGAGGTAGGGCTTCGTGCCTTCGTGCCTTTCTGCCGGAGGGAGCAGGCTTCTCGGCGTGCTAGGGAGGCCCGTTGGCCTCGCTGCCTTTGCTGGGTCTCGTTGCCCGTTGCTCATTTAGCGAACCCCGTCCAGTTTGCCCTCTCCTCCAAGCAGAAGGACCACGGCGCGGCGTTTTCCCACCACCTGCGTTTCGCGCCGTTGTTTCGCACAGCCGCGACGAGGCTGGCCCAGGTGATTTATTTTCTTGATCGTGACCTTGAGGGGGGGCAAGCTCTCACTTTGATCCCCATACCGATGGGAGACGGGGGCTCTGTCCCCACACGCTGTACCCGGGAGGACCCCTCACCCCTGCAACGGGCGCGATGATGTCCGCTGGTTTTTCTCTGCTCCTGTGGGGCATCCCTGGGACATCACCCTGGCCCCCGATATTGGCCCGGGGGCTGCCGTGGAGCCTGCCCCATCCTGCGAGAGCACTTGCAGCCACCCATGGGCTGGGAAATCCAAGCCAAGCAGTTTCCTAAGCCACAGCGGAGGCTGCAAGTGCAGCTTTGTTTGGAAATGCTGTGTGCATCATCTCCCAGACCATCTTCCGAAAGACTGTGAGTACTAAAATACCTCCTTGGCTTTTTTTCCCTTCTTTCTGGCTTTATCTGTAGATTTAATTTCTCTTTCCTGCTTTGTCTCCATACTGATCCTTGCCCAAAGCCGATGGGGAGCACATCATTTTTCTTTGCTTTCTTTGTGCTACCTCTCCCATTTTTCCCCAGCCCCAAATATTTCCTAAAATCCTGCTCTGAGTGTGGACCGCGCAGAACCTGCTGAACCAGAACACGACGCAGGAGATGCCAGAGCAGATGCTAAGCGGAGGAATTAATGATCACTGAAGTGGTGGCATCAGCTTTTTTTTTTTTTTTTTAAAGTCAGAATTATCCCCAGGCGTGCATTTGGGGAGGGGGAGGCAGCACTGGGCGGCATCCCCCTTGGGGTAGGGGCACGGGCGCTTGTGCAGCGTGGCTGTGTCTGCCTTGGTTTTGAATTCTTCATGCTTTCGTCATCACAAAGGCTCCGCCAAAGATAAACGGGAGGGGTCTGCCCCCTAAACCTGCGGGGATCTGCGCTGGCTGGCTCCGGGTGACCTGCTCGCTCCCTGCCTCGGCGGGGTTGCGCGCATCCATCCCTCCTTCGAGCGCCTGGTCTGGAGGACCCAGCAAAATACCTGCTGCCTTCCCAGAGAGGGGAAACACCGAGCCCTCCCCGCGCTTCGTGCTCAGGAGCCGGCACTCTCTGCAGCCAGCGTCGGTCCAGCCAAATACCGGTCGTTTTGGGGCGGCGGAGGGGATGAAGCCGGAGCTCTGCCTCTCTGGGCATGGGCTGGCAGGGCCGGCAGTGCTGAGCATCCCGAGCTGCCCTCCAGGTGTTCAGTGCTGCTCGCTTTTGCTTTTTTCTTTTTTTCCTTTTTTTTTTTTTTTTTTTTTTGGCTTTTTTTTTGCATCTAGGGGGTGGAATTGTTTTGCTGTGCACCGGGAAAAGGAAGTGAACAAATTGTATAGTCCCATCCACAATCAACGTCCTGTAAACAGCTAGCGACTGCCTTCCATTCAAATCTGTTTTTTCCTATTCGGGGGCGGACGGGGCTGGTAAATAAACAGGCAGAGCTTGCGGCCGCGCCGAAACGCCCGGTTTTCCCCTTGGCGAGGCTGTGCTGGCGGCCGGGGGGGCTTTCCCTGTGGATGCCTTGGCGTTCGGATGCGTCGGTGGGTTTTTTTCTTGCCGGGCGGCAGCGCGTGGGCCCAGGGAGTGAACTCTTGCCAGGAAAAACAACTTTGCTAGTTTGACTAGGACTAAAGCTAATTACTAGTCGACTAATTTTATTGATTTCAAATCCCTTTTAGCAGAGGTTTTGCTGTGAGGCTGATCGCCAGAGCGATTAGGACACAAAGCCGCTTAATTCGGAAGTGTTTATCAAGCAGCCTTCTGTCACCTCTGCTTCAAATCAAACGGTGGTGGCACCGGTGGCTCTCTCCGCAGCATCCCACCTCCGGCGGAGGCAGGCGGCAGGCGCCGCGTGGGCTCCGTCCGCGCTGCCCAGGCGCCTGCGGGTAGGAGAGGGTCAGCGTATTCATAGCCACGGGCTTGGTGGGCTTTTCCTCGTGGGCTTTTTGTTGCCGGCTACCGGCGCGTCGCTGTCCTGCTCCGAGGTGGCCCTCCAGAGCCACCTCGCAGGGCCGTGCTTGTGCGCACCGGTGGCTTGGGCATCGCCGGCAGAGCCGGGGCTGCGACTGCTCCCAGAGCCCGTCCAGCCACGTGAGGGGCTTGGCCTAAATATTTCTAATAGACTTTATTATAATAATAATAATAATAA
>VXAL01006768.1:278274-339318 GCA_013399475.1 Chauna torquata | reverse complement strand
TTTTTTCCAAATAGAAGTTTTAGGCCCCTAAAGACACTTAGGACATGGACAGGAACCTGCTCCTAGGACTTAGCAACTGATCAGATATTTCATATGAACAGTGAGAGCTTGTGCCAAGAATCTCTTCTTTTCTTCTTGGTGACCACTGGTCTACAAAAGCAAATAGGTATCTCTTCTATCTCTGGCCTTAAGAATTTAACAGTCTGAGCTTCTGTAGGCAGAACAGGAAAGTTACTGTGTCCTCACAATAGCTTTTACGTATTGCTGTTTTTCAGTGTTCCCCACAGAGCTATTATATAATAGAATGGTTGCTGTTAACTTTTTTGGCCTGCTACATTTTTGAATGAAAGTGAAGAGTGCTGTCATATGCAGTATTTTAGGTGTGATCTAAGCATGCTTTACTGGACCAGCTCCTTTAGGGGACTTGGATGCAGGGATAATTATTTTGTAAAAGCCAAATGTACTTTAGATAGGACACAGTTGTGTTTCCAGCGCTGCTTCTGGACCTGTGTAGAAGCGAAGTTCTTGCATACCAAAAGAGTGTTACTGATGCGAACCTGGGCATAGACAGAAGTTTCTGAGTTGCAGTACAGTATATAGGTACTGACATGCTTTATAGATCTAGCTTTCTTCATTAGTTTACTCCATCATTTTACTATGACTCATCACTGATAGAGCTTGTGAACACAGCTATCACAGATAAAAACAAAAAAATACTAGTTTATTGGTTTGTTTCTTGGCAGTGATCCCATAGATGCATCATGTGGGCTTGAAGGTAGAAAAATAGTATTTTGTACTAGCAGTAGTTCTGCAATGTTTGAAAGGATGAAAAAGAGCCTAGAAATTGTGTTCATGTGTGAACAATAGAAAGATGACTTAATTTGACTGAAACCTTCTCTTTCCTTACAGACAAAAGCAGCAGTCCAGGCTCTAATAGACAAACATCAGAAAATACCAGGAAATATACCTAGGGCTTTAATGGAACGATTTCAAACACGACAGAAAAAAGACTAAAGTCTTCTAAGTAAGCTACTATTTACTTACAATATTCTTAAAGTCATAAATATGGCTTATTCTTCTAATAATAGTTTTTAAATACTGTTCTAATGATACTGCTGTATATTTTAAGTTACAAGACTCTTTCCTTTGCCCTTTCCCCTGTCCAATATCAGGCTCAGGAACCCAAACTTTAAATCATTCATAATAGAACAGAATTTGACTTTTGACAAATGTATTCCTATGTTGAAAGTGTTTATGCAAAAATGACACTGCAGGTCTTTCTGTTCATAGTCTCTTGTCTTTCTTTTTCTACGACCCGCCCCTCCCCATGATTGCTGCTTAACCTGGATGTTAGACTCACTGTAGAGGTAGAGTCTTACTGTCTTAATCGTCATCACAGAAAATAGGTTTTTATAGGCCAGATTAACTCTACAGCATTTAGGAAAGCTTTCTCTAGATTGTTACTTTCATGCTGCTGAAAAACCTGTTGCTGACAGAAGCAGTTAACCTTCTGTGGCCTGCAGAACCTCTGGCTATGCCTGTAAAACCTAAGGTGAAAAGTGTTCAGTTTTACTGGGTTTGCTCAGAAAGTGTTTGCATGAGTAGAGATTGACTATGGGAAAGAACTGCAGTGAACTAAGCAGGTTTGTTACAGAAACCAGTCTGACATGGAATGAATCACAACCCTACAGCATGGCCACTATTCCAGGCTGAGCCATAATGGATATCTACCCTCAAGTACAGTGTTGTCCTGTATACTTCTTGGTGATTTTGAATCTGCAAATTCTCCTTCAAATAAATGAACCAAGCATTTAAACTTGAAGAAGTGGAAATGAGAGTACTATTTAGTAACAGAAGCTCAGAAAGCTTTATTGTAAAGGAAAGAAAAAAATAATACAGTGCTCCTTTAAACAGTGATAGTTCTTTTGAAAAGCAGGGTGTGTGTGTGTATTGTGTGTGTGTGTGTGTATATATATACATACACAGTATACATGTAAACAGTTAAACCTCCATATTCTTCAAACTTAGTTTTATGTAAGTTATTAAAACAGGGTTGGGAGGGAAATTCTATATACTTTCCTTAAACAAAAACAATTGAATGAACAGGAAGGAGTTGTAGGAGTGGGCTCTTCTGCTCTTACAGTAAGTTATTGTTTTTTTTTTTTTCCCCTGAACTAAAGTCTACACTTTTATTTTCCAGATAGGAAATATCTGAAATATTTCCTCTGGTTGCTAGCAAGTTTAATCTACAGTTCTTGAATTAGTATTTGAGAACTCTTTAGTTCTGGAATGAGGACAAATTCCTTAAGGAAAGGCAAAAGAAGTTTTTCTTATGTGATCTCCTTCCAATACTGTTGGGTTTTGACCTTTTATTTAAAAAAAAAGAAAAGAAAAAAAGGACAACCTTTTTTAAAAGAGCAGTTGTGTTCAAATAAGTATCCATATAAGTATCCATTCCCCCAAACACTTAACCACGTGCTTTGGTTTATACTCTTTAAACTGTGAAAATCAGTGGGATTACATAACTGCATGTGGATGATAGCCTATACTAGAATAATATCACTGTATGGGAAAGAGTCTATAAATGATGGTTTGAAAAACCCCAAAAGCTTACTTATTTTATAATGTTATTTTATATCAAAAGCCTTTTATGTGGTGCTGAGTGCAATTTCCTAAAGCTTGGGGAAGAATCATGTTACACTAAAGCAAATGCCCATTCTGAAGTTTTAAAAATTATGTAGGTTTTATTTGAAGGCAAGATTGTCCTTTAAATTTATCAGAATGTATTTCAAAAAATATTGTGTTAACACAGTATATCATTAAAACTGATAATGCCAGGATACTACATTGGAGTGTGACATAGATACGACTTTGTTTTTAATGTCTATCTTGAGGAAAACGTAAGTCAGCCTATATTGTGAAATTCTCAAAGGCAGCTGAATGTAATTGATTCTTGAGGTTGTGTGTATGTAAAAGAAAACTCAGTTGAAAAGGTTCCAATTGGTATGAACAGACCTTTTGTGACTGGAGACTTTGTAAAATTTGTTTTGCTAAATGTGGGATATTTGATGCAATTTTTGTCCCTTTAAGTATTAAAAGATGAGTATGAAGGGCAGTATTGGTACTGTAAGTGTTCGTATTTGTATAGGCCTTTCATATTTATATATAAAACTGTATAGAAGACACTTTTCAAATAAAATTGACAAACAGGCTTCTGAGGTTTTGTGTTGTGTTTGAACTAAATGAAATTATACTTGGCCTTCCCTGCTGAACCTTTAGTGTTTTTGAGCTGTATGTAATAACTGTTGAAAAGCTTTTCCTGCCTAGTGCCTGAATAAGGGGTGGAAGGATCAAAGCCCAAGAAGAAATGAATTAAAGGGAAAGTAATTCAGAAAACAGTGGAAAACAGGACATAAGTCCCATAAGGAATAAGGTCTGAGTTTTAACAGTTGTGATCAATGCAGCAGGAGGCCTGAAGAGGCACTGCAATACCACTGTGGTTACATTTAAGATTCCACAATAGAAAGTAAGTTATAAATAGTGACTAACAAGATTCATTTGTGCAAACTGGGTGTGTAAATGATTATCTAGCCTATTTCATAGAAAAAGGGGAACAGATCTGGAGACTCATACAAATAAGAGTAGACTCCTTTTAGCTGATTTGGTTTACTAGTGTTAAGTAGAAGTATTTAAAGGAAATTTTCACAGCATTAGACTAGACCAGTAATTACATGATTAGCCTTTGGATATGCTGAAGACTTTCCAGGTTTCTCCATGCCAACAGCATAACCAGGATGTGCATTTTTAGATTGTTTGGAAGTAGAAATATAACGACTGCTGTACTGATAGGTATTTGTCATTATCTCTCAGCAAGATAACAAACCTCCTACTGGCCAGTTTACTGTCCTGTTGTGTAACAGCAGAGCTCAGCCTCAACATCTATTATTAGGATGCTTTCATATGAAATTTATCACTGCCAATGCAAGCTAAAGCAGTTAATCAGTGTTGTCAACACAATTGTGGGGTTCATCTTGTGTTGGGTTAGCTGTACAAGTATACCATTATCTTGCTTCATCCTGTTACTCTGAAGAGAAAGGTATAGCTGTGGTGACACTTAACTCGTTAGCTCTGTAATGCTTAATCCCTGTTAAGCCTGTTGTAGACACTAAACTGCTTTTTTTTTTCACCAAAAAATAGGGTAACAAAAGTAAGTATGCATAGAATTGCTGCATAAGCATAATAGCTCAGAAAATATATGTTAAGAAAGATAATACTCCTAAACATTTCTGCTGAAACTTCATGAGACTGTATGTTGTCACTTATTTTCTTAGTTCTGTTCACTTTGTGCCTACAAAGGTCTTTGACAATACAGACCAATGATGCTGACACCTTTTCACATATTTTATTTTTTTTAACATTCAGAACTAATCAAAATGAATGGTGGTCTCAAAGCAAATTACTCTTCTCATCATGGGTTATTTGCAGTATTTGCTTGTCTGCTTTTCTTAAATAATAGTCTTGCACAGACTATTATTATCTTGACTTTTGGTCACTACATACACTGAGTGCATATCATATGTTGCTTCCTGAAACATTTTTAGTTGTTATAGTGATCTCTCCATGTCAGAAAATTGGTCACAAAAGTGTAATGAATTTTCGAACTGTAGGGAGAATTTTTCTTAAACAAAAGTTTCCTTATGCTTTTTCTCCCTCTTTTGTGTGTGTATGAGAAACACTTCAAGTAGGTGGGATGCCATTTGTAATTAACCTCAGGCTGCACACATAAGGTAGGCGGAATATTTTTCTTCCTCCCCCCGCCACCTCCGTCATGAAGTTGAGTCAGCTGTTAGGGAGCAGAATTATTCTACCAGGCCTTGTGTTACAGCCACCACATGTGAGCAAGACAACTTTAAATTTCTTTTAAGTACTTCTGCCTAACACACGGTAAGCTAAATCAGCTAAAAGGAGTCTGACAGCAAGACTGTCCATACCAGTTACTATAATCAGAGAAAGTGTAGCATGATTCTTCAAATTACCTTTGGCTCCTGTTTTGTAGCTGAAGGCACTGCATGCTCTTTAAGACAGAGATGCCAATGTTCTAATAAAATACTGAAAAAAGTATTGTATTACGCACAGAAAATCTTAGGTTTAAAAAAAAAAAAGCATCACAGTTGAAAGGCAAGAAACTGAACTATATTTGCATTGTTCCTTTTAATGGGAAACAATTTGCTAAACATCAAGGTGTTTAGGAAATTGTAATTCCATGTCATCTTTACAGGGCATTTGTGGCAGATGAATTGGGGTGAAACTTGTTGCAGATATGCCTGATCTCATATATTCCAGACTGGGTTTTGCTTTTCTTTTCCCAGTAGTAGTTTCATATGGTTGGGCCTGTGCTGTGCTCAGAGCAGCTCCAGTCTTCCATCAGTTACTACATACGCAGGAACAGAAATATGAAACCCAATGAATATTTGTTAGTTCTCTTTTTGATCTATCTGAAGTCTACCAAAGATACCTAGAAACATTTCTGAGCTGCTGTTTCAACTGTTGTGACGTAGCTGCCAGGTCTCCAGATACTTCTTTAATGGTCAGCTTTCCTTATGGTATGAAAACTACTTTCCTGATGGATCCACCAAAACCTTAAAAGTGCTTATCCCCTTTGAAACAGATTTTCTTTTGTGTCTGTTGTGCATTGGATTAATTTTCTTAACTAGCTGGCACAGCAGTTGAAGATTTGTTGGTTGATTTTTTTGGCTGTGGATTTCCACATTCCAGACAGACTTTTTGGCATGGTGATCTTGCTTTCTGAGAACAAGCTTGAGGGAAAAGGCTGCCTGCAACTTGGCTCAGTCTCTGAAGGCAGTAATGAAAAATATAAAATGAGGTCCATGAATGAAAAAAGCACACCCAAACCCCAAACTAGCTTTGGAATCCTAATTCCAGAGAATCTTGAGAGTCACATAATAGAAATAAAACTGCCTGGCCCCTTTTTCTCCTTGCAAAGGCCTGCTGCTGGCACAGAAGCATAGCAGCTCTGATGGTGTTTCCAAGACCAAACTTGCCATCTGAGTTGAGCAGTGCGTGTTTGGGCTTTTGGAAGGAGCAGCCTCAGGAGAGGCTTCAGTAGCCCTGAGGGCCTGTTGGGAGCAAAATGTAAGCCAGTAGGCTCCAGTGGAAGATATCTAATAATCAATTCCATAGTAGGCTTGCTTATCTGGTAGCAGCACATCAAGGGTTGCAATATCACATTAAAATCAAGCTAAGAGGCGTGCTTCCTACCAAATTCCTCTCTCCCTCACTAGTGTCGGTTTATATTCTTTCCTGAAGACTCCCCAGCTCCCCATGATGATACCCGAGATTGTCTGGGACAATGCCCAAATCAGACTAAAGCTTTGTCTTTGCACGGACTGGAGCAGTCTGGTCTGTGAGCCCAGCTGCAGCTGTGGACCTTGGACAGTGTACAAGGCATCAGCTGTAGTTGCAGGTACCTAGGCATATGCCTGAGGCTGGGCAACAACTGCCTGCCTGTTTAGGAAACTCCAGTACAAAGTGGGAAGTGCTGCAGCCCACGTGTCTGCGTGCCCTTAGGAATAGCGGCAGCTCCATGTCAAAGCGCGTGGCACTGTGGCGAGGCTTCTTTTGCAGCACATTCAGAGGAAGAGGCAGCAGCCAGGCTGGCCTGGCCACCCTGTGTTCAGTGTCTTGAGTACCCTGGAGTATCTTGCTCAGCCCAGGGCTGGCTCAGGTGTGGCTGAACAGACACTTGAAATTACAGCTGATGAGCTAATTTAGTTAAATTCTGGTCTTTGTGCACATCCCACCACCACCTTTAAGATCCCTGTACAGAGCAAACCATACGAGGGAAGCCTGCTGTTCTGACAGGTAAAAAAGGCTTTGTATAAAGAGCCTCTGGTATCTTCTGTCATACATACAGTATCCACCAATACCGCTTCTGGGAGGCAACAAGGTTTCTGCATAGCAGCTTTAATAGATGAACTGACAGTTGCTCTTATACTATGTAATTTATTCAATTCTTCAGGTGGAGCATCTGGGCTGTACGCGGACCTGAAGTTGTGCTGAACACACCAGTTTCAACTTGCTTTGGTTACTCCATGCGCAGTGCCTCATTATTTAGCTTTGCAGAGCTTTCCTCATGACACAGTGGATGTACAGTTTGGCAAACATTTAAAATTGGAAGATTGCTTTTGTTGCTGTCTGCAGAAAGGTAAGGAGAACTTAGCGTGTAGGCGGCTAAGCACCCACCAGTGCCCAGAAACACACTTAACAGAGCAATGGGAATAGAGAGCTGACCTAAAAAGGCAGACAGAAAATCTCAGCCAATGGAGCACATTAATCAGTCTTTTTTTTTTAGTTTATTACCTCTTATCATCTTTTGACAGTTAATGGCTACATAACTAGATGCTATCTAATCTTACCCAGCAGCGTATATATGTGGGTGCGTGATCCCGTTTCTTCTGTATAAACAGGAGCGTGGAACCTACTTTAGCTACTGTTGTGAGACAAATAGCAGACCATTATTATTCAATCCACCTGCCACTTTGAGACTGTCAAGATGATATCTTTCATGCTTGCTTTGTCATTATTCTGTTTAATCATTTTTAGTAGCTGGTGGAGTAAGTAGTTTGTGTGGTTTCTGCTGATTTCTAACGGATCGTCCCTTCAAACCATCCAGCAAAACACGGACCATACCATGACAGCAAGCAAATAATGCTTCCTGGAGCCCAAGCTTCTGATCTTCATGCAGATTTCTGTAAGTGTAGGAACGAAGTCTATAAGAATGTTTTCATCAGCTAGGAGGTTGCATCTCTGAGGGTTTGGGCCCCATTTCCAATGTCTAAAATGGACAGCATCCGTGTTAGCAACATGCTCACATCTGGACAAATAGATCCTGAAACACTCGGGTCCCAAACTACCGTTGCCACCCCAACAAATATTTGCGTTACTGGTCTTCATGAGCTCCGAAGTAACGTATAGAGGAAGAGCAGGTTTGACAATGAGGGAAACAGACATGCAAATATGAGGGATTGTTGACTACTGATGCAGTTTCACCCAGAGAGGGGGACCTCTTGGAAAATACTGATACTCTTTTGTCAGGGTTGTCCTTCGGGAGGAGTTTTACCTCCTTGGCAAGCTGTCCTGTTTCACCAGTCACTCCTGCTTTCCAGGTAGCATGCAAAGCAAGAGATGGCAAAGGAGACATGAAGAAGAAGAAAAACACATGAGCCTGTAGTATCAGCTTTTTTTCGGACAGAATGAGGATGTGCTTCCATTAAATTCAATCAGATTTAATACTAAATTACTGGGAACAGCTACTATTTTGCAACTGGGAAGAGTAAAAAACATTTGGCTGAGCATCAGGAGAAGGTGGAGGTGATTCATCCCAATGTAAATGTGCTGCTTTTGGGGTGGGGTGAAGTCAGTTTGAAGAGGTTCAGCCAGTGGTGGCAGCTTGCTGAAATAAATAAATCAAATTAAGAAAACATGACTGGATCCAGATAATTCATATGCTAGTGACCCAAGTTTGCCTTCCTGGGATCCCTTACTGTTGTGTGTGTGTGCTGGATTTACCTTTTATTTCAGCGGAAAAAGCTGAAGGTTGATTTTTCCTAAGAATTCACTGGCCTTACAAGAACCCATCAGAACTGGAAACTCTTGATCCTGCACAGGGTGCTGTGCTACTTTTTTTATTTTTTTTTATTTTTTCCTTTCCCTTACATACATTTTGCCCCTTTGCTTAGTGAGCAGTGCTGCCCCTCACCAATTTCTACTGCCCCAGCACAGAAATGAATTAATATTTAGCAAAGCAGGTTTTCTTAAGTTTGAAAAGCTGTCAAAATTCAAGATGGCTCGGTGTTGCTCAGATAGAGCAGTTGTGCCACTTCTTAAGATGAAAGGAAAACTTGTTTTATATGCCTGATCCGCAAAGTCCTTTGCCTCTGGGTGCTTGTTTCACATTTAAAAAATACAAAGGCAGTAACTCCTAGCATAGAAAAACTCAACATTGCATCACCTTTGCAGGCATCCAAGGGCAAACAAAGGAAGGATCTTTGCATGGGGAAGTTTACGGTCTGAAAAGGGATGATTTGCACACATTTTGGCTGTTTTTTTTTTTTTTTCCCCCCAGGCATTTTTGCTGAAAGTTTGCTACCAGTGTTTCTGATGTCAGAAACAATGAGGGCATGAGAATTTGAAAGCATTGCTGCCTTGGCACGAGGGGAAAACCACACTGCTGAGGCAGAGGTTATTTCCTCTGAATACTTCAGCTGAGCTTCTCTCGGCTTTATACCAAATCCTGTGTTCACGTCCTGACAGCATGCAGGAAGCATGCTCAGCTCAGGGCTCTGTACCAGTTAAAACAGCAGCGATGCAGACTGGCACACAGGGAGCAACCTATTCATGCAGCCTGAAGTGGACTGAAAAAGCCAGCATGAAAGACTCCTCTTTGCATCTTCTGCTTAAAAACTGGACATGTGGGACCTGGAAAGAGCCAGGACATGGCAAGCAGCCTGTCCATGGGTAGGCAGCAGCTGATGGTGCTCAGCTCCATTTCTCACCCTCCCTGCTACGTCTGTCCAGCTGTCTCCTCTCTACATTCTTCTGCATGATCTGATCTGGACACTTACGCCTTCATCTGTAGGCACTGTGTCTTTGCATATTTGTCCCGTAACTCCAGGTGGTTGTAAGAGAAATAACAAAGAGATCCTGAGACCAGAAACTTCTCTGCTTTCTTCCCACTGCACCAGATGCCTTAATAAGAGGTAAATCGTCTATCAAGAGATCTGGCTTCCTGTGTGAATTGAAATGACACCTCTTAAGAACTTCTTTTGAATTGAAGTAGTAGATAATGCAGAGCAAATTATTGCTTCTGATAACTCAGGTTTCAGAGAAACTTCAGATAAATTCTTCAAGGCAAACTGTAATGAACACAAGGCTTTTATGTTCTTCCAAGTTTTTTTTGTTTTTCTCTAAGGCTGCCCTGTTTTTATTTCCTCTTCCTTTAGGAAATATGAGAGCTATGATCTCAAATTATGTTGCATGGGTGCACACAAGAAAAAGTACTCCAAAAGATAAAAGTGCTACCAAACACTTTCCTTCCTACTTTAATTCTGCTTCAGGCAGAAATAGAAATGGAGTATATTATCTCTATGCACAGGAAGAAGCATCCTGTGGCATAGACTGCTGGCAAAATGAATTATCTATGCAAGAAATGTTAATTAAAAGAAAAGGTTTTATGAGATCTGTATTACAAACAATATTAAAAAGTGTTAAAAGTTTCTTGTGGCCCACTTGTATGCAGTACCAGGGGAGTGCCGTACCTGATTGGAAATACAATGCAGTGACTTCTCAGCCACAGCTCAGGGAGGGGATGTGTCACACCAGATCAGATCATCAGCCTGTATCGCTGTGTAAACCAAGGCACACACCGGTGAGAACTGCTTCAGATCATGGGTAAAAATTCCCGCAAGACAACTTGCCCTTATGCTCTTCCATAAGGTTGTGTGGCAGATAAGGCGAATCCAGACCACGCAGCAATGCCCATGTGCTGAGCAGGCACAAGAACCTTTTGGATGGGTAGAAGCTGTATCATGTAGGTGGTTGGATAACTGGATGGGACAGGAGCAGAACTGTCCTATTGGTTCCCTGCTCCCCAGCCCACATTTTAAAGTCTTAACATGATGAGGAAAAGCAGATGGTGTGTCGGAGGTCCAGCTGAGCTCTGAAAATGAGTGCAGAGGACAGCACCCTTTGGATCCCCAATTTTCCAAGAACATTTCTTGTTCAATTGCATATTTTGTGAGGATGTCTGATTCTAGCAATCCATACAGGGAAACCAGAGAGAAGTTTTGCTCTGTAATTCTTTCTGTAACAAAGCCTCACAGAGATGCTCCACAGGCAAGATATATTATTTTATATGCTAGATTAACATGGGACTTTAATGAAGTCCCATTAGGGTATTGAAGAAGCCATTATCACTGAAATCTGGGGGAAAGCATCACCCAGCCCCGTGTCTTACTAGCATGGAGTAACAGTTAGGGATAAGGTGATCTCTCCAAACATAAAAAACTACTAACAATGGATAAATAGAATATAGTTGGATAGTAGTAACTTTAAAGATCAGATAGATCAGATATTAAAGCAAAAGTCTGTCTAAAAGCTAAACTTGATTAATTATTAGCTATAGGTCACACATAGGAGTTCATGCTTTAGAAAGACATGACCCTGAGGCATATTTATACTTAATTACAAGCACTGTCCTGCCTGCTCTTGGCTGGGGCAGAGTCCCCTCTCCCCCAGAGCTGTAACACCTGGGTGAGCACCAGGGCATCTCACAGGAGACAAAACAACCAATTTCCTCCTTTATAACATAACACTGAACTTAAACTTCAACCTCATTTTGCCTTTTCAAACTCATAAAACCCATCACTGTGTGCTGCTCACATGGATGTGATTTTTGGAGATGTCGATTAAGGGTTACCCTTAAGGTATGCTGTGTGCTTTATGCTATAACGGAGTTTAAGCACACAGCAATTATTTACATTCCTTTGGAGGCTTAAAACGCATCCTTAGAAGTGTGGGTGTTCTCGCACATTATAGGCCAGCAGGATGTCCTCTTTTTTTTGTTTTGTTTTTTAGATTTGAAAATACGGGCTAAGTGAATTGATATGTAAAAGTCAAAGAAATTGCATGTCAGGACAATGGATCCTGGGATGAAACTGGAGGCAAGAGATGACACTACTCTAACCAGTCAGAGAATTTGATCGGTGGACTAAGTTTCCTGCCTTTATCAGGATATTGGCAGGACACTCCTGAGGACACGCAGCCTCTGATGAAGTGCTGCACAGGTATAACGTAACCTCTTCCACTGCTGCACTGGCATGGCCTGCCGGAATCAGAATCGTCATGAGAAGTTGACGGCATTTGAAACATAGACTCAGACATTACAGATGGCAAGCATGGCCCCAAGCAAAAACAAATCCCCAGTGGAAAACACAAAAACAAATACCAGAGACAAACAGGCCTTTAAAGTAAATGAACGAACAAATAAACAAAAAAGAGAAAGCCTTAAAGGGAGACTCTTGGAAGAGTTACAAAATCATCAGAGAAGAAAAAAAAGATCAGTAAGAACTAACATGCAATAAGGAAGGGGTGAATTGCATAATGCTGCCCGTTCCATCTGAAGGAGCCTCCAGATGTTCCCTGTAACTCTCATGTAACTGCAAGTTGTGAAATAGCTAGTTTGCTGTTGAGTTGCCAAGTGAGAAAATTAACGCTGTCTGTATTCTGGGCAGCGCTAGAATGGTGCACTGATATCAGGGGAACAGCACCATTGCTTATTTGGTAGAATTTCTTTCAGAGCAGGTTTCAAAATTAGCTCATTTTTCATGGCAACATCTTTTACAGGGAGATGCGAGTTGTCTCCTCAAGAAAATGCAGCTGGCAGTTGCTATCTTTCCAAAAGCATCCTCTAATCCCACTGTGCATTGAGACGCTTTGGATATTCAGTCTGAAAAAAAAGGGCCACATTTTTCAGAGCTACCGAGCATTGCTGGGTCCCATCTGAGAGGACCTGAACTGCAGGCCCTGACCACCCTCCAAAACAACGCCAAGGCAAGCTCCAGCTAAAAGAATTGTTTCCTGCAGACAGACATCATTGCTTAGTGACTTTTTGTTGCTGAATCCAGGAGGAAACAAGCATCCCTGCAGAGCACTTTGCGAGCTCAGAGCCTCGATACTGGACTAGATTGGAGATAGACAGAGATGACCTTCAGTAAAGGCAGATGCTTCTGGCACCGGGCCAGTGCTCAGATGACTCTCTCCTTTTAATTGAGACCTTTGTTTGCAACAATGGAATTGATCAAATTCCAAATTTGGACTCCTATAAAATTTACAGACACACAATTTAAAACCAATATAAGATTAACTTGCTTAAAACTATGAGATAGTTTGGAGATGAACTGCAGGAGCCCACATATCAGTAATAATCCATTAGCTCAATTTCAGTATTTCTAATGATAAAGTTCTTAAACTTCCCCCTCCATATTTTGGGACATTATTATAGATCTTGCCCTCTCTGAGCTGGTCTACTTGGTTAATAGTGTAAGTCCTCTGAGTGCATGTGGCAGTCACACAGCAGCAGGAAACGCTTCCCATGTTTATTGGTCTGCTCATGGCAGTACAGTTTGTGCTCACAGCACTTAACAAGAACCCAACTGAAGACAAGTGGCTTGGTTACTGGAAGATGCACTAAGTTTGAGCATCCCTTTGTCTTTCAGTTTTGTGTGTAGCTTCCTGTGAATGAGAAATCTTTCCATCCTGGAAAAACCTACTGCTTAGGGACAAACATGAAGTCTACGATATGCATGATCCGATGTGCTAGGTCACAGCAAGCTCAGTGCAGAGGCACACAGCTAAGAGATGCCTCTCTGGTCACTCTGGCTGTACGTGCTCTGGAGCTGTGCTTTTGTCAGAGCTCTCTTCCTCTTTCACAGTGAAAAGAAGCACAGATGAGCACAAGAGAATAACATTAATGTAAACTAGTTAAAATAGGTATTATTGTGTGAACAGCATACTTTAGAGTGTAGTGTGCTTTAGAGTTCACTTTCACTTGCCCAAAAACCTGCCAGAGAGCAGGTTTCCAACCCATCTTTACATCAAATTCACTTGTGGTTCTATGCTTGGCCATGGGTCTGAAGTGCTCCCACAGCAAAAATACTGTACAATATAGGCACTTTCCTACTTTCCTGCCTTAGTTATGTAGCACAGAAGTCACTGAACAAATACATTTCATCCCTGTACAGTATACAGAAGAAGAAGAACTTCCCATCTCTGGTCAGCCTTTCCAAGATTCCCATTGCTGCGGTAGGAAGACACTGCTCCTTCCCATACACACAGGTCTCTGGGTACTTAATGAGCAGTATTAACTGCTCATATGAGCTAACTAAAGTAGTACCAAGTACCTATATTTATTTCTTCAGTGTGTTTTTCTACAGGAACCGTAGCCATTTCTCTCTTCTTTTAAGGCACGAGGTGAGAACTGCTCTGAATAAGCACTGTTCAAGCAACTTGCAAAGTTTTTTCCATTTCTTTCCTTTGTTAAGAATCTATTTAAACTGCTATCTTTGTTTGGCTTAAAAGGAAACTGCTTTGCTTCTTTCGTGTGGAAAGTTTACATTAAAAGCATTCTGAAGAAGGTTTTTGCCCAAGAGGTTAATAGATTGCCTAAAAACATGTCAAGTAAATCCCTCTTACCCTAAGGTAACTAGCCCCACACCATGGCAGCTACCCACCCACTTAATGCTTTTTCACCTCGTGAATTGTATACTTACGGGGTGTCATCTAATGATTTTACAGTGCTCAAAATTGTGGCTTTGATGTCTTCTGCCCCCTGGTTCACATGATCACTTAAGAAAATTATTTACGAGCATCTTTCTTCCTGGTTTGTTTTGGTTTCTTTGATGGGGAGTCGCAGGGTTACAGGGACAGAAGATTTAGGACTCTTGTAAAATAGGACAGTTACCATTTGTGTTGCTGGGCTGCTGCTCCCTCCATTGCACTTTGCCAAGCTACTATAACAAACTGCTCCATCCTTAGCCAAACTACAAGATATACGCACAAAAAACCTTGAAGAATCCAACAGTCACATGTAATCACCACGTGCAGTCAAATTCAGTTACCCAACACACACACACACACACACACACACATATATATATATATAATTTCCTCTCTTTGAACTCACTCATGCTAATTATTTAGCTGTTGCCTGGTGGGTTGTTTTCCCCTGGTCTCCCTTTCTTGATCACCTAAGAGAGGCCAAGAAGAAGCACCTAAGAAGGAGCGGGATCATGGCTAAGGGGCAGAAAGGCTGAGAGATTTGGGTGCTGTCCTTTGTTGTGCAAACTCCAGGTGCTCCAGCCCCTCCGAGAGGGCTATTAAAACCGTTGGTGATGCTGCCAAGGTCAGAACAACTTGTATAATAATCTAGTAATTAAAGCACTTGTCTAGGAGGCAGGAATAGAAGAAACTAAACCCCCCTCGACAGAGAAGGGGGTTTGAACACAGAAAGAATGAGGAAGCTACCTCTTCTCTGGAGTTTTTCCTGATTACTGTGCTAAGGACAAGGGTGGGTGAGGCCTATCTCTCCCTCTCCCGCTACTCTGTGTGGCTCACAACATGGTAAATAGCGATGCTTTCAGAAGCCTGAAAAGGGAATAAAAACAACAGGGCACTGTCTCCTGTTCTCTGTGAGTAGGGGCCTTGTCTGGTAATGGAGGAGCCCTGGGTTTCTGTGCTCCTTACTCATTCTGTATTCATTGTGTCTGAAATGCTAGAAGAGCCCTGAGCAGAGTCCAGAAATCTCTCCCTTGCCTAGGGAGCATCCCCACTGCCCAGCAGCAGGGTCAGGCTCCTCTTGCTTCTCCCTCCATGGTGCTGTGGACCGCCAGGGGGGCAGCTAGGGAGCTGGAGAGCACTTTGCCTCCGAGGGGCCAAGGAGCAGGGAGGACCTGCTGGCCTGCTCCTGGGGCAGGGGCAGCTTTTTTGGAGGTCTTCCTTCGAAACACCACTCAGGGCTCTGACCGCAGTGGCCAGAGCACCCTGCTCTGCTGCTCTGGGTGAGGTGGCCGTTGGGGTGTCTGGTGGTTTTCTCAAGCTCCCAGCTGTGACAACAGAAGACTGTTCAAGTCCCATGGGGAGCTGTCAAGTCTTCTACAGGTCCCAGAGGCAGCCTTGGAGCTTCTCACACCACTCCTGTGCTTGGGGATGGGGCTCCTGTGATAATATTGCCCATATCATAGAATAATTAATGGTAGGAAGGATCCCTGGAGATCATCTGGCCCAACCCCAACCCCAAAGCAGGGCCAGCTTTGGTCTTGTTCGCTGATAATGTCAGAAGTTCAAAAGATGGCATCTTTTGCTGATCCATCATGGTAAAAGAGTTTTAAAAAAGACTCTAGAGCCATGGTAAAATGACCACAGTGTACTTTATTTAATGATTTTGGTACCTTGTGTTGCAATAAAATAAAAAAAATCTACAAAATCCAAATATATAAAATTTTCAAGTTTTCCTTTTAAGTTTTACAAGAAAAATCAAGTTGTAACCAAGGAAATTTGTTAGTATGAAGCACTACTTTCAACTTCATTTCATCACAAATTGCAACTTACTTAAACAGACCAAAAGAACTATGGTACTGCAGTACATCAAATACTTCACACACTGTGTTCTTTACTATAGCACATGTAACCTCTGCCAGGGAGACAGTGGTCTCTAGCCAATAAAGACACTCTTCACAATCTGAACTCTAAAGGAATGTTTGTATACATGGAATCAGAATATATATATTTACAGGAAGATTTTTTTTTTTTAATAACTATTTTGATTCTTCATTTCAAATAAAATACCAAATACATTTTTACAATGTTTACAAGTCAAAGCACAAGTTCAGCAATGATTATCATTCACCTCAAGTCACTGTGCTTGTACTGGGGGGATATCTACACTGCTCCATAAACACAAATGTGATCTTCCATAACTTTATTTCCGCAATGGTGACTAAGGAGTATAAGCACAGTAACAATTCTTTTAGCACAATCAGTGTATAATGCAACAGCTTACAACAGAGAACTGAGAAACTATTGGTCCATTCTGTTCAATTTGCTGTTTATCTGCCAACTGTTACTTTAGTTGTAGTCACATAAATTGTGTACAAGATAAGAGTTAAATAACACAACTTGAATAGGAAAGAGCACACATTTTTTTAAGGCAAATTAATAAGCAGCTTGTGGTGTTTTTCATTAAACTATACCCCAACAGAACCTAAAAATAAAATGTATGTTCTGCAACTGTCAATAATTATGTCTTGTTAAGTTGTTCTCCTCTATAAATTGATCAACATGGCTTTAAACCTGGTTATTCAAAATGGAAAGAACTCCTCCCCCCAGATCCCCGAATATAGAAAGTGCATGACTCTTTATGTACCAAAACAAAACAAAAGGCAGCTGAGGTAGTTAGATGTAAAATGTATTTACGAAAAATAACTGAAAAATTAAATCCAGGACATATATAGTAAAAATCTGCCCGTTTGGAATTAATGTTGTATCATGCATCAACTGAAAGCCAAGCAGGAGACTTTGATTTCTGAACAAAAGAAGAAAATGATTTTAGTAATGATAACTTAGGAGTGAACATGGAATATGCTCTCAGAGTTTGAATTTCAAGTATTTGAGTCTATTTGCATGTGCATTTTTTTTTACAGGCTTTTAGCAGTGTTAGAAAGTCATTTACTTTTTATCAGGCATCGCATGAGATCTGATCTACCTCTGGGACTGCAACTCCTGAAAGGCAGAAATGTCATGAATGCCTGAAAATGCACCACAGCCTGTGCCCAAAGACACCACCATCTCAGCCTGAGTGAACTTCTATGTACCTATCCTCCACTGAGGCCACCTGAGAGTCACAGGCCCAGTGGTCCCGTGCCTATGTCTCGTGGGGACCGATTGGATAGATGTCCTGGGGGCATGCCTGGGATGTTCCTGCATGTCTGGATCCACAAGCGATGTGCCCACTTAGTGGGGATCCCCCACCCAATGTTCCTGCACAGTCTGTGTAAAGCCCAGCCCAGGCAGATGGCAAGGCTGAGCGATGAGGCCACCTGCTTGCGCTGCCCCACGCACCACAGTCCCCAAAGAGAAGATCAGCCTGCACCTTGGACCACAGAGTTGCATCTCCTCTTGGACTCTCCGCCCTCACACAGCACTACTGCAAATCAGGTGGCATGGTGACCTTTTCTTATCTGGCGAGAGGGATGGTGTCCTCCCTCCTGTGGACAGGAGACTCTCCAAGGAAGTGTTGGCTTGAATCCACTCAGGATGAGCAGGGATTTGGGCCTACACCTTGGTCCCGAAGCTCTGGCTAGCAGCCTCGGCACAGAGGCAGCCCCGGCTTTCCCTTCCGACTCCTGCCTGACCACACGAGCGAGGCAGTTTTCTCTACCTAAACGCACAACTTCTGTGTGCAAGCACAAGAGGAGACTTCAGGCTCTGGAAATGAATTTCACGAATAAGCCTATTTCTTTGCCAACAGGCAAAGCTGGAGATGTGTTCCTCTCGTCAGTAGTGACCAGCTGATTCATCCCATTACTGAATGTGCATTGTACTGGCTCTTCTGCACACTGCTGTTAGATCCCACTGCTGATCCCTGCAACAACACTGGTACATGCAATTTGGTATCATGAATTCTGCACTCGGCACCTGACTTTAAGAAATCACAGCAGGGAGCACCACAAACTTCATTTTTTTAATTATTATTTTTTGTGACCAGCCTGTGAAAACATAAGATTTGTACTTCTGAAATGTGTACATATGGTTACTTACAACTTATGAAAGAGAGAAATACATCCGTTCTTCTTTAATGTTTGTTCTATTAAAAAAGGAAATCCTGAAACTCTTTTAAATTTTTTTTTCCCTTGATTTTACCTTTCTAATCTCCCTGTATTTTGATTATGATTTTCAGAAGTGATGTGGTTTTGCCCAACTTCATTTCTGGCAGCCCAAAATGAGGAATCACTGATGTTCACAGTGTGTTGAGCCTACAAACTAAGGCGGCAGAGCAAAGCCACCGGTAATTGCCAACTACCCTCACGCATCCTGCACACCACAGCCTTTTATTTTTCCTGCTTTTGCTGCAGAACTAAGTGGAAAACTAGAACACTGGAGTGCCAGATTTCTTGAGTTGGTGTGGTATTGCAGCTTTCCCCAAAATATTTGTCAGGAGTTCCTGCTCAGTTGCTCAATTATTATTTTTTTAGCAGATAGGGAGAGGGGAGGAAATGGGACTGCAAGAATCTCAGTTTCTCAGAGAACTCAAGGCTTTATAGATTTATGTAAATCTAAGCAGAAAAAAAACATATTCTAATTTTAGAGGGGAGAGAAGTATTTTTCAGGTCTTCATAAAACCCAAAGATGCTAAAAGGAACACCATTGAAACAGCTGTAAAAATGTTTTTCTTCATGTGAAACAAGAGTAAAGGCAATCCTTTGTTTTTCCCTCTGCATATAAATTTGCGAAGGACAGAAAACTGCAAATGGCATCTTTGAGGACCACATCGCACCAGCTAATAAACTTGTTTCTGTTCTTAGCACTAACCTCTAAGGACTAGGCATCCAGCTTGATATTTCAGTGTTCTGGCTTTGTAGGTATTTAACATACTTCACTGCTTCATAACTTTTATTGACTGCCTTTCCTCTTCACAGAGGCAGGCTACACCATCCCCAAGTCTCAGCACTCAAAGGCAGCATCTGCCCCAGGAAGGAGCAGACCCTCTCCCCATCGCCAGTTCAGTCCGTGGCAGCCAGAGGAGAAACTGGAGTAAAAGAGGATCTGCCTGTACCTGCCTGACCTGTACCTTCTTGTCATTGAGGTGCCTCTGTCCCTGCCCTGTGGGACCCAGCACTGAAGACTGAGATGGGGTGGTCAGTATCCAAATGCTAGATCCATTTTCACAGGTTTCAGTGGTGAAAGTGTGACAAGCAAGTACTGGGGAGGGCTGGTGCGGCAGGCTGGTGGGGAGACCAGGGGGACTCTGGCCTGAGCTTAGGTTAAAAGTTTGCCTCCCCAGCTTGCCACTTTTTCCCTTGCTGCCCGAAAGCCCAGTGACTTAGGCTTTAGAGAGAGATGGATTTTTCTTGAAATCGAAATGTGTAGCTTGAAGGATACCTTTTTCATAGAAAACATTAAAAGATTATTAATGTCTTAATAAGCCATCTGAAAATTTAAACAGCTATTTTCATTTATTCTGGAACCCAGCCAAGTGTCTTGGACTCATCCAGTGACTCACAGAACTGGAAGACCTAGAAATGCTTTAGTATTATTTCCACTGGACTATTTTTTAATACAAAGCCTGATATTCATTCCCCATACATTTTCTCTGACTTAGCCTAATCAGTATGGGGTGCACAATGGCTGACAGTTCACTTGATAGTGAAGTTCAAGTGAGCTGTAAAATAGTGACTGAAGAGATTCTTTAAAAATAAATTTCATCTGGAGAGGCATGGTGAAATTTAAAAGCAAAATGTGCACATGCTTACTCCTGGGGCTTATTGGACTCCATTAAAGTCAAAAGAAAGTCATCCATTTGCTACGGTGGACCTCCAGGCAAGCCCTTTATGATTATAAACTGCCTATAATCAAGGCAAATCCCAGTATAATAAATGCTCCTGTGCTCGTGTCCAGAGTGCTGGTGTAAGTCTGACTTTTGATGTGTTCACAAGGCAGAATTTCTCTATCATTTCTTTGAGAGTCTCTCTCTTTTTTTTTTTTTTGCTTAGCTGTAACCACTCAAGAAAGTTTCGTAAGCGCAAAAGTTACCAAGCCTGAGTATTTTAGGATCATTTGTCTCACATGAAATTGCTTTGGAAGTCTCACCAGTTTTACTAATGGCCTAGAAACACTTTTGCACACATTTTCTCAAAACAAATCAAATTCACCAGTTGCCCTGAAGAAAAAACTTTGAGCTGTGTATCTTAAGACATGAAGGGTGGAAGCATGCACAAATTAGTTAGCCTTATCTGTGTGTACATTTTGATATAATGACTGGAGAATATGCTCTTTTTAATTACTACTGGGTTCATTAATAGCTTTCATAGGAATCCATTTGGAATGTGTACAGAGGAAGGGCTGTTCCAATGGGAATTAGCAGACATGCTCCTCACACATAGCAAATTCCATGAGAACAACATACAATGAGGAAGAGTCTCTCTCGTTTTTGGTTTGTTGTTTTTTTTTTTTTATGTGTTTTTTTTCTTTTTTCTTTTTCTTTCTTTCGTTTTCTTTTTCTTTCTCTTTTTCTTTTTCTTTTTTTTTTTTTTAATAAAAGAAGATTGTAGAGAGCTGCACAAAGTTTTAAAACAGAGCTGTACCCTGGAAAATTACTATAAAATCAGCATGGTAAGGAACCATGTTTATTGCATCTCAGTAGGTTCCATGTCCAATGCTTGCAGTGAGAAGACAACTCTCCCATTTGCTAATGCCCTGGGTCAAATCCAGAAGTCAGGCTGGGTTTTGCATGGATCTGCAGCATGACAAATAACAATCATTAAGTTAGCATTTATTTAAAGATGCAGATAAGTGAGCATGGATACAAGAACAGAGCCAGCTTCCACTGTTGAGACAGCCTTATACATGGAAGGGCACCTGCAGGAAAATATAGTGATGCTCATTTGTTAGAATAAACACTAGCTTGTTAATAATATACAACTCAAAGAATAGACAGCAAAATATCTGTCCCATCATGTAGAACACATTACACAGAGGACAATTTCTGCCCTTGAGAATCAATGGGAATTGATTTAAAGGAACTGCAGTTCAGTTAAAGAAGAAATGCAGTGCATCTGTGCTTGCTAGGGGAGCTGTGCCTGCTAATCCAGCAGGATCCCCAGTTAGTGGCTATTCTGCCAGTATCTCAGAAACAAGGGATATTTATTTCCAGGCTGTTATGGGCATATACCATGGCTTTTGGAATTACGAAGCAAGATCATTTGAACAGCGAAATATGACAGATACCTTTAATTATTTTCCTGCTTTGCACTTGATAAAATTAATTCAGTATTTGCATCATTAACTTGCTTTTCCTTCTCTAATTATAGTCTATCTCAACAGCTAGGTGTTCAAATTCGAAATTCAAATTCAAAAATGAATTTTTGTGTTTTGTACTACTACATGAAAAAAAAAATGTCTGTTTCATAACCTGAGTGTTGTATTCTCTCAGCAGTGAGGTTTGTATATGACACTCATAAGCATAGGAAGAAAATGGAAGCAAGGAAGAAAACCAGAACAATCTAATACATCTTGCAAACTTGTTTAAGTGAATCTTTGAAGAAAACTGAACAGTTATGACGTGCTACACTGACAAATCATGCATGAAGCACAGTGATTTCTGCTGCAAGTCAGGGTGATGCTGTTTCTGCTTCTAAGCAAGCAAAAACTCTTAACTTATAATACAGTTGGAAGTCCTTCATCAGTGATTTCCACGATGAGCTGAGTGACAGAATACCTGAGCATGAAGAAATACCACGAGGGCTCACCTGCTCTAAAGATTCGCAGCTGTTTCCTAATTATAAGGCTTTTACCACACCATCTGCTGATCTCCATCTTCTTTATTTTCCATCTGCTCTGCACCCTTACAAGTGCCCCCCACACCACGTATGTGCTCCTGACCTGTATATGAGCAAGTTGATATGAGGACTACTTGTGCTAAAGGAAGATGCACTTGCAAATCCGCTATTTGCTTACGCATGTACTGCATTAGAAACTGAGAGCATGAAAAAATGCACAAGCACTTGAACAACACTGAGCCTATAATCTTCCATACATAGAAAAGCCCATCTAATGAGCCTAAGTGATATGTTTTTGTGGAAACCATCTGAGATTTATCCTCTGTAAAGAAAAAGAATTAAAAAAAAAGTTCTTCGACCTATAAGCTATTATAAAGATCTATGATTTCTAGGTTTAACGATCATTGACATCATACAAAATCCTTGTCTCCCAGGCCTTAGTTTGAGACACTTTTGTATCTTATTGCTAATAAACAACTCCTGTCAATAGCAACAAAGTTATATCTATGAAGCCTCTTTCCCTGTCTGCCTGTATGTTCCAGTTAGTACATAACATATCCAGAGTTTTCTCAACCAACATCTTTACTAGAGAAGAGAGTAACTGCACCATAAATAGTATTTTGGCATTAAGTTCTTCTTCTTTTTTTTTTTTTTCTCCTGGTCTGCTCCTCCCTTTATTCACTGCAACAACAGGACAGCTTTTCCACAGTGTTTCACAAATGCCTCTTAATCCTGACCAGAGGAATCACTTCCTAGCTTTCAAGTCTTTTTGATGTCTGGCCTCCCTGCTGAGTTTGTCAGTGGATATGCTTCCACAATAAAAAAGTACATACTGATAAGTCATTGACTAAGGTACACGTGTGCATCCTGTGCAGACATCAGATTTTTCTCCCTTCTGCTTCAAGTCAAAGTAGCTAAAATACACCTGTATATTAAAAGCAATGAAAATAATAGTTTCTCCATTCATTCACCTGGTTCCTAGTGTTACTAAATGTGTTATGTGTTTTGTTACACAGTCATTTCTCCAGGAGAAACTGTTCCCACAACCAGCATGGTCACCCCAGAAATGAAACTGGGCTGCTGTTGGGTAGAATGACTCTTTGGTTGGTAAGAAAATAGGTGACCAGAAGGACAGTTGGTCAGTTCCCACCAACAGTAACTAGAGCTATCTCAGCCCCAGCTGAGATCCTCTTTACAATCCTGGCTCAATCCTCTTTAAATACAGCTCCTGACTCATACAAAACAGATCAAATGGATGAATGATTCATAAGATGAATGATGAGAGCTTAGCTGGGATGAATGTTGCATTTCTTGTAGATCTCCCTTTGCAGCATGGACACCATGCTGCACGCAGCTAACAATGGTTTTCTTCCCCCCGGCCCCAACTGATTAATGTTCGCTCACAGGAGCTTGATTACTGTATTACAAGTCACAAATTTGCAAGATTAAAAATGTCTGTTGAATTAATTAGCTGCAAGTCAACCCGAGCAAAGCTTGACAATTTCCAAGCTGTTCCAATAAAATAAAAAAGAAGGAATCAATAGCAGCAACAAATATGTGACAATATGCTGGCACTACGCAGCTGTAACTAGTGGCAGTTTCCCTTTCTGCTGACAACAGAAGATTTTTCATTGTCCGTGCAGTGCTAAACCCTGCCCACACCACTATGACAATCTCACGGATACCCTCAGTGAGATACCTCCCATGGGCCAGCACAGTAACCCCGGGGGACAACAGGAGGTGGCAATGAGCCGCCCGCTTGGTCTTCCCTTTGGTGAGAGCGAACACCCTCAGTGCCTATCCCAGGACCAACCACAGCATGGGCACATGCTGCTGGAAAGGAGGGCTCCGTGTGCCCCAAAATGGGGTTGCCTGAACGACATGGGGAGTCATTAGTGGCCACTTCTGAACTTGTCTGAGGCAGCCACTGCGGCTAGTTTTGTATCTGTCTATAAATCAGATCCTGTGGGAAGTTACAGCATTTTATTACATCCCTCAGTGGGTTTGCAGACGACACCAAGCTGAGTGGTGCAGTTGATACAACAGAAGGGAGGGATGCCATCCAAAGGGACCTGGACAGACTTCAGAGGTGGGCCCACGTGAACCTAATAAGATTCAACAAGTCCAAGTGCAAGGTGCTGCACCTGTGTCGGGGCAATCCCAGACATGAGTACAGACTGGGAGAAGAACTCATTGAGAGCAGCCCTGCAGAGAAGGACTTGGGGGTTCTGGTGGATGAGAAGCTGAACATGAGCCAGCAGTGTGTGCTTGTGGCCCAGAAGGCCAACCTCATCCTGGGCTGCATCAACAGAGGAATGGCCAGCAGGTGGAGGGATGTGGTTGTCCCCCTCTGCTCTGCCCTCGTGAGGCCCCACTTGGAGGACTGCATCCAGGTCTGGGGCCCCCAGCACAAGATGTGGACTTGTTGGAGCAGGTCCAGAGAAGTGCCATGAGGATGATCAGAGGGCTAGAGCTCCTCACCTATGAAGAAAGGCTGAGAGAGCTGGGGATGTTCAGCCTGGGGAAGAGAAGGCTCTGGGGAGACCTCATTGTGGCCTTTCAGTACTTGACAGGGGCTTATAAAAAGATGAAGAGGGACTCTTTACATGGGCAGCTAGTGATAGGACAATGGAGAATGGTTTTAAACTAAAAAAGGGGAGATTTAGATTGGATATTAGGAGCAAATTCTTTGCTCAGAGGGTGGTGAGGCACTGGAACAGGTTGCCCAGAGAAGTTGTGGATGCTTCATCCCCCGAGGTGTTCAAGACGAGGCTGGATGGGGCCCTGGGCAACCTGATCTAGTGGGTGGCATCCCTGCCCATGGCAGGGTGTTTGGAACTAGATGATCTTCAAGATCCTTTCCAACTTAAGCCATTCTATGATTCTGTTTTCCGAATGCTATGCTGAATGCTGAATGGTGGTTAGGTCAGGAACTCAGTCTTACACCTAAGCTTCAATACAGCCAGTGCTTTCATGAAGACTGTTGAACTATTTTTGTGTTCAACAGGAGATTTGCAGAACTGGTGTTTTACAACTTTTCAAAGCTTAAAAAAAAAATTGTTTAAATGTATCACACAATTGAAAACAAAAGCCTTTGGTTAACTGACTAGTAATCTTTTCCTCAGCTTTATAAAATTTTAAGTTAATACTTATCAAACTCTGGTTAAGAAACAATCTGGGATACACAGATAATAATGCAGAATGCATACTTAAAAAAGCAACAGTAATTGCAATTTCAGAAATAGCTCCTGTGTATTCACGGTACATTTAAACTGTCAGTGGTATTGTTATCATCAAATGTATGCATTTGAAATTTATCTTCAGTACATAAACCATGAACTAGTAAATCTTTCCTTCTGACAGCATGTATCAGGCAACTGCATATGTGCTGACTAACAAACACCCTTTTTAGTGTTCTTTAGTCAAATTTCAAGTAAACTATGCTGATTTATTACAGGTTATTTCCTTTATAAACTACTGACATTAATAACACTGATACTCAGCGAAACAAATATAACCAACATTAAATGAAACAAAGGGTTAATTGATCTCTTTGCCATTTGCCTATATGATTTTTTTTCTCAACTGTGATAAATCCTTATTTATTTGATACAAATCTATTTTTTCACTCTATTCTTTTACCAAAATATTTAAGATGATGAAATACAGCATTAGACATTTTTCCTCCACAACTTTACATTAAATTACTGACATAATGTACCTCAAAGCTGTCTCCAATAATGACTGGAATGTGTTTTCCAATAATGTGCTTTTCCTTTTGCAGTTATCACTTGATTGCCCTCGATGATGATGCTCCTGATGTTTTTCTTTAGTTATAGAATTTAAATAGACTAAAAGATTAAATCCTAATAGAATCTCAGGACTCACTGTCATGAGCATACACACATATGTATATACATGTGTGCGTATATATATATATAAACACATTTGATACTGTAAATTTGCTCCCAAGTATGAGCCATGACACTATTATTTTTATTATGGGAAAAGCAGACACTGTCACAAAGAGTACTCTCCACAGCATGTTCCAAGCCATGTACACTTATCTTACTACTTCTGTACATCATATCCTGTGCAACTTGCACACAACTCCATTTCAAACATACTGTCCAGAGAAGCCACATTTACCCCACATGCTTCCCTAGATGGCATACAGCCTCTTTGCCCTTTACTCTGCCCAAACTGATCTTTGTTCTGCAAAAGACATGGGGTCACAAACAGAGTGCACCACAGGCTCAGGAAGCTACGGATATGGCTACGTGGTGTAGCTCTGGTGCACCCATGAAGTCTGCCTGAGCTTCCACAAGAAACCAGATGAACGTGGCCAGGTAGCACACAGAGCATGAACAGACCTGATTGAAGGCAGCGTGTATTGATTCAGGCTTTGTCACAGTGCTAACCATGGTCATACAGCTTTTGGTCAGGTTGGAAGGTGAGCAGAGTGATCTGGCACCTGCCCCAAATTTTTGCTGTAGACATTACTCTGGCTGGACACAGGCAATGGCACTGGACATGTGCAACAACTTTGGAGTCCTCCACACTAAGGGGACTGAATACATCAGAGTACTGGAAGTATGTCTACATTGCACAGCATAACCTTGAAGTTTTCCACAAAGAGAGAGAACAGCCTCAAAATAAGAGGGAGGGAGCATGCCCTTCTCCTCAGTAGCATGCAGCCCTATAGCCTTCCCCTGAGAGATAGCAGCTAGAGATATGAATCATTGCTAGCTGAAGAGTTAACTGAGCCTGGCTCTCCCCTTGGTCTCTGCTTGCCACAAGTCTACTGCAGGAAAAGCAGTCATGAGTATTTCTGTGCAAAGCTCCGTCTGATAGCACCCCAGAAGACCCTTGCCCTTCAGGTACGACAGGCAGAAGAATACCAGGTTGGGGGATCCTGGCAGGCACAGGTGGGAGACAGGAGCTGAGCTATTTTGCACTGTGAAGACCGAGGTGTTTCCGACCAAGGCCAGGAGCCAAATTTCAGGTGCCTGATCTTTCCGCATAAAAAAAATTCAAGAGCTCCTGGTTCATGCACTTTGGAAGCATTAGCATTAGCTTGAGGCCCCTGGTGTGCCTCCACTGACTCCTGTGTGTATGGCACAGGTATCTGCTCCCCGTGCACTGTGGCTTCATTCAACCCAAGCACATGGTTTTCCTCTCTGTGGGCTCTTTGGTGCGTGAGGTGGCAGAGGGATTGATGGACTACACCCAGCCCTTGCCCCCAGTGAGCTCGTAGCACCCAAAACCATCCAGCATCTTGCCTTAGCACTACGCTACGTCTGTGAAGGCTTTTCTAGACATTCAACTAGCAGCTTTTCTACAGTGCGGAACTCATTGGTGAACTGGACATGGTCTTGCCTGTAGAAGAACTGATTCCTCATGTAGAAAAGCTGTTGGCTTGCCTAGGGCTACAGCATGCCCAGAAGTAAGATCCAGAAGCAATTGCTTCCAAACATATATGAAATATAAGGGTAAAATCTACAGATACAGAAAATGTTTGTATCCATAGCAATCATATCTTTGTTTCTACGAATGTAGCATGTATTTACATTGACAAATCCACTACATTTTTAAGCTTATCCCAACTATTCCTGGAAATAAGAGTTTTGGTTAGGTTTTAAAGTTTTTTGGTTGTTTTTATTTTACTGTGCCTTTCATGTAGAGGTGTAGATTTAATCTTAATATTAGCTGACCACTTATCTCACAATTTCCTGTAAATGTCTATCAATTCACATAGCATCTACAAATCTGTTGTAATTATATGCAGGCTTCTCTCTTACATCTCTAGCTTGTGTAAATCACCCCCTAAATATGCTGAAGAGGGCTTTTTCCCCTGCATCTTGCATATCTGTCCTCTTTGCTCCAGGATTCAGAGTAGGCACATGGCTTACTAATGAGTATATAAGACTCTCTGCATCAGAATTAGATGTCAAGCATTCAGAACAAAATGTAAGTACAGGAGCCAGGCTTATGTGTTTAGGAAAAGTTCCTTTTAATGAAGGCGCTGGTCAGCAGTTGGTTTGTATAAGGATCACTGGAAACATCTGTGGTTTCATAGACATTTTTCAAAGTGTCCTTAAAAGAATCACAAAATGGCAACTCAGTCAGAATGGATATATTCATAAATGTTTGAACTAAGGAGGAAAAAAAGAAGAAATGTTTTGATTCATGCTGCGTTAGCACTATGTTTAGAGTACATGCAATTATTCGCTCTCGGTTTATCTCGTAGTCATACCAGTGTAAATGTGAAGAAATCCCACCAAACACCTGCAGCGAGGTCAGTATGGTAAAATAGGTTTACAAATGATCCCAGTGGACTGCTCACATGTTAAAAAAGCTGTGTAAGTTTATCTGTAAATCAGTGACGCCATTTCTCTAACCTTGCGTGAACAAGGTTTTGCAAGGTCATCCCCATTTCTTCTGTAATGAAATTTGCTGATACCAGATGTAAGAAATCATCTTGGATGCAGATCACTCAGCAATTTGCAGCCAAGTGAAATGATGACTGTGTTTCAAAAAATCACTACATGTGAATTGCATTTTTTTTTTATTCCCAGATTTAAAAGAATCTATTCTCATTTTGAACTTCATCTGTTTTATCAGAATAAAGAGGCATGGACTCAATGCTGTTATGAAAAGACCTAGCTCTATAAACCATCAACGCAGTGTTTCATAACATAATGTCTCTGGTATATAAATGGCTGTTTGCCACTTACTCCATTTGGCTTTCTGCTGAGAGCACGGGCTTCATGTGAGCTAGTCTAATTGCTACAATTAGCAAAATTAAATGGCTTGTTGTGTATTTAGACAATTCTTCCCACATTCTGCATTGTTACACTGCAGAATTAGTAATTACAGTGTTGAGCTTGTAAATTCATGGACATGTGTTGTGATTATTTTCATCACGCACCCTTGTAGGGACTCAACCTAAACAAGCTTGTCTGGCTGGATGCACAAATGCAATTTAGTCTGCTTCCCACCATGCACAGGAGCAAGAGAGGCAGCAGTAGGACCCCAGGAATCTGCTGGGGTCTTTTCCTTGGCATTGCACCGGCAGTGCAGGGGGTGCAGAGTAAATCACAGCACCTCAGTCACTCCAGATTGCACGACTTCAGGGGCTGAGTGGAGAAATGGCAGCAGCTTTAGAGCTGAATCACTGGCAGAGTCAACTAAAACTCAGTACAGTGCCATTTTTAAGGCTTTTAAGGAAATTTGTTCAAATCACAAACACATAAAATTTTGTAATGTAGGGTTCTAAAAATACAACAGGCTAGATGTGAACATTTGCAGGCCAATAAGAAGTAAATTAATACGTGTTTTTTAGAGTGATTGGGAGTCCCATTCCAAAAGTAGCAGCCTTTGTACTCTGAATACCTCTCATGAATTGCTCTTTTGGGGAGATAATGGTATATTGGAGACACTATCACATAGTTTTTAAAAAATTGGGTTTGACAGATATTCACCACTTTAAAAGTTGCAGCTCCAAAACATTTTTAATTTTCCTCCTCTGCATAAAAGTTTACAAAATCAGGCAGCTGAGGCCTAGCATTTAATTTTGAAGAAAATTTTTTTCTAATCCCAATGCTGTAGAAATTAATTAATAGAAAATTTGTTGATTTGGCAATGAAAATAGTATTTATATGCCATCAAGCCCAAATAACCCAAGCACAGAAACATTGTTCTAGCACAAGAAGCATATTTTAACTGACATAAACAAAAGTGGAAATGTTTTTTCCATTATTAAAACTGCATTAAAAAAAAGTATTGCACATATTTTCAAATAATTTTTTTTTAAAAAAGATTATCTTAATATAGAACAAATAACACTTCTTTTAAAAGAAGACAAAAGGTTTCTTACATTTTCTTATATGTTTTCTGAATCAATGTGGGTATGCATGACCTCTCCTTTATCTAATTAGAGTAGTGAATACTACTTAAATTACCTTTTTTGTAGCATACAAATCCACCACTCAAACATCTAGGACCAAGTCTTTAATCAGATAAGTTACCTTCACATTTGCTGACAATTTTTTTTGGTTTCTTGCAGCAATGCTTACATGACACTTGCATCTAGCAAAGAGATGTGATTGCTTCTCTTTACCAGAATGTAATTATGAACTTTTTTATTTTCCTGCAACAGAATTTAAAAGACTGATTTTTTTCATTATTTCAAAAGCAAAGGATAATTTTATTTGCTTTCTTTCTTTCTTTTTTTTTTTTTGCTATTGCTGTCTTAATTGAAGTTTATTGATAGACCTTAAAACTGTCTGTGTTAAAAAGAATAGTGCATACTGATTATTAACTCTCCATAAGGCCATCAAGGGATTTCAGCTTGGACTATGTTTAATCTTGACAAGTTCTATAAAAAAATTCTTTCAGCTTTTAAGTTGACTGTTCACAGCAAAGCAAATTAAGAAACTGTCCATGCAGTTATCTGAGCATTAAGATTTCAATGGCCATCCTGTTCTCAATGCAAGTATCACTGGCGTTATGAACATTAACAGAGCAAGATTTTGGAGAGCAGATTTTGACTCAGTGTAGAATGACTTCTCCCACTTCCTGAAACACCCAGATTGAATTCAGAAGACAAGCTGTGTATGCGTACTGCCCGTATATATGCGTACTGCCACCGTGTATGCGTACTGCCTCTGCACTGCCATGTATGGCACTATGCACACAGAACCTGCAGTAGTTTGCTTGAGATAAATTTACAAGCATTATTAAAAAAAAAAAAAAATGATGGGAGGGTAAAGAAAGTAAATGGTAGATATAAAAACAAAACAAAACAAATGAACAAATAACACCGCTGTGTCCTTCCTTCCGAAGCAAAATGAGAGAAAATCAAACAGTCCCACCCCAAATCTTCAGAAACCTTGCAGTGCAGTCCGGACTGTAACCATTTGAATTCTGCACTGAGCAATGTTTCGTCAGTTCGGTAAGCCCCAACCAAAGGGCTCACAGCTCCGAGGAACAGTAAGACAGGAAGAGAAGGACATCAGAGGAGGACAAGGCTTGCTGGTAGCTGTGGTGTTGCCTCTATCCCCAGGAGGTGCCGGAGGGAGACAAGAGCCCCTGTAGAGTGAGAGCACTGCCCACTGAGCCCCACTCCTGCTAACATTTCTAAGTTACTAAAGAAGCAGCAAACACACAGAACAGTTTCCAAATGAAACCCTCGTATCTTGGATTGCAAAGGTTACAATTTGCCTTGTTTGTAAAGAGATACAGCAATTCCCTTGTGCGACCCAGTGTTGGATTCTGGAGCACAGGTTCTACTGAATTTGTCTGGACAAAGGATTTGCTTCCAAAACCTTTTTTTTAGCAGTCCTTGCAGTGGCGTATTTTTGGACAAAACATGAGAGCTTTTATCTATTTAATCAGACATATCTGCATGGAGGGAAGGGCAATCGCTTTGTACAAAGCTTTGAGTTTGAACTATCAAAGAATTGTTTTACTTAAAAATGATTATAGAGGCAGCTGGCCACTGCTTAATTTGAAAATACCTAAGAAATCCTGCAAGCAAGGGTGTTTTCTAATCTGTGCAAAGTTCCTTCAGGCTTGCTGGTTCCTGCAGTTCCACAGATGCTTTGTTTTGAGGAACTCGCCCCAGAAAACATCAACAGATATTGAACATTTCACTAAAAAGTCAACATTAAAAATGGCTAATTGAATGCATACAAATAAACAAAGGTGTGTAACCTCTGCTATTTCATAGTACAAATATTAATAACAGGAAAGACTGAAATTTACCCAGCAGCATATACAGCAGTGACTACACTGAATATACCTGACAGTGAAGATTAAAACACCAATCATCAGGTCTTCTCCATCCTGACAGTGCCATTTAAAACAGTAACTCTTCAGTTCTGCTTCGTTCTCCTAAAATGGATGGAAATAGTTACAGCAAATTGTTTCTTATGGAGTTGTTTGGTGTCTTTACAAGCCACTTACATTTGAAGCAGGATCCACGGTTTATGGAATTTTCTAAAAGTACCCATGTAGGCTTTCATATGGCATTACACTGCAAAACAAATCCATAATGTGTGAAAACCAGGTTTGTATCAACCTGCAGAAGCTAGTTGATAAAATTCATGGACCAATTCTTAAAATCTAAGCTATAAAGAGAATGAAATGTATTAAAAGATTTGAGGTTTATAAAAAGTAACCTTTTATATCATATTTTTACTTTACAAAAATATTGAAATAATTCATGAGTTTTTCACTCTGCACCAGCTTTAAAAAAAATACTATCAAATTTTGACTTGCACCTTTAATGCATCTGAAAGCACCATCAGGGGATACTTTTAACACAAAGAAGGATACCATTGACTAGATTTAGGGAGGTATTTAAAACCCAAAAGCTTGCAGCAAAAGCACTCTATTACAAGAGATTCAATGTAATTTTTAGACTTATCTGGAAACAAGTCTTGAACAGGCAGAAGAGGGTCTTCCACATAGCTTGGTTATATATACTTCACTGAATATACTTACTAAGAGGTGGCTGAAAGCCTTTAAAAGACATCACTTTCACCTTGGGTGGGAAAAAACAGATCTGTCTCTACACGTTGAGAACTGGAATGGTCTTTCCTGCTTCTTGGTCTTGTAGGGCTCGTGCCACTCGTTATCTGTCCCTCAGGTAATATCAATCTTGCAGTTATGCAATGTTTGGCACTAGAAGGGTATGGCATGTCACAGTCTCTTGTCACCCCTGCATACATTCACACACTGAATCCTCGGTCCTGAAAGAGAGACAAGTTTCAGTGTGTTCATCACCTTGTAGTTTCTTCTGAAATGTCTGAATGGGGTCCTTCAAAAAGTTTAGAATATGAAAACTATACTTCCCTGTTCTTTTACATATATATATATTTTTTGCAAATTGAACACTGAATCATGATTATCATTTAATTTACATCACTACGTGCTAGAGCTCCTTATTTGTCCTGAAAACCAGAAGTGAGCTGCATAGGATTTCTGTTGAAAGCAACATAAATAACTTAAATTGTGATTAAAAAGACTTTGAAATTCCACAGAAAACAAACAGTTCTGGTGGTGTCAATGTTTATGAGCTAATTAATCAGAATTTATTTTCCATTTATAACCTTACAAACATGATGATATATCTTTTTAATTAAGAACTATTTTGCAAACCTATTCTAACCTGAATGGTCTATTTATGGGATGTTGAAGACTACTATGCTCCTATTTTTCCCCAGAAACCAGTTAATAATGGCAACATTGTGTGCTACAGTTTTGTTATTTTTGAAAAGTTTTTTTGTTTGTTTGTTTTTGCCATTGATTATGCAAGTATTAATCATTCATTTCTAAAATAAAATGCACTACTGGCTAAAGTTGAAAGCTCTGGTCAGAGCCTCCCTATTGGTTTGCTTGTAAGTACTGTGCAGTCAGAGTTTCATAGCAGCAAGGAGTCATGGGTGAGTTTTCCCAACTGGAGTAACCGATCTGTATGTGTGGGTCTGTTCTTTTTTTTGTCTATTTTTTTGAGGCTTTCAGGTGATGCTGCTGTACCATTGTCCTGCAGACAGACTGCACACAGTGGATCAAATGATAATCATGATGGTAGCCAGGCTATGAACACTACAGCTTGCTGCTTTACTTGTAGTATGCAGTTTAGTTATTCCTACAGCCCTACCATCAACACTTAACTTGGACTGTAACACCAGAGCTTCTTCAAGCTGTGATTTTGTTTTGTTTATAACGTGGTTTCATATTCCAAGCGCTCCTGGATGAGGGCATCATCTTTATACTGTAGCCGTGGAGGAGCAGGGGAACATTCAAATGCTAAGATCGCCTTCCTCAGGCTTCTGTCCAACACGTGTCTCTCCCAGGCTGGGTACCTGTTCCTGAACAGATCGATTTTAATGACCGACTCCTCAATCCTTGGTGGCCGGGATGAAGGTGTGGATGGTGCAGTGGGTCTCACCTGAAACACAGGCACACACCCATCCCGCTCTGCGAATTTTTGATCCCTCTCACTCGTGACACTCCGGTTGTTGGAGATGGACCGAAGAGTGTTTGTTGCCACTTCTGTGGGTAGGGTGAAGGCAGCTGCAGGGTCCTCACAAGCACAGCTTGGCGACTGCCCAAACCTTGGTCCATTGGGATGAAAGAAGGCATAGTACATTAGCATAAAAACAATGCCTGTTAAAAAGCTGCTGAACACTACACACAGTGCTGGTATGGCAAATGCATCAGAGATTGGTGGGGCCTTGTACAGATACCAGAGAGCACTCAAGGCAGTGTTTTCCAAAAGGATCACAAAATAATAAATGAAAAGCCTACAGCGTGTCCTTCCTTCCTTGACATTGAACCAGCTGAAGATATAGATTATCCCAACAACCATGTCGAAAACTATCTCCTCCCATTTGGTGATGCAAAACTCTGTCTCGCAGTGGACAATCCAGAAGGTCATGATGCACCAGTGGAGCACGATGAAGATCCCAAAGTACAGCTGGAAAACTGAGGCAAACAGAGCAAAAGTAATGACCCTTGCTGCAATGGTGAAGAAGTGCCAGCAAAACTGGATTATAACAGCCATATAACTGATGGGTTTCTTGTCATCACGGGAGTCACGGAGGGCCTTTTGGTAGGAAGCCAGAGCCCAAGCCAGGGATACAAGAGATGCTGCAGCAGTAAGACCTAGGAGGAAACAGGAGATGCAGTTAAGGCATAATTAGTATAACAGCACTTGGTTGAAACCAGTGAGCTCCTTGCTGCTTTAAATGTGCTCTCCACTACTCAGGTAGTAAAATCTCTTCCATCTCCTTTAGCTCAGCCAGCAATGAGAAATGGACCTCTATTGCTGAGATTTCATTGCCCTTACAAGCACACTGGCATGTTAGATACACATGAGCAAGAGTGGCTAACAAACTACACTCTGAAATGCTTCTTTGTCAATTTTATGTTTGAAACAAATTCGTTAATACACAACTTTGAGCAAGTCAGAAATGGGTGTCTCTGTCAACTGTGCGATTTAACAGGATCTGCTATGGTTATTGTATTAAGGAATATGATTTTTCTGATTTTGATAAGTCATTAAAGAAGTTCAATATAAAGCAACCAAGCTTTTCTAACTAATTATTAACCACTAATAACTTTTTAATTACAGTCCCTCACACAGTATACTAAATCAATAAAAACGTGAGCATACATCTAAATCTTTGAATTAAATTAATGTAACTCTTGTTATATCAAAGTTTAACTGCCTTACTCTTGCTGAGGGAAAAAATGATGCCTATTTTGATATTTCCACCATATTTTAACAGAATTTTATTAAGTAGAAAATGCCAAAATTTCATTTTCTTCCAATTGGAGGTTAAATTAATTTTAGAAATGTTGGAATTTTCTACTGAATTAAAATTCTGAGTATAGATATAATTAGTACGGAGTTATGAATTAATGCTCATATAGCCCTTGTATCTCCCATGTATGTCAGAATTGCTCATTTATAAGGCCCTGAACTACAATATTTCTGCAATACCTATCAAACATTTTTCATAAAAAGTATTCAATATGAAACTATTTCTCATGAAATTTTCAATCATTATTTTCATGAAAATAATTCCTACTCACTTGAAAACACAAAAATAATAAAAAACTTATTTTTACAAAAACCTTTCTGTACTTATTTTGAGCATATTATTCATTTTTCCTAAAGTGAGAGTTTGACTGCTGTTGGTAGATAAACTTAAAAAAAAAGTTGCTTTGCAACGAACCTAATTTTTAAACTAATCCATTACTTCCATTCAGAAGTAACAATTCCGTAAGCAGAAACATACCTTACACTCCCATTTAAGTGCTGATATAATTCAGAACAGTTATTCAAACGCATAACACTTACTTAGTATTCTGTCAGAAATGAATAATAATTCTTCTTTACTAGATTATTATTTATTTACTTATGACTCATATCAAGCTGCTTTGGATGGAAATGGGAATTCAATTGAAATGCAGAAACGCAGCCTTTGAAATGTATTCAAAATAAAATTCAAATAAAGTTTTGATGAATATGTTGTAAAACGTATCAAACATTTTATACTTAAAACTAGTTTATTAACAGAGCAAATTTTATATACAGTTAGTGAATGAATTCATAGACCATAAAAAGATAATGGCACTTCAGTTTACTTGATTTCTAAGTAGTTTCTTAACTTTGAGCTAGTAGTTATTGAAGTAAATGAAACTGAAATGAAGAAAACATTTCTTTTGTCTGCTGTTAAAAGCTATTTAATCATTTCAACAAACTTTGGATCTGGATGCATAGACAGTAGTTTTCTTCCCTTTCCAATTGCTTTCTTTAGCAGCTAACCATCAAGAATATATGACTGAAATATTACAAATTTTATGCATATTTTTTAATACACAGTGGCAAATCTAAGCCTAAATACATATTGCCCTTCACTTCTGAGAACAAAAATTAAAACAGAAAAATGTAGGTTATGGAAATAATACCTGATTCTGAAGGAAAAAAGTCTATTTAAGCAATCCACCCGGCTTAGCACACTAAGATTTTGCTCAATAAGTAGTATACAGGGGTTCATTGCTTTCAGGAGGGATCATTTTTGCCAGTGTTTCTCCCTGAGTCACTGGCAGGGTGCTGATTATGTTGTGAGCTCCTATGAACCCATGAATTTAAAAAGCATTTAAAAAAAAATAGGATAAAATAAACAATAAGCAGAAATACAGAACAGACTTAGGATTCCAGGGAGAATTTTTGAATAAAACATCAACATTCTTCTTCCTACTTAGACGCCTGGATGCCAAAACACTAACATTACTTCTGGAATCCTCCTTCACACAGAGAATAATCAGCGAGTAAGACAGGAGGGAGGCATGGTATAAATCAGTATTTTCATTTCTGACATGTATATTTGCTGTTCATGCTGGGCTGCCTGTCAGTGACCATTATCTCTGGAGACAACACTAACACCTGAAATTATAGGTTCTCGTGTTCCTGTAGGAATGTTTTACGTATTTCTGAAAAAACACAGGTGATTTCCCTTGTGAAATGGAAAGTTTGGAAAAGCAGATAAATAGGATAAAGTATAAGAGAATCTTTCGATACAAATGAGCCAGTCTGAGCTAGAGCTCAAAAATAGCATTATCAGCACAGAAAAGAATAATGTGAAAGAGAAATCCATCTATTTTCTCTGCAAATCTAACTTTAATGACCTCACATGCTCCCCCACAGGTTTGTAGAGATATCATCAGTTTTGCATTAGGAGGTGTAAAATCATTCATTAATGTGCACAGAATGTTCCAGATAAAACGTTAAAATTCATAGGAATTTCCGGTGTTCTAATGCTAATTAATTCACAGTCATTTTCTGTGACAGAAAAAAGCAAGTACAATAGCAAGGTAAGTCAGTTATTTAAATAGTCGTTAATAGGGAAACATCCTTTGCTTTTACAGAACAACCTCAGGGATACTGGCATACAGGAGGGAAATGGCGACAAGGGAATGCACAAAAGGAAAGAACTACCAGTTAAAGCATTATGTATCTACTCTTGCACTATTGGCAATGGTGTCAGAGGTACAGAGATAAGATTAGACTAAATGCTTCATAGGTGCCATCCATTTTTCTTTACTGATGAGAGCAAGCACTAAAGAATTATTAAAAGTATAATTGATAATAAGAACAATAATTTAAAAGTGATGCAAATGGCAGTTTGCTAATAAAGAAATGTCACAATATAAATAATTCACTGCGAATGGTTAGTAATAAAGTGAATTATTTGTAGAACTGAATGGATAATTAATTAATTAGAACGTATCAATGCATTTTTTGAGCATGTGCTCATAGAAAACTCTTTATCCATATTTCAAAAGAAGAATTAAATTTCTATTATAATCAAAACAAAACTTTAAAGGCACTAAAATGACACCAGGAAAAAAGGACAGGATGGCCTATAGTCCTAAGGGAAGACGAATAATTTGTAACAAAGGAGATGGTTTAAATTCAGGAGTTGGGAAGGTGTAGTTGCCATTCAGAAATGAGCAGACAACTGGAGCTGGCTTTGTGGAGCCCCAGTTCATAGAGAAAAAGCACTGGATTTCCTGCCTGCTCAGCTTCAGCCTTGGCACTGACTCTTCAACAGTGCAGCTTTCTGGTGTATTTCACAGTCTCGTATTTCAGAGCCTTGCATTTAGGGTCTTGATCTTGGAAATTAATATTAACTAGCCATTCTCTGTGAATATATACTCAAAAAGTATATACTCAATGATTACAGACTAACAAAAGACCAGGAAAACGCAAATTCCTAAACTGGCCTTGGGAAACGTGAATGTATGTTCCTGTTTCTTCCTTTCTAAAGTTGAACCTTCAATGTATTTCAGCAGTATGTGATTTGGTCTCTTTAGTTCTGCTTTGAAGAGGAAAGAAACACTGGCTTTGCACAGGAAAAAGATTACTTCAAATACTACATCAGGCAAATGATGCTTTTGTTTGTTTCTAAAAGGGACACCTGAAAAAATCTGAATAGCAACTGGTTGGGGCCGTACCTACCTACTGCAAGCCTTTGTAGCTTAGCCTATAGACAACAGTCTCGATAGTGAGAATACCAGTAGTTTTAGGACAACTTTCTGTTAAGAACTAATTAGAATCAATTTTGAGTGATAAAGATAATTTAACTTCTTTACTCTGTTAATGGTTTAGCATTACCTAATTACATTAACTGTATAAAGGAATGACAACTTTGCAATCGCAAATGAGTTTCAGATGTCATTGAGATACTGCATTTCCTATTCGAAAACAGAGCAGAATAGCCTCGACTGAATAATAACTTTAACTTCTTTCCCTGGAAATGAGTCATTTCTCCATATATGAGGGATGTTCTTGCATTTTCAGAGTGTGGCATATATGTATTGCTACTGTAAATATAACACACAATAAACTACAACAAGCTACAGCTCATTAAAGTCAAGATAAAAGCCACTAACGTGACTTTCACAAAGGAAAGCAAACAAAGGGAAAAGAGAATATATACAGAGATGGATAAATTTACTAATGTAATATTATTTCAGGGAAGCAAGCTCAAATAGATACAGGAGTGCTAATGAAGCACTACAGTATTTGTGAGAAATTTGAGTGAAATGTTTTGTTCATGAGTAATCCAAACTGCTCACAACAGATAAGGGCTTTCCATATTACATCTCTGCTTGACAATCACAACTTAATTGTATCCTGCTGACACCTCTGCCTTTGCAGTATAGTTCTTCCAAACATGCAAAATTTATTTAACTTTGAGGAAAGCAATTCAATATCTAAGCAGCATATATGATCTACTGGTTTGTGTTTTTCTTCTGCTCTCACAATATAATCTTTAGCCTTGATTATAACTTAAAAAACTGTCTCATTCTCATGCCAATTTTGTCTTATTCCTGATTCATATTTGAGTGCATTTGAAAGCATGCTCACGTCCATAAACTACTTTTTTTTTTCTAATCACATTGGTCCATAAAGCCTCAACAAGTACAGAATACCTCAGATCAGCTGAAAACCCTACAAATTAATGAATTGATAGGAGAAAGTGCTCCTTGACATTCAACCTGATTTCAGAAATCTAAGTCCTGCCAAGGCCTCTCTCTCTAATTCATCCTCCTTTTTAAACTTGTACTCATCTCACCATTTCCTGGAGTAAACTCATGCTAAAAGCAGGAATAACAAGCGCAGCAGGACATCTGGGAATGACAGCTTTGCCTGGGAACTGGAACTATGAAATATTTTTAAAGGAAACCTATTTTTATGAGCTTCCTACCCGGTTGGAGAAGTGACAATATAGGCATCCAAGCTTCCAGGTGCTTGCTAAAACAAAGCCAAGAATCTCTAACATTCGTAGTCCCCCTTAAGGCCCTAATCGTGTAGGAGACAGTATATCATGGCTACTCCCCTGCAGCTTCAGAAAATGAGTTGCTGTATTGACACAGCCTTTACCAGGCTGCTCTGTGAATACCTGGGGAGGCCTTGCAGACAGCCCAACAACAGCCTAAGGGTTTCTGCACTAATCCTTTTATTCTCACGCCTTAGCATGGCAAGGTACAACATGATATATATACTGTGCAACCACACATGGTTTAGTAGACAGGCCACTTTGAATGCTCCAGGGGCAGTTTTTGGCCATATTTGGGACTGTGTGTCCAGGTTCTCAGTGTGTGTTTTGCACTTATGGGTCTCATTCCCTGACCAAGACTATGAGATGAAATCTAAAGATGAAACTTACTTTTCTTCTGCTTTCCTGTTACCTGAAGGGATAACAATCTAAACTCTTGCCCTCATCTGGGTTATTTCTTCTCTTAGTGACTGCAGGTGTGGGCTGCTGTGGTAAGATGTAGGACTGTCCTGAAGTATCCATACCGGAATTCCTTACAGACTCAAAAGCCTGTGCTGCAGACTAACTCAAGAAGGTTGCTGTGAATCAGCACTGCCTATCTCCAGACGGCATTTCTGTAGCAGACCCTTTCTCTCACCAGGCTGCATAGCTAGGAACACTTTATGTACAAGGATCTCTGTTGACACAGTTTTTGCCAGCACATTTCTTTTTTTTTCAGAAGAGGGAAATACTACTAATTTAATGTCTGCAGCCAGGTCTAACCCACTGAAATATTCGGGACATTGACCTTAACATATCTGTCTGTACTCTAAGGCTTGTAGACACAAACAGGTTCCAGGGTCATTCTCCATAAGCATGTTGGCAAGATAATGCTGTTACTTTCCCACACCAGCAAATTAGTCTTACATTAGCTGTCCTTGCTTATAGTCAAACGCTTTCTGTGCAATTGAAACAAAATGTTTGAGGTCAGAAAGGGACTTTTTTTCTTTTTTTCTTACTTGCCACTAGATCTGATTGTGACCAGATAGAAAAGGCACCTTAGATAGAAAAGGTACCAAAATATTCCATTTCTGTAGTTTTGTTTAGACTGTTCACTACCCACAACCATGGGAGTGAAAGTTTTTGAGGGCGAGTCTCTCGTAGTTTACATTTCCAGTGTTTGTCACAGGCTGCATTCACAACTGGGGATATTCAAGGTAATATAGACAGTTTCATGAGCTCACCTTCCAACATATGGTTTAACTTTCTCCTGCTGCATACTGGGGTGGGGTAATGCAGTGTGGGGGATGACAGGAACGCTTCCTCATTGAAATGTAAATGGGATTTATGACTGATATTACTTCTCTTACTGTGCTCAGTAAAGCTTAGAGAACATGCTAGCATATATAAGAATAGCTTCCCCCATGATTTATTTCAGCTGCTTTCTACAGATACTTCCTGTTGAGACAACTTCCAGCCCTTTCTTTAATTTAGCTCTCCACAGCAACTCATCTTTGGCTTGGAAGCCTAGAAACATTATATATATTAAGTCAGTTACAGTCAATTTTCTCATTTAACAGACTCCTAATTTTTTTCCAGTGGTGGTTTGGATTCAGTGTACAGGACCAAGGTCAACTGACAAAAGGTTCGCTTACCGCACATGCCTTTAGCAGAATCTTAGGGTGTCTACCAGACACCTGACTAATGATTTGGCTCTGGCTCCATCTTAGCAAATCTAACTGTTAGATATACTGTTGAGATACTTCTGCTGAGCAGCAATCCTGATCATAGCTTTAAACAGGCCCCAAAGTACACCTGAATGATGATCATAATTTCAAGTTAGCATGAACAACAGTTTCTCTTTGCCTCTCCCCCAGTTCCAGACTATGGCTTTTACACATATTTTGTTGTTGTTATCTCGGAAGTTATTTTGGAAACTATGAATACAATCTACTATGGATAAAAAAAAAAGCCAACTTAGCATGCAGGAACCACAAGAACCATTAAAGCTGGATCTTTCCTGTCTTTTTTGAGACTTTTCTTCACAGGCAGCTAATGATGAAAGGGTTTTGGGTACAACAACCAAAAGCTCTGCTATCCTCTCATCAGTCTGTAAAAGTAATTGACACACTGCCAGAATATGCCAGCAAAGGCCAGTTACCAGCTGAGTGAGCATGCTGGGTGATCTCTCTCACAAGTACATTTTGCTAATATTTGTTAGTTTCTTGTTCTACTAAAGCTTTCTTATATTTATAAGTTAAAATTTAGGAGTCTTTATTAGCCACTAGTCAAGTCCAGTCCTTCACAAGCAGTGACAGCTCTTGGGTGCTCATGCGTGTCACGCAGTCTGCACATTGCCAGGCTCAGCAAGACAGCTTGAAATAATTTGGTATGTTGGGAAGCTAAACTTAGATTTCTGTACTCTCGCAGCTAGACTCCTTCTTGCCTGTTAGATAATTTGGTATCTTTATATTCCAGTGAAGTACGTGCAGCATAAACATACCCACTGACTCCAGGCTCATTTCCATGATTAGCACGTTTCTTCTGAGGCAAAAAGTGCTTTTGACATCTTGAAGCTGCTGCAAGTAGTTTTCAGAAATCAAAGGATTATCTGGATAGTGCAGCAACCCCAAGTAGAATAGAACCCCTGCCATTACGTCTTGAGGAGAAACAACATCTTGACAACACAATGCGATACTAAAGATATGGCACCACCTATGGGAGAAGGGTCTGTCTGCACTGCTTGCTCCAATATGCTGCACTTCTGGACACCTTCCATAAAGTCAATGGCAGAAGCAGCAACTTATCTCCCTGCTACCTAACAAGGGAAAGAGAAAAGTTGTAGTCTACTGGATACATAAAAAAATCTGTTAAAACATAACAAAATTTATAGATATTTTCATATTCCTAAAGAAAATCTCTTCAAAAAAGGGACATTGTACTTAGTCTACAACAGAGCATGAACAGGGAGAAAAATATTATTAACATTTTATGCTTGTTTCTTTTACAAAGTCACTATAGTCATTTTTCTCAAGGTCTATATGCAGGCTTTTCCAGTTCACAGAGCCAGACTCTGGAGGCTGGCCACTCTAGGTGTGAACTGAACCCATACGTCAAAAGATGTCAGGAAAGTAAAACTTTGAAATAATAATTCTCAAAGCAACAATAAAAAAAGCCAGAACAAAAAACTATATACAATTTGGAATGAAATCAGTTAAAGTGAAAATGTGGTGATACTAGAAACAATATTGTTCTCCCAATCAATTCTATGTAAAACTGTTTTCCAATGTACTAGGAGTTGCTGGCAAGGTGGGTGGAGAGGCTGCAGGGGTGGCTTCTACAAGAAGATACCAGAAGCTGGCCTGTGCCAGACACAGCCAGTTCTAGCCAGCTCCAGCACAGCCACTGCAGGACACAGCTGAGCCCATCAGCCAAGCTGGCAGTGCCTTTGTGAAAACATATTTAAGAAAGGGGAAAAAAGACAGATAGGCAGAGGAGGGGGAACAAAAAGGAGTGGAAACAGCAGTGTGAACATCAAGGTCAAAGAAGAAGGAGGAGGTGCTCCAGGCACCCTGCAGCCTCTGGGAGAGGATCACGATGGAGCAGGTATTTCCCTGCAGCCCATGGAGGACCATGCTGGAGCAGATATCCGCACTGCAGCCTCTGGAGGACCCCACACCACACAGGTGAATACTTCCTGAAGGAAACTGCAGCCTGTGGAGACCCTACGCTGCAGCAGGTTGTCCTGAAGGAACTGCAGCCTGTGGGAGGGACCCATGCTGGAGCAGAGGACAAGTGTGAGGAGGAATGAGTAGGAGAGGCAAACTGTTATGAACTGACCACAACTCCCATTCCGCATCCACCTGTGCCATGCATCAGGGAGGATGCAGAAGAGCGTTGAATGAAGGAGTGAAGTTGAGCTTGTTAAAAAGTGGGTGTGGGGGAAGGCATTGTTTTAATTTGTTTTTGTTTTTCCCAATCCAAATCTATTTTAACTGCAATATCTTAAATTCATTTTCCACAAGCATAGTATGTTTTGCCTGTGATGGTATATGGTAAGGGATATTCCTGTTTTTATCTCAACCCACAAGCTTTTTCACCCTATTTTGTTCCCCTGCCCTGTTGAGGAGGAGGAGTAAGAGAGCAGCTGAGTGGGCATCAAGCTGCAGTCCAAGGTCAACTCACCGCATCTAATCAACTCACTGCAATATATTTTTGCATGCGCAAACCACACCTGTAGTCATTAAAAAATGACATTCAGGCTTCAGGGACCAGGCTGTACCTGTTCCTTCCAGGACTATTCAAGGAAAAGCCTTGTTCCTTGCACAGGAATACACAGCAACATACCTCAAACTTCTGTAAACCTTCCTTCCTCTGAAGTGTGTCCTGCTACCTGGCAGCACCCCACAAGGGACTGGCCACCTCGAACAATGGATGCCAGAGACTATCAAAGCTGCCATGTGATTTCCTGAGATTTAATTAGATGATGTGGGAGCAGAGTGCACATGATACCCATGAGGACTGGAAAGTTACTACAATAACAGTGTTTCTTTGTCTGTAGAGAAAAGTATAAGTTCTGGAAAAAGGAAGTATGTATCAACATTTTTTTTTTTGTTTTAATTTAATGTGGTCACAACAAGTTTAGTATCTTCTCATTTTTTTTAGTGAAACATGCACAAAATTTTATACCTAAGTAATGTGTTTCATAGATACATATATTTAAAGTGAGAGAGAATGATAATAATTAGTGTACAAAAAAAACCACAGAGCTTTGCTTCACGAACATGGAGTGAATCCCATACTTGTGTTACAACAGGTGCATAGTGATTCAAAAGTTTCAAATAAGAGAGAAAAACATTCTTCCAAGGGATATTAACCTTCATTTTAAGAATGCACTTTTTTTCCAGCCTGACTTTATCTACCTTTGGTATTCAGCCAATGATTTGGCTGAAGTTCTGCAGAGTTCACACAACTTGAGTGTAACGTTTCATGGATCCTTCAGAATTTTAAAGGCAAAGGTTTCTAGGACATCACTTTGTTCACTTAGAAGCCCTCAATAGCTTTGAAATAGCATGTCAGGGCATCCTGAGAGATATGTAAGCTATCATTGACTGTCAAGACGCAATGATGCTTCAGAGATCAGGGTATTAATCTATAAAGAAGATTCAATCCTTAGTAGCATTTCCAATTGTTTTTAAATGAATAGAACACTCATGTGTCCAGCTATGTAAAGACTAAACACTGGAAGAGAAACACTTTGAAAGTCCCATTACATATAGCCTTCAGAATGAGTGCTTAAAGCATTTTCCTGATAGCTCTAAGGCTCTTTATCATCTGTGTGGCTAAATTAACATCCATAGAAATGCCAAAAGCATGGGCAAAGCAAGTTTAAAACAAATATTAAATACCTGCAGACAATTTTCATCAGCCTGAAACGAGCTGGTGAAAGATATATGTTGTTACTATTAACCGAGCTTTCTGATGTGTTTTCTACCAGTCTCCCACAAGCAAAACAGCTTGAAGTGACCATCCTGGCTGCAATGTGATGGCACAGTCAGGAATAGTATCTAGCTCATCCAAATTTTCTATCTCTTCCAAGTACTTTTTCAAGAGATGCTGAATATCCTAAAATACACGTAGCAGTATCACACTTGCTCTAGAAATATCTTATTAAATCTTGGAAAAGGAGGGGTTAAATCAATATTTCAAATATAGCAGAGATTTTTTCTCAGATAGTGTACTAGCAGCAGCCAGTATGCAACACAGAGAGGACTAGAAGCCAAGACATATTTTGCCATGAAAAATATCTGAAATACCTTGTACTATGTCTTATCACAAATCAATAGCATGGGACCAGATCACTGGCAAGGAAACACTGACTCCATGCAGAAGGATAGCATGAGGCCATTACTCCCCTTAAATCTCCTTAAGCCATAACATTAGGATTGGTTTTCAGTAGTTTGCTGGTTTGTATTGGCTTTCAGAAAGGGGATAAATTTCTCCTTCATTAAGCAACTGATGTTTCTCTCACTTACACATTAGTGCAAGTTATTCTGAAGTTAGTACATTATATGACATAATTCATCTAAGAAATATTATATACATAACATTTTTTTGTGTTCACCTTTCTAAGCTTTTCTAAGCTTTTCAACTCTGAAGAGATGCTGAGGATAATGCCTGATATGGTGCTTTGGGACAAAAGGCAATTAGCATCACTCTGAAAAGGAAATCGATTTAGCATTTGTGCAATTCTTAGCAAAGGGAAAACTGGAACTGTTAGCTTTGTCTGGTACATGATGCTGTTTAAGTTTCCCCTGGATCAAACTGAGATATTATAATTCTCGCTCTCTTTGTTATGTTTTTTCACTTTGACAGACTTCAAATACTTTTTCACAATAATTTGTTAAATAGACTTTTTTTTCTGTTAGGGGAAAGCCAATCACTAACCTCCTCGCCTCCCTCCCAAAAGAAAATCCATATATTCACCTACTGTGCAGATAACGTAAATGGAAGCAAAATCTAACCGATCTGAATAATATTCAGTGTATTCTGGGCAGTCTAGAGATTAATTCTGGTTCTAGTTCTAGTTCATGCCCAGTTTTGGATTATTTTAGATATCATGTTTATATCTTTCTCTTCAATATTAGTTATAAGGCTATTTGTTATTAGTTAGGAAGCTCTCCAGCTATATCTTTACCTATCTCTGATATATCTAGATATATCCACATGATATCCATTGGTAAATATTATGTACCTCTGTACAGTTTATATGTGCAGTATATTTAGATTTATGTACCACATATAGACACATAAACTGGCATAATTTGAAGACTCCAAATAAAACAATGATTCAACATTTCCTTTGAAAAGTTTTTCATTATTTAACTGTGGTTTATGTCAAAAATTGGACCCATTGCAAGATTAAATTAGTCTAATTTCAATTTCTGATATTTCTCTAGAAGATTGAGAAATCTTCTTCCTTATTTCATGCTCTCAAACATTTTTTTTTCATGTGCAAGTACCCATAGGTAGTGACCGAGTTACTTCAACCTTCTTCCAATATTCTGAGCTGATCAGTCTCTCAAAGTCTTAATATCCTACTGGTTGATTAGGTTATTAATTGACTCTGGGACCATTTTGTTCCCCTCCTTTCAATTTCCTTTAGTAGCTCTGTTCTCCAGGAGGTCTGAGCCACAGAACAGAGCATAGGCTTTCAACAGTGGTCTTACTAGTGATGTTCACAGTCGTATGATCCCTTCAATATGTCTGTTGTGTATCTTCCTTCTCCTACAACCATGGATCAAAAGAAGGCTCAAAGCTGAAACTGGACAGTGAGATCTCGTAAAAAAGCTGTTCTCTCTACTGATTACTATGCTATCTTCTGAATCACTGTTTTTCAGGACAGTCATTCTCCAATTCTATAAGTATAGTCTTGTTTCTGATTCCCAAATACACTTTTCTGTATTAAAACATATTTAGTTGGATGTGATAATTTTGACCAAATTATTCAGATCGACCTGTGATTGTAATCTTTCCTACTCAGTATTTACTACCCTCACATCTCTGTGCAAAGACTGGGAAAACTTAGCCAGTCACTGGTAACCCAGCCAGCTAATACTACATTTCGTCATTCAGAGAATTCATGATGCTGTCAAACATGACCAGGGCAAGGACAAATGTTTGGTAAGTGCTGCTAAGCATTTCTTCACTCATTCTTTCCTGATTTTCATATCCATCTAAATGACAGCTTTTAATGCACTTCAAAGATACTCAAAGATGTCTCAAAGATACTAAATTCTGTTAAGCTAAGGGAAGCCAACAGATAGAGATGGGTCCAAAGAAGTGTTCCCATTGAAAATAAAGCAGACTTCAGGCATTTTTATGCCTTCAGGCATTTTTATTCCAAGAACCAAGGACCAATTAGTAAGCAAATGTGTGTCTGGCAGCTGGCAATCCACACAGATATATCTTTGAACTAACATCAGCAGATACTGCCTCTTATCCAGCCAAACCCAGAGTCAGGAGAGAAAACTGGGAACATGGCAAGGAGTGAATAGTACAGTGTGGCAGTTCAGGGGATCTGAGTTAAAAATGGAGATATTCTGAGGGCAGTGGTTAAGGACATAATGAGTGTAAGAGGTACTGTGCGAGAAGACTATGAGGATGGTATATGTTTATTACTACAGTAGGGACAGAAAGAAACCAGTAAGAAATGTGCCTTCATTATTTTTGCTGCTTGAAGAACCTATGAAATTTAATTAATAGGCACCCTGCCCTTCTGGAATTCACCTGCTCCTCCAAAATTTTGTTAGCAATGAATGCTTCTGTCTATATACAGCTAGGATCCCAGAAGCTGAAGACAGTATAGCTCAGGCTGGAAATAAAAAAAAAAAAAAAAAAAAGGCCTTATAACTGGAACTCAAAGACTCTCAGCTGATTAAAAACATAGCTATTAGGAAATAGCGTTCATAGAAAGCCCTCAGAACCATGCCACAAACATCCTGCCAAACAAAGAATCAGAACCAACAATATGACAATCAAACATCATGTTTCAAGATTTGAAAGGTAATATGGAAATACAGTCTGTATGCTTATGGATTGTCTCTAAAATTTTTAATGTTAAGATACCACAATAAGCTGTATTTTGAGATACTACCATTTAATTTGAACTCTAGGCATTTCATAGCATGACTATATCCTACTGATTTTAGCATTTTTCTGTTTCTGTTGCTGACTATTTTGGAACAATATATTACAGACATTGATAATAGCTTAGGAATAAATGCAGCACTCTTACAATAACATAATGTACTTAAATTATTATGATTTACTTTCAATTTTAACGTGATTTGGCAGGCAGGACACAGAGAGATTGTTTTATTTAGGATATGAACAACTTATGAACACAAGCTTAGATTTGTTACCTCATTCTGTTTCTGAAAAGTAAGGTCTATCGAGGTGCTGGAGTGTGAGTCAATTTTTGCTTCCTCAGATACTCAATGCCTTCTCCTCTGCCTCCTCCCACAAAATAACCTCCGTTATTCCTTAAACATCTCATTCACTTTGGGTTATGCAGCTTTTCCTTCGAGTCTTCCTGCCCCTAGAAGACTTCAACATCGCCTGCCTTCCATGTGTTCCCTGAGACACCTCCCTTTCCTGTTTGTCACCTTATCTACAAGACTTTCCGTCAACTCTTTTCCCAATGCTCCTCATATTTCTAGCTTTTCCAGTTTTCCTAGCTCCTTATATTTGTTTTCTGTAGATGTACTCCAGACCACCAGGCCCATCCTCCCTTTGCATGCCCACTTCATTTGGTTGTCCCAGTGTTAGGACAAGGTGCCCAGGCCTGTGCTTTTAGGTACAATCCCTTGATAGTCAGGGCCTTGAGAAGATAGCTTTTGGGTTCAGGAATGTGTCATGGTCCACCATAACACCTAGACAGCTATCATTTCATTCACATTTCTCTCAGCAGCAGGCTGTCCCAGCAACACACTGCTCTGGTGTCCTGCCTGCATGTAGACACAGACAGTCGTACCTGTTTGTTTTTCATCAGGCATTCCTCCCAAATCAGCTTGTTGGCTTGCCTTAATCATCCAGCTCTTTCAAAATCCTGTTAAAGAACTGCTACTTTTTCTTTTTAAAAAGATCCTCCTACAGTTCCATAGGAAACTATTATTCATGTTAATTTTAAAGAAAGTGTTAGTTTTATTAACTGCTTCATATTTTAATATGAAATGTCCTACTGAAGACAAAGGTCTGCTTGTGTAACTACCAAGTAGTGGTCACTGCTTCCTACTTTTTTGAAAGTATCTCTCACTATTTAGTGTGTTTCAGTTCACTTTCTTCTCTTCTGACTAACGCTCCTACTTGCTGAATTATGTCATTAGAATAACCCCTGCCCTGTACCTCTATTCATTTTTATTACCTCTCTTTCTCATAATGAGGTGAGAAAAACCCGAAAGCAATACTCAAGTAATCAAGGTAAAGTTCTGCAGAATGGAGGAATATATTTGTAATTATTTGCTGACAGATATTGTATTTTTTGTCTGCATTTAAATCATTTATAGTATTCACAGAGTATCTAGATCCATAAATTCATAATTTAGCAATAAAATAGATAAAGTTATAGGCATGATCTCAACATACCCTATTCTCAGTAAAATTATAACAGTTCATAAACTACATCTCAGAGGCTTATAGGATATCTGAGTGATGTTTGTGCAAAAGGTGTGTGCCAATATCCAGTTAGTAAAACAGATTATTTCTGTTCCCAGTATGATTCCCTATCTGAGCTGAAAAGGTGACAAAATTTCCCATTATAGCACCATTGTATTTCTGTAAGCTCTTCAAGCTAAGCAACATATTATCTCCCAGAACGTGCGTGTTCCTGTGAATGGGACATTTTAACAATGCTTTGCAGGTCTAAAACTTTTTCTCAAAATATTTTAGTACTCTTTATAGACAATACATTATTCTCAAAATAGCTCATGAAGCATGTCAGTATGACATCCATCTTCCTGATGGGTGAACGAAGGAAAGAGGATCTGAATGGTTTGCCTGAAATATCAGCATACAAAGCCTTTTCAAGAGGAGGAACCCAGGGGGTTTTAAAGTAGAGTCTACTACCCTAACCACAAGTGTCATGCCTTCAAGGGCACCTTGAAGTTTGTGGTAGACTCCTTGGCCAAACTTTCAGACAACAAATGAGCTGCCTTCATTGGTACAGTGCTTATCAGTAGACTCGAGCACCATTGTCCATGAACCAGCACTACGATCTGTGCCCACACTGCAAAATCTAGCGTGTCAGCATAGACTTGGATCTTTGGAAACCTGTTTTCTAGGCAATTAGATTACCAAAAAGACAAACAACTTATATATTTAGGAAGCTACTGCCAGCTGAGTCCCACACAATCTACCAAAAGAAATTGGACTTTGAAAATAGGTCAAAGCAAGAAGGAGAAAATGTTTTCAAATAAGCCTTCAACAGTAGTGGGTAATGACAGGGATTTCATTCTTACAAGTCCAATTCCCCTGGCTAGAACAATTACAATTCAGAAAGACCAAAATTAGCTGTTCTCAAGAGCTATATAAATACAACCAATTTATCAGATTATCAGCTTTCTATGTTCTGTATCAGGAAGAGAGTTGTTTATCTCCTTATAACTGCATGTAAAGTTCTGTGCCTGTGCTCACCTGAGACAGTGTTTAACCACTATCGTATGAAGATGCTGAGAAGGATGACCACAAACATTGGCACACCTTTGGGTGCGCAAGAAAGATACTTGGATCTTTTCCAACCTTAGATGCCATTCACAAGATTATCAGAGAGGTGATAGATTTGGTCAAGACGTCACGTTTCTGCAAAGAAACCTCTAATGTTTTTCATGCATGGCAATAACTGTTACATGAATGAATTCTTCTTAGGTTAATTTCACAGAAGTGTAAAAATTCAATAGTTTTCCTAATCTGAAAGAGATTTGAGGACCAAGTATGCTATGGATCAGCTGTGGAATTTGGTTTGCTAAATCCTTATGGGCCTTTCAAAAATGTCTTCTCAGATATACTTGGTGTGATCTGAATTTATTATTTCTGGTCAGTGGCACATTCCACTACAGTCAGATGTGGTACTTGTGTACCATAGGATATATACACTGCCTATATAATATCCATACTGTTTAATTATCAAGTTAATAGCAGCGCTGACTAAATGAGGATATTGGCTTAAATCCATATTTTCTGAGATATTAAACATGAAGGGGGAGCAAAGATTTGCTACTTGTCTTTAAAAAATTCTTTTGCATTTTTAGAACTGAAATTAAGCTGCAATTTTATTAGTGTATTGGTAAGTAGAATATTAGTAAATTTCCCTAACTCTATCAAAGCTAATGTACGCTATATCACCAACCTGAACAGAATTACTACTGTATGGTAATAATGTCCTCAAAATAGAAGTCTATAATGTGAGCACTTAAGCTCACCTAATGAATGCCAGACTATCATACAATTATTACTCTGCACCATGTATAATTACAGAAACTGGAGAATATTCTAGACTTGCAGTTTCTTTATTGTTGGACTGTTTGGTAAATTTGACTGGCAGCTTCTCTGTTAAATTTTTTTAGCCAGCAGGGAATCAAGCTGTGCAGTCACTTTGAATGACAGCTAAAGAAAACTGACTAATAAGCTAATAGCCCACACGGCATTTTAAAGATGCAAACGTGATCCAGAAAAAGGCATTGAAGTAGCCAATTTGTATAATGAATGACTTTATAAGGCATGCACGATAACAGAACTGAGGAAGAATGGGATGCCAATCCAGGTGGGCTGCATGCAGCAGGTATCCACAGCACAGCACAGGACGCCTTTACATCCCCAAAGGCAAACACTACATACCTTGGCTAAAATGCCAATTAATTATTCAAATTGTTAATAAGATTAGTTTGCACACTTTCAGTTTCCTGGGATGAAGTTAATCAAAGCACCCTTTGCCCCTTTGAAGGCAAATGCTTTAATAATCACATGTATTTGTCATAGGAAGTGTAGGTCCTTGGCCCACAGGACTGCTGGAGAGAGGAACAAGGGAGTTTGCCAATGCGTTAACCTGGTATAAATTAAAGCAGCTTGAAGGTGGCTGTCATTTGCCTTTGCTGCCGACAGTGTTAAAGGACTATTGATTCAGTTGATGAGCTCTGGAGGAGTGTAGTCACGTCGCTTTTCCCCTGGCCATGCTCTTTGCATGGGGAGGAACAGCTACTCGCCTTCCACAGCGTCAGGGGATTGTTACACACTGGAAAGCTCTCCTGCGGTCACTGGCTGTGAATTAAGGGCTGCTCTGTGGTGGGAGTGATTGCATGTGTTTCGGAAATAGGTCAGCCTGCCAAGCGATTCAAGGTTCTTCCCTCAGTTATAAAGCATCAAAGCCACAGAAAACCACATAAGCTAAATGTTTGAGAGAGAAGAGGGTGAGAGAGGGAGGAATGAAAGGCTAGCAAAGGTTTAATGGGTTGTAAGCAACTAGAAAGCACCTGTGATCCTTTCTATGAGGAAAAAATAAGGCTCTTCAGAACTGCTTTCAGCACACAGTCACAAGAGAAGAAAAGGTACAGCAAAGGAACATAAAGAGCTGTTTCTTAATTCAATTTTCTTTCTTGTGTTGACTGTTCTTGCCAATATTTCACCTTAGGAATAAAAATGTTTACTTTTGTTTGCTGAATGGTGACCCATGGTACAACAGGATGCAAGAAGAACACAGCGCATAGCACAGTAGGATTTGAATTATATTAAACCCATCAGAAGAAAGATTTTAGTTGAAATTTATGGAAAGTCCTGATTCCAGTTTCAAAACTAATTTAAATTTGGATCTTTGGTAGTACTTAGGTACTTAACCCCCAAACGTCAGTGGGACTCAGATATTAAAACACTTCAGATGAAATCCTATGCACCAAGATCTCCACGTTTAAAAATAACATAAAGTTTGCTGTAAGACCCCTACTACATCTCAGAATAAACCCTTACGTTGAATCCTCGGTGCCAGTTCAAGTTTGGAAGCTTTTTTTCAACTTCTGAGTATAACATTAACCATTGCCAGTCACTCTTCCTCCTCCCTGCATTGTGTCTAGGAATTACACAGTTATGCAGACCTCAGTCAGACTCAGGATGTCCAAAATTAACAACCTCACAGCACTTTTTTCTTGTTATTCAAGTCTTTATATTTTGTGGAAGAGATCTGCACTGCAAATATGAAGCACCTGTGAGACTCTCTAGATATGAAATAAATGGAAAAGGCTACCTTACATTGCTTGGGCTGATCAGAGGTTAGTTCGTGGTTGCCCCTATCAGGGTTGACATTTTCTAGAATCTTAAGTGTAACTGACATATTCTAAATTTGTGATTTAACTATGATTTAGATTCTTCTCATTTTTTCATTGTTTTTACCATGAATCTCAAAACTGTCTTAAAATATGATTACTGATCTAAGGCTAGCATCTAGCAAGGATTTCCTAACGTAGCATTAATTTCTGTCCTTGCTTATACCACTTCAGAAAATATATTAGCAATGGGCACTTCTTTACATGAAGACATGTCTGTGGCTTGTGCAGAGACAAAACCAGATTCACTGTCTCAAGCTTTTCCTGCAAAGGAGACTGATTACACTTTTTGAACTGAGAAGACCAAATAGGACATCTTGAGGGCACATTGGCCTTGGTACCTTGCTGAGGGTATATGCACTACCCTTGGAAATATTGCACTTTCCCCAAGGCTTGTACTATGTTTTTGATGATAGTTTTCTTCTGCTAACTTTTAAATGTTTGGCCTTGCTCTGCTGTTTCCATGGGGAAGATGAAAAGGCTCTATCACCTAACATCCCTGTATATTCTTTTCTGCTTTTGGTCAGTCATGCACCCATGAACTTGCATTTCCTCTGTGCTGAAGCTCCTATTAAAACAAAAAAGAAGTAAATGAAAATTTCAAGGTAAGGTAAAAGCACCATTTGAACCACCTTCCAGGAGGGAGAACGCATTGTAGTTCAGTGTATTACATTTCTACAGCAAAAGTCCTTTGACAAATTGCTAATTCTTTGCAACGGTCTACGGATTTCACTAAAACTTGCAAAGTGAGTGTGAATGGATGTAAGGACCCTTTCCAACTGCTGAAGACCTGAGCACAATCACACAAGAATTTGCTCTACTTGCCATCAAGTGCGCTAGTGCTGCATGCTAACTAGTCACAGGGTAACATGACCTACCAGGAAATCCAGGCCAGTGCAAAGAGGGACTCATTTGCCATGTATTCAAAGCACAGTGTAAGTCTCATTCTGGCAAATCCTCCCAGGGTCATTTTGCCCAAATCATAACGTAATCCCCCATCTGACCAGGTATATTACTGGCACAGGTATTGGATATAGAAAAAAACAAGTAGACATGGCCAGTTCTTCTTCTGAATTGAGTACAGAGGAACAGAAGAAGAAGCAGTATATAAACTGCTTCACTAATGTGCAGCCAGCTGAAACATCAAATGACAAACTCAGAAAACAAATAAAATCCTACCCATGATTCTGACAGAGATAAAATTACTGTTGCTCACTTACTGTTTGTGATTATCTTCTGCAATCCGAAGGAACACTGTATCATAATTTTTTTTTTTTTAATTTTGGTTTTTACTCAGAAAAAAATTCAGAAGGTGTAGAACATACTTCAAGAATTTTCAAGGTTAATTGTCAAATCCTACATGACACTATGTCAACTTCTCTGTGGTAAATATAGCCTTCTGATCAGCAGACTGTCAACTGTATTTATTTATAAATCAGTGTTCCTAAAACACATCTGAAGGCTACACTTAGAGGTTGTTCCACAACACCGCAGTGCTGCAAAAACTGGTCACATATGGAGGCAAACAGTTTTGAAAGGTTAACCTTCCTCAGCTGTGATGTGCTCTGACACCCTGTGGATGCCAACTGGCTGCAGACAATGAGACAATGCCAATGAGGAGGAGCTGTGAGTATGTCAGGAAAGGAGACAGCTGTTTATTTGGATGAACATTTACAACTTAAAATACTGGGATGGAAAATCTGCTGGGTATTGTAAGAAGGTCAGTGAGATGGATGTTGAGACCTGGAGTAGGCTCACGACTGACTTATCCTGAGTGCATTTTATGCCTCAGATCATGAATATTTATTCTAAGTAATCAATTATTTATGTTTGATAGTAATTACATTTATCATAAATATATTTAAAATACAGTATTAGTTAAAAATGTAAGGCATCTAGCATAGTCAGCCTAAAAAAGCATGCAAAAATTCTCCAAAAATTTTCAAGGTCTAATTCAGCACAGACTTAAACTAAACGTATCTCTCACAGTCACGTGTCCTGAGAGGATCTCCTGAGCAAATATGAGCTGAGTGTCAGTAAATCCAGCTTGTGTTGCACTCCTCTTCCAGCTAATAAAGCCTACACTGTCAAACAACCCTCTCAATGAAAATCTCAATATTTATGGTTGAGCCTCAAACATCCCTGTAAAGTATTACTATGTCTCTGCTCTCATTTTCTAAATTAAATACTGAGATGTAGGTAGACTCCTTTAAGAAATGTAGCTTATTGAAGTAATTTCTTTGGTACTGCAAGCACTGATGAACCATCAGTTCATCCCACTTTCTCCATGTAGCCTAGATTAGATATTTTTAGAAATGAAATGCAATCTGACTCAAGTCTTTCTACTTAGTTTAAGGTGTCTAGGTAAAACTTAAAGGATAGTGATATACAGGCAGTTGGACCTTAATTTCTATGAAAATACAGTGGTCTAAACCAACAGAATGACTTTTGGGAAAAGTTGAAAGATGAATCCATTTCCCTTCCTTTACTAAAAGGCTCTATTTTCTCTTACTAAAAAGAACAGATAATCCTGGGATCATGAATATTTTACACAAAGCACCATACTTTTCCCCTTAAACCCACTGATAAATCTTCAAATGCATGCAGTGCCCTGGTATTTCAGAAAATGTGTTCCATGAAGACATAAAGATAAAAACAAAATGAATGAAAGAAAACAAGCTGCCAATACGTTATAACTCACACTACCAGCCACACGTAGTCCAAGGCAAAAATACATAGCTTTGTTAATCTTCAGTGAACGAAAGAGGAAAAGCTGTAGGGCAGTGTTTACGTATCCTTTTTCATGGCAGATAGCATTGTCCTGTTCCCACAGCAGCAGCACTCGTCAGGGTCCATATGCTCTCCTTAATGACATTTAATAATCTTGAGGATATACAATATTCTTTTTCACAGAAATGTGCTGTGATGGTTACAAAAGTACAATTCAAAGAGGCAAACAACCTGTCCGTGTTACGTTAACTCTCTGCAGAACTAGTTTTTTCAGCTTGCTTGTTATATAGATGTAATAGTAGTAGTACATGATCATTAAAGGCTGATGAAAAAAAGCTATTCACTCACATTTCAAACTACATGCTTTTTTCATTGCAGTGTTTTGTAAACAGTCTAAAAATAAAAAGTCAAAAAGAAGCCTTGGAAGAAAATATTGCCCTTAGTGGTTACTCAAAGAGAAATTAAATACAAAAGAAAGACATCATGCCTCATGTAGACCAAAACAGAGGAACCGTCTACTAGCATTCAGGCAGATGTAGTACCAGTGAAGCTGGTACATCTTTAGTGCCTTCTTTTTAGACAACTGAGTATGGTGCATGATCCTATGTTGCAGGATATGACTGAAGCTGTGAGCTCTGCACCATCATTTCCCTGTGTTCATGCCCCCCACCAGCCCCTCTGGCAGGCTATACTGGCTCACCCTACTTTATGTGAGTGTGACTGACTCCATGGTGGTCTTGAGGGGGCATCCTCAAAGATAAGGGTCCTGACAAGGTTGTTAAGATTAGGATAAGTTTCAGAAGGCTGTTGCAATTTCTGCAGGAGTCCACACCATCCTTTAGGCAGGAGAGTTAGGGTAATAGAACCCTAGCCTTGCTATTGAGGCAATAACCATTGAAGTCCTAAAGCAGTGGATGTTTGCTTATTTAGTTAATCTAAGTATCAGAAACCTATAGTATTTCGGTAGCTGATTTAACAGACACAGATCTTAAAATTTTCTACTTTGTCAGTCTTTTAAAAATACCTGATTACCTGAAAAGAACAGTAGTGATGACTCATTATTTTTTATTAATAGCAAAGAAAAGCAAAAAAAAACCAAACCAAAACAAAACAAAAACAAAAACAAAAAACCTGCTGTCATACATAACTACAAATGAGGAATGATTAGGAACATAGGAGTTGCCACACTGGCTCAGGCAAAGGTGCATGGAGCCTTGTCACTCTGGCAGTGACCCAGATCAGTCACCCAGGAAAAACTACACAAACCAGATGGCCATGCTCTTCTCTTTAAATCCCCAAATGTGGATTTATGCTTTAGCAGCCTTCGAGTCTTTTCTCTTCCATGGCTGCACCCGACTTCCCTTTAGACTTGCATAACATTTATTACCCAGAATATTATCCAGCAAGGAGCTCTGCACCTTAAGCACAACCTCTATGAAAAGCCACATCTGTTTATTCATTATGAACCTATCACCTGCTAACTTCCCTTCTTAGCCATCAGTCCTTGTACCGAAAGAAACTGCAAACCCCTGGTCACTCCTTTTTGCATTACCAAGTTTTTATATATTCGATATAAATAATTTCAGCTTTCAGTTTTCAGAAAAGGCTGAAAACATGAATGAAATGTCTTCAGTGTAATAACATATCTGTTTTTGCCCTCTGTAGAAGAAAAAAGGATCCTCCACCAGGATGAAGAAGACACTGCAGAGCCAAATCAGGCACTGTAGGGTTGACTCTTCCCTGGCAGAGGATGGACAAATGCCAACACATGGATTTTCCTGCTGTGTAGTGTGCCGTTCCAGTCAGAAAGATAAGGGAGAAAATGATACAGCTGTGCAGTGAACTTTTTAAAGTTTACTTTTTAAACCAAAATGTCTGCGTGTCCATAATGTAATACTTTTTTTCTATGTAGTTAGTAATCTTCATTATTATACACTGGAATCAGCAGTGAAATACTTAACACTGATCTCATTTCAATAGCTGTCACTAAACACCTGACAACACATTGATGCAAAGGAGATATTTCACAGTGCTCAGCATCATTTATTCAGACTTTAGGCAAACACATGCACTTTCTTGATCTGGAGCTGTTTAAATTCACTTTGTAATTATAGGGATTAGGAACTTTAGAAATAACTAAACTGAGATTCTGGGGAACAAAATGTCAGTGTCAAACAAGAGCAAGAGCAAGTTGACTTCCAGCTCGTCTTAATTCAGCTTCTGGCAGGAGCAGCAGAGGTCTTAATGTGAGATTTTGCTTATTTTACTCTTAGTTTCCGAGTATGTACCATTCTCACAGCGTACACTGACATGTAAGATATATCCTGTTGATGAGGGAAGATACTGGAAGAGAATCAGATCTCTCTAAGTCAGTAGACCCTCATATATTTCTTATAGACAAAAGAAATAAAATGATAAAATGAAAGCCTGCAACATGTCAGTTGCTCAGTATTGCTCAGTATCTCTGTTTAAGAGCCAATGAAGTTTCAAGCATCAGGCCTGCTGATGTCACTTACAGGAAGAATCGAAGAAGTTATGAAAACAGTTAAAAAGAAACATGTAATTTGAACATGTACCTTTGCAAAAGGCTTGCATGGAAGGCAAAATGAAGCTATTAAACCTGCTTACCAGGACTTCTTTTATTACTAGATTATCTTTTCCTGCTCCCTCCAGAAAATAACAAGAATGGAGAACTGTAGTCTGCTTGTAAGAGGAACAATTACGTTGAATTGTCTGAAGAACATGGTGAAGTCAACAAAATGTGTACAGGACCTGCTGCTCTCAAAATCTCTAAATGCTGCCTACTTAGACAATTGTCCTAGCATAATTTTTGGCAATTAGGCAATTTTTTAAAGTGTAGGCCCTAGAGCTGTTATGGTAAGATATTCTGAACGAGCAGTTCCAAATGGCTTTGGATGGTATTGGTGACACGTACTTTGAAATTATGGCCCAAGCAATCAATTTGCATTTTCTTGTAGCAGTTCCATGCTCGTATTTCTATGGGTTGTATTAGAAAATTTCCCACTGGTTTGCAGAGGGGCTATTTATCTGTATGTGTCATAGGGACTGAAGTTGTCACTGTTTTCTTGGCAATGATTACCAGCATGTGCCTTTCTTGCATTGTTTTGCAGAACTTCCTCACAAGTGACATCCTGCAATAAGACCAACATACACAGTCACACACTATAGTATGCATTACCTATTGAAAATACACATGGAGAATATATATATTCAGTACATTGTACTGTTACAGCACATAGTAATGAACACGGAAAAATCTTTATGTCAGTAAGCCTTATCTGTAACTCAGAAAAACAAAATAAAACAAAACCAAAAACTCAACCTGGAAGAATCTATGTAATTGATTTGCTTTGTAAGGAGTCTGAATGGTTTGCTATTTGAATAGAATACAATGCTTTCCTTAGTTATGGTAGCTACTTGTTCAATGCATCAACTTTATTCTTATGAAGAAATAAATTATTCAGCTGAGGAAATGGCATGTTTCTGATCTACATGCACTGCCTGAATGATGTACTATATGACATAGTGGAAATTTTCTTTTTCTTCATGGTGACCAAGTAGGGCATTTGGCGCCTTTGTACAAAAGCAAGTTTATATTCGCTATCAGATAAGTCCTGACACATTCCAATATATTTTTTTTCTGAAGGTATCTTATAGAAAGGTTGTTTTTGCTCTGATTCTTCATTTGCCAATGGCTGATGGCCTGGCCACCTCTGAATCATGGGTCATAAACATATGTTTCAGTCAGCTGATAGGACTTCTTTATATCAAAAACATATGTAGGATTTATTGCTTTATTATGAAGAACTATTAATTATTGCATTATTTAGATTCATAGCACAAATAATTTTCTGCCTCATGCTCTGGGCATTTTCATGTCATTTAATTTCACAATCAATCTAATCCCACCCCAACAATAAATGCTCTGACAAATGAGTAATTAAATAAAATCCTAGACACTACACCTAGTTCCCTCTATAAATACCTTATATTAAAGATGAGCTTTCCAGAGAGTTTGGAAGATGGCTAATACAGGCCTTAATGGATCATACAGGAGACGATTCATTAAGATCCAATAATCTAGAGCTCAGAAGTTATTCATGAACTGTATTTGGCCAACTACACCTACTCATATCAATGGAGTTGTTGTGCTTCAGCAGTACTAACTGCAAGTAAGAAATAGGTTGCTCATACATCTAGGCACCAAATTACTCAGCTTAGAAGTGATAACAGCTGTCGTTCTGGCATGTTACTTAAAAGAAAGAACATGGTAAAGTCTTATTTCCTGAATTATTTTGGTATTCGTGCCCGTTGTGTGGTGTGCAAGAAGGTGAGACTGAACTCTGCAATGACAGCAAGAGGTTGTGCTTTTGTGGCCACCTAAAAGCAGGGGAAATTGAATTTGCTTTTAGGTAGCCAGAGCGGAAGTCATGGTTTTGGCTGGGATAGAGT